>CATIWC010001451.1:0-319904 GCA_948472305.1 Vicia faba
ATTTACTGTCGGTATTCGTTGCGGGAAAGAGAATTTCATAACCAATAGACCCTTTTACGTATCTTATTATTTTGACTACTTCCAAGTGATACACCTTCGGTCTCTCCATGAATCTACTTGTAATACCGACATTAAATGCTAAATATGGCTGCATATTGCACAAGTAACATAATGACCCGATCGATATCCTATATTGAGTAGGATCCACATCCTGCTTATCCTCACTTTTGGATAATTACAACCTTGCTTCAGCTGGTGTTATGGTAGCATTACAATGCTTCATATCACACATTTTCAATATTTCAAGAGCATGTCTCCTTTGATGGATGAACAATTTCATTTTTGACTTATGGTACTCTATGCAATCTCAAATTCTTTCATAAGTACACACTTGAACTTAGAAATACTCTTCTCATTACTTCCTGTGATCAATAAATCATCCACATATAGATAAAGTATGATCACACCTTCAATTGCATATGAATTCACATAAACTATGCTCGGACACACATTTCTTGAATCCAACTTCAATTAGGAAGCCATCTATCTGCTTGTTCGAGCTCTCAAAACTTGCTTTAAACCATATAACGCTTTTCTCAACTTGTAGAACTTATTCTCTTGATTCATCACAACAAAACCAAGGGTTGTTCTACATATACCTCTTCTTCAAGCGGGTCATTCGAAAATATGTTTTACATCCATTTAATAGATCAACCAATTGTTGTTATTTGCAATACCAACAACCAGTCGTATAGTTTCAAGTCTAGCAACTGGTGCAAACACTTCATCGATGTCTATACCTTCTCTTTGCAAAAATCTCTTTGCTACTAATCGAGCCTTATGCTTGATTATCTCACGTTTGGGATTTGTCTTCACTTTATAGACACATCTTATACCAATTGTCTTCTTACCTTTCAGTAAATCGACCAACTCCCAAGTACTATTTTTCTCAATCGATTCCAACTCCTATTTCATTGCATACACCCACTTTAAATCACATAATGCTTCTTCCGTGTTAACGGGCTCGGATTCGGCCATAAGCACAAAGTGAATGAAATCACCATCATCATTGATCTCATTATCCTAGAATACAGCATAATCTTGGAGTCTCTGAGGCAAGCCTCTTTGCCTAGTTGGTCATCTACTTTTTTCCATGATTTCGAATTTGATAAGTTGCTATTATGTACCTCTTCTAACCTGATAATTGGAAATTTCATGCCCGTAACCGGTTATAGGATTCTGGTAACCGGTTACGCCTTCTGCAAAAGCATTTTCAGCAATTTGGGAATCCAAAAATACGCGCTCGTACCTGGTTACAACATTTTGGTAACCGGTTACAACATTCTGGTAATCGGTTACATCACCTATCAAAATAAGTTTTTTATTGTTAAAATGCTTCAGTTCGTCAACCACGACATCTTGACTGATCATTATCTTCTTGTTTGCAACATTAAACAACTTATAACCTCCAATAGGATGATAATTAGCGAGTAACATTATCTCACCTTTATAGTCTAACTTCTTTCGAAGCTGACCCGAAACGTGTTGAAATGCTACCGAATGGAAAACTTTCAAATGACTCAAGCTTGGTTTAAATCCATACCATATCTCTTCTGGAGTTACTTTATCAAGCTTCTTTGTAGGGCATCTATTCAATAAATAAGAAGCTGTAGAAACGACTTAACCCCATAGCTCATTCGACAAGTCTTTTCTCTTTAACATGCTTCTAACCATATTCACGATCGATTGATTTTTCCTCTCGGTAACATCATTTTGTTATGGTGTATGTGGTGGCTCCAACTCATGCATTATCCCCTCTTCATCACAATATTTCCCAAAATTATTTGAGGTATACTCACCTCCACCATCCGTTTTGAGAATTTTGAGTTTGTGATCACTTTTCCGTTCAAATACGGACTTAAACTTCTTAAACACATCGAATACCTCATCCTTTCTCTTGATTAGGTATGTACATGGCTTTCTACTAAAATCATCGATAAAAGTGATAAAATATCTTTTGCCACCATACAAATCAACTTGCATTGGCTCACACACATCAGAGTACACCACCTCAAGGTGATGCTTGGTCCTATGACCTACATCCTTGCAGAAATTTTTCTTATGTGGCTTCCCTTGCATACACTCTTCATAAATCGCAGTTGGAATTTTGATCGATGGCAACTCGGTTACCATATCGTTCCTTTGTAACGCGTCGAGGTCTCTAAAATTGATTTCCAAGACGGTAGTGCCATAATCACTCATCTCGACCTGCCAATATAGAAAGATACCTATGCTCTATCACTTTTAACTCTATCTTGAAATTCCTATTGACAGCCATAGGCACTTTAAGGACCAAAACCTTGTTTGCATCTAAAACGCGTAAAATCTTGTTTTCCATGCAAATTATGTAATTCTTCTCAAGTAATTGGCTAATACTTAAAATATTACATTTAATTCCTGGAACGTATAACACATATTTTATCAAGGAATGACCACCATCCCTTCTCTTGATCAAAACATCATTGACCCCGTCGGTCGTTAAAGTGGTATCGTCCGCGAATTTCACCTTATGCTTCGTGGCCTGATTAATTTTAACAAACTAATCCTTTCCACCTGTCGTTTGCATTGAATATCCAGAGTCCAAGTACCATTCCTCACTGCATCTGACCCCATCTTACACAGTCACCATAACATTTTCTTTCGAACGCGTTTCTGCAGCGTTCTCGGAACTGCTACAGATGTTGTCCAACAACTTTCTTGCAACTGCTGCAATCACCTTTCGTGATCATCACTAAGAGCGTGTTCTCATCATCCACCTTTTATCTTGCAACCTTGACTTCATCTCCTTGAGATTCCTTCTTGTTCACATTGCAATCTCTTGCAAAATGACCAAATTTTTGACAATTAAAGCATTGCACCCTACTCTGGTGAATCTTTCCTCTTTCACCTCTAAAGTTTCTTTGACCACCATGTTTGTTACAACTGCTCTCACCCTTTTGATATGTCGAATTTTTTGAATTTTGTGATTCTCCTGCACCAAAATCATGAAAATTCCCTTTATTCTTCATGGGCTATTTTCCTTTCGACTTCTTGTTCTTCCCTTTGAACCGAGCTTGCAAAGAGATCTCCACATTTTCCTTATCGTTATTAGTCTCATCCATCCTTTGCTCATGAGCCTCAAGAGAGCTTTGAAGCTTCTCTTTGCTCAACGTTAGAAGATCCTTCGACTCTTCAATCGCCATTACAATGTTGTCAAATCTTGGTGTCAAGAAATACAAGATTTTTTATACAACATTCTGCTCCAAAATAGTCTCTCTATAAAACTTGATTTGATTCACCAAATGTGTAATGCGCGTTATGTAGTCATTGATTGTCCCATTCTCCTCCATTTGAACCAATTCAAACTATCGCTTGTGAGTTTGTAACCTCGCCACCTTTACTTTATCAGCCCCTTCATAAGCCTTCTTCGAGATCTCCCATGCTCGCTTTTCCGAATCGCAATCACTAACTTTCTCAAAGTTGTCATTATCGACGCAAGAATGGATCAAGAACATCGCCTTGTATTCTTTCTTCTTCTCTTCCTTGTGTGCAGCCTTTTGTGCCTCTGTTGCCTCTGCAACAAGGGGAGTAACTCCATTGCTAACCACTTCAAGAACATCTTGATAGCCAAACAACACCTTCATTTGCTTGCACCATTTATCATAATTCTTCGAATCAAAGGTTGAAAGATTAGTGGGGACAAGATGGTAGTCATATTTGCACAGCAGATTGTGGATCAGAACTATGGCTCTTGATGTCAAATGTTAAAACATTCAATTGGATCAATAGAAGCTTTTTGCTTATGGAGGAGATAAGGTGGAAAAATAAGAGAATTAGAGTGAGAGAGGGTAATGAGGTGAGAAGAGAAAATTTTATTAGTTTTCACATTACAATATTGAGACTATTTATACAAGCTAAACAAAACAATTGAGATCCAAAATAACTTAAAAATCAAAAACACGAATTCGTAACCGATTATGTAATTCGTTACACCAAAACTTATAATTGATTACTGTCACGATAAAAACAATTCATACTTTTTAAAAATACTTATTTTTTAAACTGTAAACTCCGATTAACTTCAAGAAAGTTATAAGATGCATTTGAATTTATAAACTTCCAATAATTATGAGATTATGAAGTCCGACAGGCCCAAAAGAGAGAATAAAAGGTACATTTAGCATAAAGATATTTATCAACATTAAACGAGTGCATTAAATAATTCTTTAGTAATTTTGTTGTTTTCTTTAAAAAAGTCCATGACCGTTTATATATAGTAAACCTGAGCTATTTAAAGTGTGATGTTTATGCAGTCGAGGTTAATGAAAAAATGTGAAGTTATTTATGTTTTTTCTTCTTTTTGCAACTTTGCTCACGACGACAAAAAGCTTCCAACACACAGATGATTGCAGAAGCTTCCCTAACGATGGCAATGGCAAAATCTCCTCGTATGGTGGCAGAAGCTTTCCTTAGGATGGCAATGATAACAATGGAATATGTGAATGGTGCTAACCTCTTCCAATGACAAAAATTTTTACGGTTATCAATTTGTCATTTTAATGTTTATTCTCACTCTCTCCTCTTCTTCAATGTATTTTTTGTTGTGCAACCAATTTTTTAATTTGATTTTAGATCCAATCCATTTTATTGACTTTTATTTGGATATCAATTACTCAAGGAATTATCCGAACACCCATTTTATTGTACTTGGCACCCTTTTATTGTACACTACACCCTCAAATTAGTAGCACTTTTACTATAATACCTCCTTGACAATATTTTTGAAAATTAATATCATAATTTTTTAAATAAATAAAAAACCGATATAAAATATATGCTTTTATACCAAATTTGTAAAAATCTATGATATATCAAATTTTGAAAGAATATAAACGTATAAAATATATGCTTTTATATCCAATATTTTTTAAAAATCTTATTTTTGTATGATAAAAATTTCAAATATTCTACATATAGATTTTTAAAAATAAACTATGATTTATTTTGAAAATTTACAAAACATATCAAATTTATAAAAAAAAATCAATAGTATTAGCTTTATTTATTAATTTATCTAGTGAATATAAAATACCGAATTTTTTAAATAATCAAAATAGAATATGATTTTAACGGATATTTTGAAAACACCAATAAAAATATATACCGAATTTTTTATTGGTCTTGGATTTTTCATATGTGAGAAAACTTCTCAATATTTTTTGTTAAATGAAAAAAAAAAAGAGAAATATTTTTTGTTAATAGAAAAAATTGGTGTAAGGTATAAGAAATAAGCAAAAGGGTGTAGGTTAATTTCTCCAATAACTCATTTATTTCACTCGGCTCTCACTAGTCTCATGGCAATTAGTATAATTCTACTACTTTTAGCAAAAAATTTATAACACTCACCAACAAAATAAAATAAAATGTATGTTTAAGACTAGGGGTAATAAAATAAAATGTATGTTTAAGATTAGGGGTGAAAATAAATTAGACTAACTTATAAGAATCTATGGCCTAACTTAATTAAAGTTAAATTAGACTTACTTACTAAACAAGTCGGATTTAAATTTTTATAAAACTTATTTAATTAAATAACACAGATTTAGAATATTAAAAAATAACTTATGAAGTCTTATGCCCAAACTATATTTTTATATATATTAAAAATAATTTATATATATATATATATATATATATATATATATATATATATATATATATATATATATATATATATATATATATATATATATATATATATATATATATATATATATATATATATATATATATATATATATATATATATATATATATATATATATATATATATATAAATAATAAAAATAGATTTTCAGACCAAACTTTTAAAAAAATCAGGTCAAATTTTTAAAAAAGTCAGACTAGACTAAAAAAATTCTATAATAGAACATAAACTAAACTCAAAACTTATAAATTTATCGTATAACAGACAGATATTATAAAGCCTAGTCTATTTTCACCCCTACTTAGAACCTGATTTATACCATTAATATCATTATACAAAACAATTGCTCAATCATAAGACCGGAAGGTTCAAAAAGTACAATCCAAAAAAGTACTAAAAAAATCACATCTTAACTTTCACAATTTATTTTTGACCGTACCTAATCAGAGTTGAACCGTCACAGCTGGCTTTGAGTTGGATTTGAAGGAGATGGAAGGATACCTACAAGACACTCTGATGGCAAAGTGAGAGACGGAATGAGCAAGCAAGTACGTATATAGGTGTGAATGAAGGAATACATGACCCTCTCAAAATAGAGGGTATTTATAGCCCACAGCGTTGGGCCAAGGTCCCTTTATTGGGTTGATCAAACAGGCCCAATAAAGGGACTGCCAGGTTCTACGTGAGTAGTGGGAACCTGCACGTAGTCCCCTACCTGGATGATGCTCTCTGCAGAATGGGGAGGGTAGAGACGCGATCTTCCCGGGATCCTGAGGACTCCGCGAAATCCGGAGAGGTTGAAAGTCTGCCCTACGAGGAGGGTACTCGGGCAGAGCTTGGATTGGGGTGTTCCTCGTAGGGGACGTCCCTCGTAGGGGACGTCCCTCGTCGGGGACGTTCCTCGCGGGCATCGGCGGGACGTACTCGCAGCCGATCAGTTATCCATGATCGGGGTGTCCTCAGAGGATCTACTGCTCAGCAAGATATGTTGACACACTTGGATTGGGCCTTACTGGTGATTGGGCCACGGACAGGCCCAGTCCAGAATAGGAGCCCCCTAAGTCGTTGCTCCTGGTACGGGTGTTATGACTTGATTCAAGTTCGCCCTTTCGCGAGACTCGCTTGCGTGACACATGGGTTTTCAATCGGGGAGGTGAGACATCGCCCGGTTCGTGATTTGCCCCGTGCAGAGATCGAGAAGTGTTCGAGGAGCGCTCGTAGGGAGGTGGTGACGCGTCAGTTAGACACGTGGTGCGGCTCTTGGAAACCATAATGCCGCCCTAGGGAGTAGGGTCATTATTGTCTACGCGAGTAGGCGTCAAGGACGGGGGTGGTTCATGGTTCTCCGGCGCGATGTTTCATATTCTACGTCATCTCTATAAATAGGGCTTCAGGGCCCATAGTTTGTTTTCACATCTTCACGCTTCTCATATTTTCTCTGTTTTTCATCACCGTGAGTTTTCCTAGCGTCACTGAGACCGCCGCGCCGTTTGCCGTGTGTTCATCTCCACCACCGTCGCTCTTCACTCTTCTCCCAAGTAAGTGTTTTTCCCTTTGATATTTCATATTGTAGATAGATTTTGATGGTGTTTTAGTGGTAGAATCTCATGTTTGGGGATCGTGCCCGAGAAATTTAAGCACCCTAGGCGCCTGATTCATGACTATGGCCGAGATATTCATAAGTTTAGGCATACGATTTACGATCGTGCCCGTGATACTCATGTGTTTGGCTAGTAGATCTACGAACCTGGTTGAGAGATTCATCCTTTCATTAGTATGTAGGCTAGTTTTCCCCGTAGTATTCTTGTATCAAGCCAGCAACATTATGAACTTGGTCGCAGGATTCATCCTTCGCTCGCGATATGCATGCTATGCTCGCGTCGTTTATGATTGATACACGTCCGTCACTGAGGTCGGTGTTTGGTCGAGGTCCTCATGTTCCCCGTTTTTCATGCGAATGGTCGTTGACTCGGTCTGAGTGTTGCTTACTTATCCCTGTCTTTGTGGCGGAAAAGCGGATTTGCTGTCGAGTTCACCGGTTTCCTGTACTTTGCAGGTAAATGGCCGATATTCCTGAGTCCTCGGGGCGTAACGATGTCGAGGAAACAAGCACTGCGGAGGAAACCATCAACCTGGTCGACACCGTCGATGACCCCACTCTGGATTGGGTTGGTGCTGAATCCCGAGGAATAGCTTTGATTTATAGCCTTTCCAGTAGATAAGCTTACACTGTCGTCGAGTATGGCAGCGGCCAAGAGGGATTTCGAAGAAACTTTAAGATTATGAGGCCGACGAGGGATGTCTGTATCTGCTCGGAGTTTACACAGGATGCATTTCTCATGTACGAGATCGTATTTAAAGATCTCGGGCTCCGGTTTCCCTTCAATGACTTCCAGGTGGGGGTGTTCAACCATCTGAACCTGGCCCCCTCCCAACTTCATCCTAATGCGATTGCCTTCTCCGGGCATTCGAACTCACCTGCCGCTTCCTGAGAATTGGGGTGACGATTCCCCTGTTCTTCAGGGTTTTTCACCTACGGCAGTCCCGAGGAGGGAAGCACAGCTGGGTGTCCCTTAAGCAGTCGAAGAGACTGTTTAGGATGTATATGGATTCTGTGCGAGATTTTAAGGATAAGTGGTATATCTTGCAACCGTCTACCCAGACATCCGTAGATTCGCTGTTTGAACCGGCCACTATGGTGGACGAGGATGGGGAGCCGTGTTTGGATGCTGAGGGTAATCCCGAGATTGGGAAAGTCTCTAAGTTTCCTATTCACTGGTGTTCGGGCCATTACGACCATGGGCCTGGATACTACCACACTCATGTTGGGGGTATGAGTGCTGAGGACGAGGAAGCTTATGGCGTCCTGAACAAGTTTGTCGATGGCTTCTTTCCTGCTCGGTGGGTTACGAGGGAAGGGGACGACGTTCTTGATGAGGATGGCTATCCGACGTTCGAGGCGCGCCCGATCAATACCAAGGCGCTCGTCGAGTGCCAATCCTACGGGCAAGCCGTAGACCTCTTAGGTTTCTTGCTTTTCTCTATTGACATTCCTCTTTATTTGTTTTCTTTAATGTATGTAGCTAACCCAAGTACACTTCCTTTGCAGATCACATGGCGGAGCATCGCGAGAGGTTGCTGAAGCTAACTCAAGACAAGAAAATTAGTAAGAGATTGGTGAGGCTGTAACAAGCCACGCGGATGGGCCCGACCCCTGACCCGGGAAGAGAAGGATCTAGTGGGTCCTCGGGTTCTCCGAATGCCGAGCGCCAATCTGCTTTGATCAGCAAGAAGCAGAGTCGACCAGATGATGGGGTCGAAGTGACCGACAGAGGGGCGGGCGCCCGGGCCTTCGGCTTGCCACCCTGCTTTGTGGAGAAGGATTTCTTTGAGGGGTTTCTCTTGTCCGTGTCCGACAACAAGGCCGACATCATCAGGCGGCTCGACAAGGAAGGTCGGAGGAGACACCTCGCTGCCAACATGGTCGGAGTGGTAAAATGGCCGAGATGGAGGTTGTCCTCGAGGGAGAAGGCTCAGACTCTTTGGATCGGGTCAGAGAGCTGGAGTCGGAGAAGGCGGCTCTTGTGGCCAAGTCCCACAAACTGAAGGCTTCCCTCGAACGCTCCGAGGAAATGTTTTGTGAGCAGTCTGACGTGTTGTCGGGGGAGAAGGAAAGGGTCGACAGGGCTCTCGAGGAAAGAGACTGCCTCCAGCTTGATAAGGAGCGGTTGGAGAGTGACAACCAACGACTGTCGAGAGGGGTCGAGGACCTGAAGGCTGTTATGCTGCCCGCTGAGGACGAGCCAGAAGGGATGGCCGACTTGTGTACGTGCTCTGACTTTATCGCTCGCGTTCAACTCCTAGAGTCAGACTGCGTTGGTGCTTTGGCCGATGGTTTTGAGGCTGCAGTGAGTCAGCTGTCCGTGCTAAATCCAGTTTTGAATACCGAAGGGGCTGGAGTTCTATCCCAGATCATCGATGGCCGGGTTGTGCCTCCCCCTGACTCTCCTGACGTTGATGTCAGCACTCTGGGGACTGATTGATGCTTTGTTGGTGTTTGGGCCTGCACGCACGTTTATTGTTTTTGGGGCCTGTGTGCCCGTATTTGTTTTTGGGGCCTGCGTGCCTGCTATTATTCTCTTAGTTTTTTTGCCGTTGCGACTGGACTATAATTTTGGATATCGTCGGCCCTTGTGATCGGTATATTATTGATCATTGTTTATGATTGCCTGATGGATGCTTTGTCTGCAGTAATCTGATAGTATTTTATGTATATGCTCGACTGTTATTTTGGTAATGAATTATTGGCGAAGTTTGTGTTCGGGTGAAGATATCCGTTCGACCCCTGTGTCGGTTCGACGCACTTCGAAATGTGTGGAATACGCAGAGAGGAATCCGCGTGTCGGGCGTATGATCGCAATTGGGATCCTACGCTCGTGGCGTAAACTACCCATCGTGAGCTGGGTGTTCTGCCATATGGGGTACTTCGACAGTGGAGCTCGATCGAGGTGTCCCTGTCGGGCATGTACATTTGGTTCATCAAAGTGAACGATAGTATGCCGTTGTTGAGAGGTAGGTCAGGTTCGTACCTCGACTCGCCTACGTGGTCGAGATTTTTTTCCTTTGCCTACTAAAGGTGAATATTCAACGGCGAAAGTCCTCAGTTGGTGAGGGATTTAGCTATAGTATTGTTTCAGCTTCGCAGCATTCCAGGGTCGTGGTAACGGTTCTCTGTTTAATTGCTCAAGATAATATGCTCCGGTGCCCGTAGCACCCTGGACGCGATAAGGTCCCTCCCAGTTTGCGGCCAATTTTCCTTCGCGGGAATCTTTCTGGTTCCTTCGCAAGATTAGGCTTCCGACTTGGAATTCGCGTCTGATGACCTTTTTGTCATGGCGTAGGGTTACTCGCTGTTTTAGAGTGGCCTCGTGTAGGGCTGCTCCCGATCGGATTTCCTCGACCAGGTCGAGCTCATCCCTCAGGGCCTCGTTTATTTCCTCGTCAAGAGGCATCTCCGTTCGCCTAGATGACTCCATGATCTCTACTAGGATGATTGCCTAGGTGCCATAGGTTAGTCGGAATGGAGTCTCACCTGTCATCGAATGGGGCGTGGTGCGGTAAGCCCACAGAACGCTATGTAGTTCTTCGACCCATCCCTTTTTGCTTCGCCCAGTCTGCGCTTGAGTCCTCGTAGGATGACCCTATTGGCGGCCTCGGCTTGCCCATTGGTTTGGGAATGCTCGACTAAGGTTAAATGTTGTTTGGTGCCGAGTTTGGCGACGAAGCTTTGGAAGCCTTGGTCGGTGAATTGGGTACCGTTATCTGTGATTAGCGCCTGTGGGATTCCAAACCGGGCAAGAACGTTTTGTTTGTAAAAGCGGAGGATGTTATGTGAGGTGATTTTCGCAAGGGCCTCGGCCTCTATCCACTTTGTAAAGTAGTCCACGACCATGATGAGGAATTTGTTTTGGTACGTTCCTTGCACGAATGGTCCGAGGATGTCCATCCCCCACCAGGAAAATGGCCACGGGGATGACAATATATTGAGCTCGTGTGGCGGGGCGAGATGCATGTCGGTGTGCCTTTGGCATTTGTCGCATCTCTTTACGTGGTTTTTGGCATCTTGTTGCATTGTCGACCAGTAGTACCCCGCTCGTAGTGCCTTCCTTGCTAGGGATTTGCCGCCCATGTGCTAGGCGTTAATACCTTCGTGTATTTCTCGTAATATCTCGGGGACTGCAGATTCGTCGATGCACTTCAAGAGTGGGATGGAGAACCCTCTGTGATATAGTTTCTGTTCGAGCACCACGTAGGAGCATGCTCTTCGTTTGGTTGCGGCTACTTCTCTTTGGTCCAGGGGGAGTTCCCCCTTTGTTAGGAAGTTGAACACTGGGGCCATCCAGGATGAGGTGTCTCCGATGGCGTTTACCTCGGGTGGAGTCGTGGACTTCACAATGCTCGGGAGAGATAGAGACTCTTGTATGACATATTTGTTTCCGCCTTTCTTTCTCGTGCTTGCGAGCTTCGAAAGTATGTCGGCCCTTGTGTTTTTCTCGCGTGGTACGTGCGAAATTTCTGCTCGATCGAATTTTTTCATGTGTTCCCTGACTAAGTTAAGATACTCGATGAGGCTGTTGTTTTTGGCCTGGTATTCCCCTTGAACTTGGGATGCGACGAGCTGAGAGTCGGTGAAAATTTGTACTTCACGGGCACCTAAATCCTTGTCCAGCCTTAGACCAGCGAGTAGGGCCTCGTATTCCGCCTGCTTGTTAGAGGTCGGGAAGGAGAGGGTGAGTGAATGCTCGACCACCACACCTTCCTCGTTCTCTAGGAGGATTCATGTGCCGCTTCCGGTCGAGCTGGATGCTTCGTCGACGAAGATGATCCACCTGTGCTCTTTCCCTACGGAGGGGTTTTGAGCAGTCATTTCAGTGACGAAATCGGCCAAAGCTTGTGTCTTCAGGGCTTTCCTACTCTCGTATTGGATGTCGAACTCAGAAAGTTTTAAGGACCACTTCAACATTCGACCCGCCATGTCTGGTCGACCCAGGAGTTGTTTCACGGGCTGGTCTGTTCGCACCACGATCGTGTGTGCGAGGAAGTAGTGTTTGAGCCTTCTCGCTGTATTGACGAGGGCCAGAGCTACCTTTTCTATCTGTTGGTATCTAACCTCGGGCCCCTGAAGCTCCTTGCTCGTGAAATAAACGGGTTTCTGTCCGTCGAGCGTCTCACGAATGAGGGTTGTGCTGACGGCTTTGTTTAAGATGGAGCAGCGCCTGCTCGCATTCCTCGATCCATTCGACGGCCGCTTCCTTGCGAAGAAGCTTGAAGAAAGGGAGGGTGCGTTGAGCGGATTTTACAACAAAACGAGATAGTGAGGTGAGCATGCCATTCAAGACTTGTATGGATTTTTCGAGATAGGTGTGGGGAGGTCGGAGAAAGCCCGACACTTGTCGGGGTTGGCTTCGATTCCTCGTTCTGTTAAGTAGAAGCCGAGGAACTTGCCCGCCTTGACCCCGAATGTGCACTTCTCAGGGTTAAATCTCATTTTGCATTGCCTTGCTTGGGAAAAGACTTCCCTGAGATGAGCGACATGGTCGATGTTTGCTCGGGACTTGACGATCATGTCGTCCATGTACACCTCGAGCATGTCCCCGATTTGGTTGCGGAAGACTTTGTTCATCATCTATTGATATATTACCCCTGCATTTTTCAGACCGAAGGGCATTACGTTTTAGTAATAGTTGCCCGAGCTAGTCATGAAAGCGGTGCAGTGCTTGTCGCCTATTGCCATTGGGATTTGGTTATAGCCCGAATAGGCGTCCATAAACGATTGTATTTTATAACCGACCGAGTTGTCGACCAGCATATCAATATTGGGTAAAGGAAATACATCTTTCGGGCATGCCCGATTAAGATCCGTGTAGTCAACGCACATTCGCCATTTTCCATTATTTTTCTTGACAAGTACAACATTTGACAGCCAGGTTGAATACCGGGCTTCAGAAATAAAATTTGCCTCTAAGAGGTCTTTTATAGCTTTTTCAGCAGTCTCCGTTTTCTCCGGAGACTGCCTACGTCTACGTTGCACTATTGCCCTAGCGGCTGGATCGATGGCGAGTTGATGACAGGCGACCTCAGGGTAGAGTCCGGGCATCTCCACAGCTCTCCATGCGAACAAATATGCATTCTCTTACAAGCAAGCCTTGATTTGCTTCCTCGCCAAGTCGGGGAGTCCGGTGCCAATCTTTACTCCTCTGCTTGGGTCTTCACCGAGGGGAACGAGTTCGAAGTCTCCGTCCGGAATTGGTAGAAGGGGGACTTGCTCGCCACTGGGAGGCTCATCCTGGTCGAAGCGAGTATCCAGAGATATCGATTCGACCTTTGGAGGGGCTCTCTGTTCTTCCGCTTTGACAGGCTCTGACCGCTGAGGTTCTGGTCGCGTAGTTGCAGCTCTCTTGGCGGGCCTTGTGCTGGTGTCGACCGTATCGCGTCCCTTGGATGTCGCGTTAAAACACCTTCGGGTAACTGCTAGGTTGCCTTGGATAGTGGCGACCCGTGCCCTCTTGGTGTAGAACTTCATTTTTAAATGGACGTTGGAGGGCACCGCGGTCAGCTCTGCCAGTGTCGGCCTTCCCAGAATGCAATTGTAGAGGGAGGGGAAATCAATGACGAGGAAGCGCACCTTGACTTGCCCCGTAGTCGTATCCTCACCAAACGTAACCATGAGCTCGACGTATCCCCAAGGCTTGGAGGTTGATCTGTTAAAGCCCTGCAGGTCCAACCCCACTTAAGGTGAGAGGTGAGAGTCGTCGAGCTGCAGGGTTCGAAACAGCTGGTTGTACATCACGTCGACGGAACTTCCCTCGTCGACGAGGACGCGGTGTACGTCAAAGTTGGCCATTCTCGCCCTTATCAGCAGAGGGATGGCCGAATTGGGGGCCTCCGGGGAGCTCCTCGAGGTAGAAGGTGATTGGCTCTGACCTGCCTCTCACTTTTTCAAAGGTCACCGTTTGAGGGGGGGCCGTGTCGACTAACTCGTCCAGCTTCCTCTTAGCTGAATTTATGGTCAAATCGTTGAACCCCCCACCATTGATGACCATGGCAGAGGGGAAGTGTTTCCACCTGCTGTGCATAGACAGAGGTGCTTGCAAGTGTTCCGGGACGTATAAGTCCTCGGGTCTTGTGACGGAAAACGCGGTTTGGATGGGAACCGACTCGTCAGATGGTCGGGATCCTCTTCTGCTTCCATATTCTCACGGGCATCCCGACGAGGAGCGTCGTTTCGCCGGTACTGTGCGAGTCTTCCCCCTTTTATGAGGGTCTCGATGGCGTCCTTGAGGTGGACGCAGTCTTTGGTCAGGTGCCCGTGGCTCCGGTGTGTTGGCTGAAGATTTTGATGATATAATTCGAAACAAAGAAAATTGGGTGTTTCGTTGGAATAAAGCAAGATGTCATGGTTCGAAATGGTAAAAGCAGTGCTTCAAATGGACATGTCAAAGCTCGGAGCTTCGAGTGACAGTTATGGGGATATATTCAAAAGAAGTCTCGAAGTGGTAACGAGACTGTGTCCAAGAAATGAGTTCGAAGCGAAGAGTGCCAAAACATTTGAAATTCAAATGCAAGCGGGATGTTCGAAATTTAAAATATATGCGCTGGAGCATTCGAAGACGCGTGGAAGCTAGAGAGGGGCAGTGCTTTGCATGTTCTGAACGTGGCAGAATCTTATAGGCAAGACCGTTATGGTCGAAGTAGTATAAATAAAAGTCTTAGCGTTAGGATTTCGGGTGTCATATCTATTGTACAAAATTCAGTAAACATTCAAAATACCACATGGCTAGGGAAACGAATGCTCGAACAATGTACGTATAATAACACCAAATATTTATGATTCAGTAAAACTCTTTATCATTTCCAGTTTATCTTCTATCTTCATGTCATTATCATTCAAAAGCCTTTACATTAAAATCTTTTCATTCAAAGTCATTTACTGATTTCTTACATTTGAAAGTCTTTCCTTCTATTTTGAGTACTTTACATTTCATAAATTCTTGTATATTTCACGCTTTTATCTTCATGCTTTTGTCATTCGAATACCTTTTCATCCAAAGTCATTTACTGATTTCTTGCATTTAAACGCTTTCTTTCTATTTCAAATCTTTTACATTTCAGAAACTCTTTTACATTACATGCTTTTATACTTCAAAGTTATTTACTTGTTTCTTGCAGTTTTACATGTCTTTACAATCGAATCTTTATTCATGCAATTTAGTTTCGCACGTCTTTACTTGATCATGTCACTAGATCTTTAATATGGTAATCGAAGTAAGTTGAACGCCCACACAACATTCTAAATACCAACCATGAATATCAGTTCTACAATGAGAATTATCCAAACGACCAATACACCATAGGATCAATCTAGTCGATCCTGCAAGTTACCAGAGAGATTAAATAACAGTCATTAAGATTATTTGATAGTTTGGAGGACTAGCGGTTGTTTACCAGAAATCACTGTAAACAAATTGGCACACCTGGTGGGACCGTCATTGGTCATCACGAAATTTAGAACAAAGTAAAAATTGTTGAGACATAACCATTGTAAAAGTACTCTCTGAGTGATAAGTTCGTTGTTATATGAACCTTAGAAGTGGTAGAATAACCAATAGCAACCAACCCTTACCCAGAAGAAAACGTTTAAACAAGATGTCTAATTCAGACAATCAACAAGGGGAACAAAATATCCCACATGCAATAGGCATTAAAATGTCCGCTTCGACGGGAACGTCTAATACGATCCCTTCGAACGCACAGTCTGTTGCATCTTCTACCAGTAGTATAGCCACGAATGGGACAAGTGGCATGTCGACTAACAGTTCGATCCTAGGAAATACAGGAACCATTGGTTATCCTGGGGGATTCGTCCCACCATCCGGGACACAAACCCATTTTGCCACCCCACTAACTAGACCACCTGGGTTCGATGCTAACAGACACAGAAATTCCTCTTATGGGATGCCAACATCTTTTATGGCGGGTCTGCACACTTCGACATCGAATACATCACCACAATTGGGGTCTGGGTCTGGGGCAAATCAATTTATGACAAATAACCAAGGGTCAGTGGGTTATAGTGCAATGCCTATCTTAACCACAGAAAATCAGTTGGCCTTTAGGCAATTAATGGATGACAGTAACCATAATATGATAGGAGTATTAGCACAAACTATGCAGGAGATCTATGCCCCAATAGTACAAAATGTAACTGTGACAAACAGAGAAAACGCGGATAACATGAGTCGAATAGCAGATTTTTTCGCTCCCCTAGAAAGGCGTAGGCAGAATCAGGCGGGAGTTCGAGCAAACGTACCTATCATAGAACAAGTTGCTGATGACCCACCCTATAGACCAGCCAGAGAGGGGGTTAATTTGGGGGCAAGAGCACAAAGGTTAGAAGCCCCAATGATTCAAGGCCCACAGAGGGAAATTATGGAACCAGGGGCAAGGATCGAAAGGTTAGAAGTCCCAGAGTTTCGAGAAGAACAACCTAGAGGAGTTGTCATGGTGGGTCGAAATCAAGATGCTGATACAGTCGTTCACAGAATTCGAAACGATAACATCTTGGCAGAAAATAATTTAACCACCATGATAGAGAGAATTATGGCCCAGAATGGCCTCAACACAGGAATTAGAAGGCCAAATTATGCCTCTCCTATATTAGATTACATAATGCATACTGATTTACCAAGGGGGTATAAAGTCCCTAAGTTTACAAAGTTCGCTGGAGATACCAATGAATCAACAGTCGAACACATAGCCAGGTATCTAACCGAAGCAGGAGATATAGCAAATAATGAAGACCTTAGGATCAAATATTTCCCAAGTTCCCTAACTAAGAACGCTTTCACATGGTTCACCACTTTAACTCCTGGGTCCATAGATACTTGGGCTCTGTTGGAGAGATTATTCCATGAACAGTTCTACATGGGACAATCTAAAATAAGTCTGAAGGAACTAGCCAGTGTCAAGAGGAAGTTTACTGAACCCATAGATGATTATCTGAATAGATTCAGGCTCTTGAAATCTAGATGCTTTACAGTAGTTCCTGAACATGAGTTAGTCGAAATGGCTGCTGGCGGCCTGGATTACTCTATTCGAAAGAAATTAGATACACAATACTTGAGGGATATGGCTCAATTAGCCGATAGGGTTCGACAAGTCGAAAGGCTAAAGGCCGAAAAGGCCAGAGTTTTTAAAAATAACAAGAAAGAAAGGGTCTCCTATGTTGGAGCTGAGGAAGCAGAAGATTACCCTGAATTCGAAGAGGTCGAAATTGATCTCGCTGAATTAAAACAGGCCCCACCTTACTCCTGTAAATTATTAGTTCCCACAAAAGGGAAAGAAATTGTTGAAAATGAGAAAAGTGACAAATTCCCAAAGAAGGTTTATACCTTCGATGTAACTAAGTGTGACGAGATTTTTGATTTACTTGTCAAAGATGGCCAACTCATTGTGCCATCAAATGTCAAAATACCTCCTTTAGATCAAAGGAAGAAAAGGGGATTTTGTAAGTATCATAGTTTCCTAGGCCACAAAACCTCACAGTGTTTTCTTTTCAGGGATCTAATTCAAAATGCAATTAAGGATGGCAGATTGAAATTCTCTGACAAACCAAAAATGAAAGTAGATGAAGATCCTTTGGATGTCGCAAACACCAATTACTCCGAGCCTGTATGCATTGGAGAAATCAATATGGTGGAAGCAGATCAAAATGACACTCTAGTAGGAGAGAAAGGCACTGAGAATGAAAGCTGGGTGTTAGTCGAAGTCAACAAGGGGGTCACTGAAGACGTCCACAAGCAACCAGAGGCTTCGATCGAAGCAGCACCTTTAGCTGTTGCAAAAGAAATCCAGACTACTGAAGGCCAGGAAAACCAAAAGCAAGAGTTGACACAGGTTACTGAAGGCCTGAGGCTAGAATTGGAGAAAGTCCAGATCACGAAGCCACCTTCCCCTCAGAAAGAAATATGGGATACTTTAGGGGAGCCCAGTGGAAAGTTTGACTACTTGGTTAAGTATTCTGCCCCAGAGAGTTCAAAAATCCAAATTGAAGATATAAAACCTACAGGATGGGGAGATGATGACATTAAGGGGGAGGATGTTGATGTAAACATGGTGAATATGGAGAGACCTCGTTCTGAAATGGAGGAGGTGGAGAGATACTTAGAAAAAGAAAAGTATAAAATGGAGGATAATTATGCTGGGGATGCCAGTCTTAAAGATTACCTCATGTTGTGCCACAAAGGAGATGCTGAAATGATACTATGCCCTAGGTGCAACATCATCTGCAACCAGAGAATTGCTACAAATTTCAAGAGGGTACAAAGGGCGCGAACTGGCATCAACTGGCGCCAGGATAACCAGTTATTCAGGTGTTACCCTAAAGCTGGAGAAAGTTTGTTGGAGTTTTTGGTTCGTTGTTACAAAGGGGCAACCAAATGCTTGGTATGCCCAAGGTGTTCTGCTGTGTACGGTTAAAGTATGGCCAGAGCCTTCGAAACAATCACTTTCGCCCCATGCTGGAACCACCAAGAGACTGGTCAGATGGGCCAACGTTTCGATAGCAAATACAATCAACGAAGGCCTGATAGTCCTCATCCCAAAGGCGCTCAAAGAGTGACGTTCAAAATTCCTGCTGAAATACCAACAGACAAATGGCTGCAAGTCAGAACTGACAAAGGCAAAGACAAATGGAGAAGTAATGAACGAAACGCACGCCACACTATGACGTATAGAAGGAAGTTCAACATGGCAAAGAGGGAGGAAGTGAGGTTAGAAAACTACAAAGGAAGAAACCCCATGTCAAGATCTCAATGGCGAAGGCAACAGAGAATTCGAAAGGCTGAAAGGGAAGCTATGGCAAATAAAGGAGCAACTCCGATGAAAAACCAAGGTGAATCAAGCACCAACAAACCCACACCAAATAATCAAACTGAGGACAAACCCCCAGTTAGTAGGAGACTCTTCTCTGAAGCACAACCAAATGAATCGAAGGAATACACTCCAGGTCCAGAAGAAGACGAAGATATGCTAACGGACAACTTCGAATCAGAGGGGGAGTCTTCGCTCAATATCAATTGCAACGTGGTATCTGTACTTCCTTGTGAGTTTGGACAGGAAACTGAAATCGAAGAGTATGAGGAAGAAGATACCATAGATCTGATGAAGCATAGGCCTGTGTGTTACTACGTGATGGATAACGGAGCTGTCGAGGAGCAGAATGCGTTCTTCGAGCGCCCAGAACCAGCTATGAAAAATCATCTGAAGCCATTATTCATTCGGGCAAAGGTTGGTGCCCATGGCATAAATAAGGTTTTAGTGGATGGGGGCACTGCAGTTAACTTAATACCCCATTTCATGCTGAAAAAGTTAGAAATACGCGAAGGAGACATCAAACCACATAACATGGTTCTGTCCAATTATGAAGGGAAAGTAGGCAAAACATTGGGGGTGGTTCAATTGGACTTGACGATAGGATCAAGCTGTAGGCCCACCATGTTCATGGTGATCGAAGCCAAAGCCAACTACAACTTGTTGTTGGGAAGAGAGTGGATCCATGGCGTAGGAGCAGTTCCTTCGTCAATGCACCAGAGGTTGGTTTTATGGAGAGAAGATGGGATTGTGGAGAACATTGAAGCGGACCAGAGTTACTTCATGACAGCAGTCAACTTCGTTGACAAGAGGAATTATGACAAACATCTGGAAAAGATTGCTCCTTGTGTCCCTAATGATGAAATCAACGAAACCAGAAACGCACACTATTATATGACCCTTCGCCATGATGGCATATATTGGGATAGAAGAATAATCAGTGAAGATGAAGGAGTCGAAGGTACTATGCAAAGACGGCCAGCAGGCTGGGAATTTGACAACCTTGCTCATGATTGAGTCCTCCTTTTTCGAAAGGATTTCGGCCTATATGGCTGAGAACGAATCAAAGGCGGCCTTAGAGGCTGAAATAAATAAACTGGCTGTAAAGGTGAACGAAATAAATGGGGATAGCTCGAAAGGCTCACCCTTTGAAGAACACGAAATAGATCAAAGGCTGGACGCCATCTATGATAAAGAACCCTTAGGCTTCGAGAGGGACCCCATAGACTCAGGTGCCAAAATGTTGGCGCAGGATCCACTCGAAGAAGTGAATTTAGGGGATGAGAACTCAAAGAGAATAACCTACATAAGCGCAAAACTTAACCCAGGCCTCAAGCAGGAAGTGATCGAAGTCCTCAAGAAAAACAAAGATTGCTTCGCGTGGGATTATGACGAAATGCCTGGTTTAAAGAGGGAGTTAGTGGAACACAGACTTCCAATTAAGGATGGAAAGAAGCCCATCAAGCAAACTCCTAGAAGATTCGCACCGGCGGTTCTCACAAAGATCAAAGCTGAGATCGAAAGGTTGATGCGCTGCAGATTCATCAGAACCACAAGGTATGTTGAATGGTTGGCAAATATAGTGCCTGTTATTAAGAAAAATGGCTCTCTAAGAATTTGCATAGATTTTAGGGATTTAAATACTGCAACCCCTAAAGATGAGTACTCTATGCCTGTGGCAGAAATGTTAGTAGACTCTGCTGCAGGGTTCAAATATTTAAGTATGTTAGATGGATACTCTGGGTACAATCAGATTTTTATTGCTGAAGAGGATGTTGCCAAGACAATATTTCGTTGCCCAGGAGCCTTAGGCACCTACGAATGGGTAGTGATGCCTTTTGGTTTGAAAAATGCTGGGGCAACTTATCAAAGGGCAATGAATTCGATTTTCCATGATTTCATTGAAACCTTTATGCAGGTGTATATAGATGATATAGTCATCAAATCTATATCTGCAGAAACCCATTTGCATCATTTGAGCCAATCATTCGAACGAATGAGAAAACATGGCTTAAAGATGAACCCCCTTAAATGTGCATTTTTTGTGCAGGCTGGAGATTTCCTTGGCTTTGTGGTTCATAAAAAAGGAATCGAGATCAACCAAAATAAAACCAAAGCCATAATGGAGACGAAAGCACCTACGTCGAAAAAGGAGTTGAAATCTTTGCTAGGGAAGATTTTTCTAGTATCTTTTAAGATTTCAAAGACTGTAAGAGGACCCATTAGAGCAAACCTCTTTCCAGCAGCATTAGTTGGAATTAGTACCTGAGATGCGTAGAGCATTTCCTTCTCTTTGGAGATCATTTGGGGGATAAGCACAGATTGACCTTGATAGGTACCAACCTTGCTTTCCATTATTGTTCCTGTGTTCTTTCCTTTCTTTTTGGAAGTTTTCTTCAGTTGGGATGATGTTGTGGAAGACATTGTTGAAGATTGTTGAAAGTTTTAGGGTTTCGGTGAGAAGAGATGAAGAAAAGATTCAGAATGTGGAAAGAAAAAATAAAAGACTAAGTTGATGGGTTTTTATAGTGTGGAAGTTTAAACATCCACTAAGTAAGACTAGGATACGTGGGAGTCGTGGGTTGGATTGAGAAGAAGGTGGCGTAAAAGTTGATATTGGTAATAGGCGTGATTAATAATAATCATTGTTTTATAACTGCACCATGTTGTGAAATACTGATTCAAGACGGTTAAGGAATCCAAAAGGCGTCGTGATTGACGTGACTGGAGTCATATACAATAAATGTTACGATTCCTCAAAGGTCACATCAAAATCTTGCATATATATTTAAAATAAGTGTTTCTCAAAGGATCGAAATACATATTTTAAAGGGGCATTTTGTTGGCTGAAGATTTTGATGATATAATTCGAAACAAAGCAAATTGGGTGTTTCGTTGGAATAAAGCAAGATGTCATGGTTCGAAATGGTAAAAGCAGTGCTTCGAATGGACATGTCAAAGTTCGGAGCTTCGAGTAACAGTTATGGGGATATATTCAAAAGAAGTCTCGAAGTGGTAACGAGACTGTGTCCAAGAAATGAGTTCGAAGCGAAGAGTGCCAAAACATTTGAAATTCAAATGCAAGCGGGATGTTCGAAATTTAAAATATATGCGCTGGAGCATTCGAAAACGCGTGGAAGCTAGAGAGGGGCAGTGCTTTGCATGTTCTGAACGTGACAGAATCTTATAGACAAGACCGTTATGGTCGAAGTAGTATAAATAAAAGTCTTAGCGTTAGGATTTTGGGTGTCATATCTATTGTACAAAATTCAGTAAACATTCAAAATACCACATGGCTAGGGAAACGAATGCTCGAACAATGTACGTATGATAACACCAAATATTTATGATTCAGTAAAACTCTTTATCATTTCCAGTTTATCTTATATCTTCATGTCATTATCATTCAAAATCCTTTACATTAAAATCTTTTCATTCAAAGTCATTTACTGATTTCTTACATTTGAAAGTCTTTCCTTCTATTTTGAGTACTTTACATTTCATAAATTCTTGTATATTTCACGCTTTTATCTTCATGCTTTTGTCATTCGAATACCTTTTCATCCAAAGTCATTTACTGATTTCTTGCATTTAAACGCTTTCTTTCTATTTCGAATCTTTTACATTTCAGAAACTCTTTTACATTACATGCTTTTATACTTCAAAGTTATTTACTTGTTTCTTGCAGTTTTACATGTCTTTACAATCGAATCTTTATTCATGCAATTTAGTTTCGCACGTCTTTACTTGATCATGTCACTAGATCTTTAATATGGTAATCGAAGTAAGTTGAACGCCCACACAACATTCTAAATACCAACCATGAATATCAGTTCTACAATGAGAATTATCCAAACGACCAATACACCATAGGATCAATCTAGTCGATCCTGCAAGTTACCAGAGAGATTAAATAACAGTCATTAAGATTATTTGATAGTTTGGAGGACTAGCGGTTGTTTACCAGAAATCACTGTAAACACGGTGGTACTGGCAGTATTTGCTTCGGTCCACCCCGAGTTTGGCAGGAGCTGGACAGGGACGTTTGACGCCGCCATCCTTAAAATTTGTAGCCGCGCACTCCGCTTAGATGCGCTCGCGGGAAGCCGTGAGCAGAGTGTATTTTGTGAATCGTCCTGAGGGTCCCTTTTGTTCCCGGGCGTCCCGAGGTTTATCGTCCCTTCTCTTTCCCCGGTTCGTCGAGGAGGGGCAGTGTCTTGTCGCGGATTGCTGCTGGATCCGCGGTTTCTGGGGTTGCGGGCTCTGTTGGCCGCTTCTCTTTCCTCGTAGTCCATGTAGGCTATGGCCTTCTCGAGGAGGGCATCAAACGTTCGGGGTGGTTCGATGCCCACGGCTTTTCTGAATTCGGTGTCGGGGAGGAGTCCCCTTTCCAGCAGGTATCTCTTCATATGGTCCGTGCAGGGGACCTGGATGGCTTCCCGGTTGAAGCGGTTGATGAATTCTCTCAAGGTCTCGTCGTACTTTTGGACGATGGCCTCGAGCGCTGCTACGGTCTTCGAGTGTCGTCGCGAAGTAGTGAACGAGCTGATGAATTGGTTCTTCAAGTTTCGCCAAGAGGTAATTGACCCCGGGGCGAGGCCTTTATACCAGTCCATAACTGCTTTCCTCATGGTCGTGGGAAACAGCCGGCATTTGATTGGTCCCCCGACGTTATGGTAGTGCAGCATGGCTTCGAACCCGTCTATGTGGTCGACCGGGTCGGCGACGCCGTCATATTCTTTTAAGTGGGGAGGCTTCTCCATGCCCGGGGGAATGGGCGCCTCCATGATAGCTTGTGACAAGGGACCGCGAGGATCGTCTTCGTCACTTTGTTCCGGGGAGCGGGACGGGGATCCGATGTATTATCGGTCACGGTGGCCCTGGTCGTGCGGGACGTTCCTTGAGCGGTGTGACATTTGATGGTTTCCTATGTGTCTGTCTCCGGGAGGTCTTCGTTCTTGCCGTGAAGGGATGTGGTCGCGCCTTCTTGCGTCGACGAGTAGTTCTCTCTCCAAAGGGGGTCGTCGCCCGATTGGTCGAGGCGACGGACTTTGAGAGATGTCCTGATTCTGTCTCTGCGGGAGAGATCAGAGACGTTCGTCCGTTTGTCGAGGGGGGGAGATTGAGGCCTCATGTGTCTTCTAGGGGGCCTTCGATCGTCCTCGAGCGCTCTCAGTCTTTCCCCCTGGGCAAAGATGAGATAGTTGGTCTGGTTAATCGCCGCGAACATTGCCCTGGTCGTGGCGTCTGCCCCTGCGGGGACAAGGACTTTGTGGAATTGGATGGTTGGGTAGTTCAGAGGAACTGGGTGATCTTCTTCAAACCGAGGAGGGATTGATGAAGATGAAGCCGTGGCTCTGTCCCGATAGTTAGAAGGCCAAGGGATGTTGCCTCCAGGGACCGTGTTATGGCCGGTGATGTCGGCATTGTCGGGGCCGACATTGTTGTCGGCGATGTTGTTGTTAGCTTCATGACACAGACGTTATGGTTGTCCTGAGTCTGGTCAGCCATGACAGTCGATGATTGTTAGCTTTTGTCTTTTTGAACGGAGAGAAGACGGGGAAGCTTAGATTCCCACAGACGGCGCCACTGATCGTACCTGATCAGAGTTGGATCGTCACAGCTGACTTTAAGTTGGATTTGAAGGAGATAGGAGGGTACCTGCAAGACACTCTGATGGCAAAGTGAGAGACGAAATGAGCAAGCAACTAAGTATATAGGTGTGAATGAAGGAATACTTGACCCTCTCGAAATAAAGGGTATTTATAGCCCACAGCACTGGGCCAAGGTCCCTTTATTGGGCTGATCAAACAGGCCCAACAAAGGGACTGTCAGGTTCTACGTGAGTAGTAACGTGATCCCCTACCTGGATGATGCTCTCCGCAGAATAGAGAGGGTAGAGACGCGATCTTCCTGGGGTCCTGAGGACTCCGCGAATTCCAGAGAGGTTGAAAGTCTGTCCTACGAGGAGGGTACTCGGGCAGAGCTTGGATTGGGATGTTCCTCGTCGGAGACATTCCTCGCGGGCATCGGCGGAACGTACTCGCAGCCGACCAGTTATCCATAATCGGGGTGTGCTCAAAGAATCTACTGCTCAACATGATATGTTGACACGCTTGGATTGGGCCTTACTGGTGATTGGACCACAGGCAGGCCCAATCCAAAACAATTTTCATCTTCATTGTTTTATACAAGTCATTATTAAAACTATTAACTTTTTTTTTTTCAAAAAAAAAAAAGTACAAATGGTTACTTCAATAAATATAACCATTAACGAATTTTTAAAATTTCATATATCTATCACTTCCTTTACAATGGTGTGAAGATAATTCAAAATTTATTTTGTTTTAAGAAATGATAAAACAATGACTATAGCCCAATTGAGACACCAATTTATAGATTGACCAAACCAGTAAAATATGTTAACCTGATATATTTAACCGTCTGAATTTTAGAATTCAAATGATTTTAAAATCCGAATATACAAATATCAAAAGGAAGAGGAGTTCAATTGGTGCATAAAACATATTCAGATTTTACAATCCAAACACCAAAAAATACATATACTCAGATTTTACCATCCAAACAATTAAAAATACATTCAAGGTTCTGAAATCAGAACAGGGTATTTCTGAAATGCCGACTGCAAGATATATTGCTAGCTACTGTGAAGATTATCTATAGTTGGTTTTCTATGGAATAGAACTTGGAAGAAAAGGATATTTTTATGGACATGGAGTAAAAGGAATGACATCTGGCAAAGAATCTACATTCACTTTAGGATACCAGGCTTTAAAATGCAAGAAAAGTGAGATTATGAACAAAGTTTCGGTATATAATCATGTCTAGTGAGATCCAACATGGTTATACACAATAACTCTTTTGAAAAAGACAGAGAAAGATAAGGCTTGAATCATAAACTTAAACAAAATGCATTGCAATTATTACACCAAAGCAACATAGAGGCATGGTAATCCATTGCCACAAAACAAGAAAGCACAATTCCCCTAACAGAAAAATCTCACTTACTGATTCTCGTACAGTTCCAAAGACTTCTACAAAACTGAATGATATTATGATATAGACAAATATAATCTTAGTTTTAACATGCCTCTATTATCATTTCGAATATAGAACAGGACATTCTCCTAGTCCCCAAGGATTTGTTGTATAAAACTTAAGTGACACATAAAATATACAAATATTACTTTAGCATTCTTTGATGGATCTCAATTATTATTCAGACATTCAAATACTGAACAGAAATTCAAAGACAGAACAAGACACCTCAAACGACGACAAAGGACTATAATTGTTCCTGCTATCTACATAACTAAGGACATGTGAAGGTTAGGCACAGTTTAATCATAGCAAAACAAATATAGACTCTATTTAAGCACGATTTAGAATTTTGGATCCTATGCGGTAGCCCGCCTTGCACACCCACAAAGACAGCAGTGACTAAGGATCTTTGTTTTTCTGCTCAAGCTAGATTTGTATATAACAATCCATCAAATTGTATTATGAATCTAGCTAGTACAATGTTTGCATAAATAGCACCAGTTGTTTCTTAGCTCATCTTTCTCTATATTACCATGTGTCATAAATTTTCTGTGATGGAAGAAAATGCAAAGACATATAATAGTCTCATCTGCCAAACATAAGTCATTGGAAATTTGGAAGAATACAAGTGATTTAAATGGATTTGGAAAACGAAAGTAACTAAAGGCAAACTTGAAGATGAGTCTTTCGCTATAATTTTTCAAACTTATCATTATTTATCAAAGGCCATCAAAGAAAATAAATTCTACTACTAATTATAACTAGTGGATCATGGCCTTTCAACAAAAGTTTAGTACTCTAACTCTCAAAGCTTGACCTGAAGATAACTAGAACATTCATAAAATTGACCATAGATTTTGAATTAAACTGAAAAATCCATTAAAATACTGAGAATTCAAATTTCAAATCTAAATTTTGTAGCTAAATCCCACACATATTTACCCAACGATGTGTGTTCTATTTCATAGCCAATTATCCTAAATCTGACATTATACTTTGTCAAACAAAACTGTCCATAACACCGAGAATATATTTGCTGACCAAATTTGAGTAATAAAACAGTATTCATGACGTAGCATCGTTCAAGGAAGTCTATCTCACCCTTAAATCATACTTGGACCTAGAACTTCCATGCAACTATGGGTTCCCTTGTCAATTGTCATCTTAAAATAAAAAAGAAACATGCAAAATGAACTGGTGGTAACCTAACCTTCATGAGAATTTCAAGTAGAAATGCCAACATTTCAATTAAGAACTAAACAAACAGGTAATAGACTGTAGAAGGCCTAGAGGTGCACTACTAAGAACGTCTATTTTCCTCGAGATATGCCAAATATATATACCAAAAGAGAAACTCCAAGTAGGACAACGATCATCACAATAGCGAAAATCAATATTTGCTTAGTCTGAATTTTACAAGCAGATTAAGTAAACAACCAAAACTGGAAATAAGAATACGGTGATAGAGAGAGTATACAGACTATATCTCTTTAGTTATTACAATCCATAAAATCAAGACAATGAAAGTAATCTCAACCCACCTATCATGAGGTGAAAAGCCAGTGCAATGTCCCCATTCAGAAATCACCTGGAATATACATTAACAGCAAAATGCCACATTATCATCAGAAATCAGTAAATGTATATCCATGGCTAAGTTGATGTGATAACCCTATAATTATGCAAAATAGCATCAACTAGAATAACCCCTATAGCACTGACGCCTCTGAAAAAAGTGTCTATGTCAATGTCCGACACCAAAACTGACACACTTGTGATACGGTTAATTTAATCATTATTTCAAATTATTATTTGTGTCGGTATCATGTTTCCGGTGTCGTGCTTCATAGAGAAAATCTAATTTTCTATTTGGTAAAATTAGGGTTATAAATTAGGGTTACCTCTTGTGATGCTGAACGAATTTTGAATTCTTAGCGTCTTCCTCTGTAAATAAAAATTGAGGGTAAAAATTAGGTTAAGAAAATCGAAAAACAAAAATCTTGGATAAAAAAATGGAGACAACGAAGGAGAAGATGATGAAGGCGATGGTTAATTTACCAGTAAGACCAAGAGAGAATTTGGTGATTATAGTTCCGGTGATTGCGAATCCAACGACGAATGGCCAGTTCTTTTTCCATTCTCGTTTGAAGAAAACTGGCCATGGATCGAACTTTCTCATTTTTTTTTCGGTTTTTCGATGCTAATGTTGTGCGAAAATGGGTGTGCCTCACTTGTTAGTTGCACTTGCAGTTCCTTGTTTGTTTGCTCTCCGTCATTGTATAGGTGACGGCTTCCGTTATAAAAGGTGTGCATCTACACGGGCCCAATAGAAACTTAATTGGGCTTCTTAACAAAGCTGTGTAGTACATCACAATTTCTTTTCGCACCCTCTCACCTTCTCTCATGTCTCTGACGAAATGTCAAAAATATCTTTTATTTTTTTAGATGTATATCTGAACGTATAATTTCTTTATTTTACCTAAGTTAAATTCGGAAATACATTTGCGATGGTGTTTTAGAGTCAGTTCGCAGATACATCTTCGAATTAATCTTTTTTTTTATATTTTAAATTCAGGGATTCTTTCGAAGATTCATCTTCGAACGAGGTAAATGCATTTAAACCTCGCGCCAGACCCTCCCTCTTCTCCTTTTTCACTTTCAAAAAAATTGCTTATACATTAGAGCTCGTGAGCAACATTGTTCCATTCAACTTTTCAAGCAACATAAGAACCTCTACTTCTATCTTACCAATCTCAACTCACTCTACCTGTTACATTCAACATTTTGCATCCTCATCAATACGTTTTTGAGTAAATTTCTCATTTAAATTATTTTAAATTTTGATTAATGTATTAGGTAAAATATGTCACTTTTAATCCATTAGATAGTATTAACATTTGAAATAGGTAATGTGTAGGAGATGTTTTTATGATTTGGACGATTTTTGGGTGGTTAGAAAAAGTGTAGGAGATGTTTCTGTCATTGAAATAATTTTTTTTCCAAGAAATGCATCTCCAAAATGGATCCTTTCTAGTTTTTTGAGATACATCTCCGAATTTTTTCCTTCCTAATACACTAATGTCTTTATTTTATGGTTGTAAGCAGCAACAGAATGAGACTCGGTCGTGAAACCCTGACAGCATCCGCTCTTCGCGAGAGGGCTCTTCAGCATGAGCAGCCCAGAGGTATGTGGGAGCCGTCCATATGCCTCACGATGGGAAAGTGTTGGCTTCTAGGATCCGATTATCATAGGGATTTGTAGCGGTAGAAATGTAGAGACTAGGTCATTGGATTAACTTGACTCGCATAGATCAAATAAAAATCGCCACCGCATTTTTTTGTTTCCAGAGGAATGGGAAAAGAGCGAATAACCCAAAAAAAAGGGAGAGAGAATCTAGGTACGGGGTTGGTTATGAAAAGAGGATGTATTAGCATCCTAAACATCTACGGTACTCCGCAAGAACTTCTTTGAAAATTTGTGTAATTTGGCTATATGTGTTATATACAAAAATAGATGGTAGAGATGAGAAAAGAAGTATTTTTTTTACAAGTTTGCACCCGCCACGATTGCAAATCTTTAGTGCTTAAGTACCACCTTCTGTGCAATAGGGGATCAGGGTACTCGTAGTTCACCTTTAAAAATCGAAATACAAGTGTGTTGGTTAATTTTAAGAGATGAGACATCATCGTCATATCCGGGTGAAAACATACTTACTGCCCACGATTATGAGAAAGGAGAATTTGCGTCATCCCAAAGTGGAAGATGTAGCTTGGATTTTAAAATCAACAAAGCCTCACTCGACACCCAAGTGGAAAATATCTCACTTCACTATATACCGTAGAAGTATAGTAGCTCGCATCACTACAAGGATTGACAAGAGTATAATCTTTTGAGAAAAATTTTAAAGTAAAAAGCCAAAAGTGGCAAAATAGTTTGAATAAGGTTAATTGAATTTTAGTCTTCTCACAAAAAATGTCAAAGTATGATTAAGTTGATTAAAGTTTGATTAAGAAAATATTTTTGAAAATGCATGGACCTAAGTCCAAGTTTACTATGAAATCAGTTCAAGCTATAAAACAAGAAGAGTTTTGAAAACGAGGGAGAAGATTTTTGAAATTAAATAAGATGGGAGGAGATGAAGGGACTATCCTAAAGCATAAGGTAAAAGCTAGGGAAAAGAACCATCTAAGCAACAAGGAGCCAATACTTGACATATGAAGTCAATGTAGAATTCCCATCTTTTGGATTGAACCAAGTAAGCAAAGATACTAAACATCTTAAGAATACCAAGCTTTAGATGAATTAAGTCTTCACAAAAATTGGGCAGAGTAACGGCTGTATACAGAGGAATTCTCAATCATAGACAAAGCAGATAATCAGAATAACCTGCACATAAAGAAAATTAACTCAATGTCTTGGGGAAAACCCCAAGAACTCCAGATAAAATAACAAACAGAGTCACAAGGTCCTAAAGGTATCAAGGCTTCTAATCCTAAGTCCAAGAGATCCACAACTCCATTATGCCAGGTGTTGTACCCCAAAATTTGCCCTCGCATTTTTCCTCAAGAAATCATAACTTCAGGCTTTTCCTGATTTTTCAGACTGGCTCAAGAATCGGCCAAACAGACTTTTCTCGTCAGTCAATCAAAAATTAGGGTTTTACTGATTTTCAGGGCTCTAGAATGTTTCAAACAGTTGGCTTAGGGTTTTGGTTGATTTTGGCTCAACTTTGATCAGGCGAACGCTTCTTTGGCATTTAATCAGGAATTAGGGTTGTTCATGCGCGATTCTTCAGAAAGATTTAATTCTACGGTGCTTTGCAAGTTATTCCGAGATTTGGTTTGAATTCGCATTGTTTGACTTAATCAGTAAAAGAATGTATTTGGATTGAATTCACGTTTGTTTGACTGAATCAATAAAAGGATACATTCAGTTTGAATTTGCAGTGTTTGGTAAAAATCAGTAAAAAGGAAAAAGCGTCTGGGCAATTGCTGTAATTGACTGTTTGTTTTGCTTTGGATGTTGGAAGCGCCAAGTTTAATTGATCAATGCGGAAGCAATATTTATTTAATTGTTTATTATTCTAAGTTAGATAATTGGAATTTATGTCCATTTATTATAATTTTAGAATTATAAATAATAAAATAAGTAATTGAAAAGGATAAAAAAGGAATTAATTGGATAAAAACTTTTTATTTATTTTTAAATTATTCGTACAATTATTATTTACAATTTGTTTACAACAATGATTTTACAGTAATTTAAACCTAAATAAGACTATCCTGATTTTTTCTAAATCTTCAAATTCTTCATCTTTTGTTGTTCCTCTCCATTATAATTATTCATCTACAAAGAACAAAAGAAAAGTCAATTGCAGATAAATAATCAATAAAAGACAGATAAAAAGTTCATCATTAAGGGCAACTGATTGGGATCAGTTAGCCCTCTTTGCAAATCACGGGATTTCTCCCGGTTCACAAAGAGGGATGAATATTTGCTTGCTAAACTTTGAATGCACAAATATAAAGAATGCACAAGTCAAAATTGTCAAACTGCATAGTTCAAATCTCAAACAGCATGATGCAAAGTCCAAATCAAACTACAAAGTCCAAACTAAAAGTTCAAATTTCCAAACAAAGTCCAAATTCAAACTTTCTGCCAAAAGTACAAAATACTGTCACAAGGCCACCAAAGCTGTCCACAAGATATCAAGATATCAAAGATATCAGAATGCTCATATGCAAGTACAAGTGCAGCACAAAATCTGGAAGAAAAGAGATAAAGTATGCAGAGAAAGCATGTTATGCAAGCAAGTTATTCATTTTCATCATTTTCCCAAGTGTTGCCCTTTCAGAAAAGTACAATGCAAACATATTTTAATATTTTGACTGTACTGGAGAGAGAAGAAGAGAGCAAAGAAAGCAGGCTTACAGGGCTTTAGGCTTGAAAGAAAGGAAATATAAAAAAAAGAAGCTGTAATAACACAGTACAAAAAGGCAGGGGATATCACAAACAGAAGCAGAACTGAGATAAGAACCACAGAACTGCCTATCATCAAAAGACATAACCTGCAATCAAACTCAAGGAACCAGCATAAGCCTGAAACACCACAAGCCTAAACTGGTATCAAGCCTTAAACCAGCACAAACTTACACTATCTAAAGGCCAAAAGCCTCACAACCTGTCAAACATAAACTCACCCAACCTGCCTGAAACCATTCAAAACCTTCCAAGCCTTAAAAGGCCATAACCTGCCCAAACCCATGGTCCAACAAAAAAGTCCAAAACCAACAAGCATTGAACCTGTCAAACTCAACATAAGCAGAAGCCTCAAAAACCTTTCAAGCATACAAACAAACACCCAAGGCCATAACCTGTAAGTTCACATAAACCCAGCATAAACTGTGAAGCCTTAAACCACTGTCAATCCAACCAAAGCCATCAAGCCAAATGGCCTGAACTAGAGAAAAGCCTTACCATTCAAAGCATCAACCTGTCAAGCCTATACCAACCATCGAGCCTGAAGCCTGAAGTACACAGTAGGAGCTCCAAAGTTGACAAAAAACTTATGCATTCTTGCAACCCACACAAAGCCTTAGAGAAACCCTCATCACAGGCAAATAAACCAAGCATTCACAGATATACAGAAGAGGCAACATGAAGGGCCTCAGAAAAACTTCATCATAGGCCAATATACACAAAAAAGGCAACAGAAGCGAGAGAGAAAGAAGAGAGGAAAAGTATTCAAGGCAACATAATTCCTCAGTTTGAAACCATCATAGGAGGCAAGCATACAAAGCACTTCATAGCAAAAATCATCATCTCAAGGCAATCAATTCAGAAAGCAAGCAAGAAGAGAAAAAGAATGACATCAAATTAGGTTCTCAGAATACATCATTAAACCCTAAAAGGAAAAGAAAGACAGAGTACCAGAACTCCCAGTAAAGCAAGCTAACGCTCAGCATCACCGTCCATCCGCCATAGCGCATCCGGCCCCATCTCCTCCATCGTCTTCCTCAAACAAAAGGTAGTTCTCTTTTCCTCTTTCCTTCCACCACCTCAACAATAAACGATATAAAAACAATTAATCAGAACCAATTAATCGGAGCATGCAAAAGAAGGAGAATGAGAACCCTAACGCGTTGAAAGAAAAAAGAATCGTACCTCTGTTTATCGCCGTTTGAGTGGGTGTGAAGAGGAGGAGGAGCGGTTGCACTGGTGGCTAGGCGGAGAAGATCGCATTCAGAAGCTCAGGCAAAGGCAAAGGCGAAGAAGACAAAGTGAAACGAACGAACGCCGCTTCTGTGCAAACCCTAAGTGTTATCCAAATGAAAAAAAATGTGAGAACCTTAAGAAAACAATTGCTGTCCAAACCAACTGGGCCTCGCCCATTTTCAACGCCTTAAGCCCACTGAAAGCTGGGCATACACCCCCCTTTTTTCCTCTTTATTTATTCTTTTTTTTTGTTGTTTTATTTCGTTTGGGCCCAAGCCCATTTATTTCTTCTTTCCATTTCCTTTTTTTTTTTACAAATTAAAATTTTTGTTTTAACATAACTCTTTTTTTGAGATGATACACTAGTTTTGTATAGAAAAAAACATTAATACATAAAAATACATTGGTTAAAACACTTTTTTTAATTTTATTTAACTTGTTTATCTTTGTACATAAATTCTTTTTTAAGTTAGTACATTTTCTTTTCTATGAAATAGTTTGTACATAATCAATAAAATACATTTTTTCTAATATACATAATTTAAATTTTTAAACATTTAATTAAAATATTCTTTTGTATATATTAAACACAAAATATAAAGATACCAATTTATATCAAATATAAGTAACAATTTTCAAACTTAGAACATTTTCTCTTTCTTAAATTTTCTTTTTGTACATATTAAATAAATATACAAGATCACAAATTAAATAAAGAAAACATTTAATTCTTTTCATTTAGGTTAAACAATACTTAAATAATACACATTTAAATTCAAATTTCCGCACTTGTAAATAATTCTCATACACGAACAATTACACTTACACAATACATTTCACATTATACACTTGATACACATACAATTGCTATTTTTATATCTTGCTATACATTGATTACATTGGATCGCAATTCGATTTGGTTGTAAAATTATTGGACACTACATTCCTAAAGTCTCATCCCCATTTGTAAATTTGTACCCCTACTCCCGGATACTATTTGTAATAGCGTAGACTTTAAATTCTTGCAATTTACCGCTTTCAAATTATACCATGTTTAGACCTAGGGTTTGCATGTACATAAAACCAAACGCTAGATAACCTAATACAAGACAAATGCATGAAATCAATACACAATCACACTTGCACCCCCTAGGGTAGTCCCACATGTTGCCTTCCAAAATGGGCCATGCTTGCACGTCGAGTTTCTTTGGCAAAACAAATTCAAATGATCATAAGCCCCTCGATGACGCTTTCGAAAGTTGCCTAAATGGAATGATCATAGTCCCTTCAAAGCAAATTGCCAAAGACACTTGGCACCATTGCATTCATGGTCCATACGATGACCCGCGCCCGTCCCGTTAAACATCCTAAACGCAAGATTGCCCACCAAATTCAATGGTGGAACAAAATTGTTAAAAAGGGTTAAAAACATAGAGAAAACCTTTGAGTACAATAGGGGTATACAAAACTCTTAGTTACTTGAGATCAACTTGCAAAAAACACCTGCCTTCTTTTCAAAAACCACACTTCACACACACTTTCAAAACAAACTCTCAAAAACATTTGAAACATCTTTTCGAAAAGATACACACCTTTGTAAAACATTCGAGTAAAGAATTGTTACAAGGGTAGCCTAAGACAAGGCATCTTCTTTCAAAACATTTTCAAAAACACACACACACACACACACCATTTTCAAGCAATCAAGGCAAGTGATCTAAAAACCAAGTAACTAAGAGCCCATGGATAACCATGGATGAAAAGGGTGCTAATACCTTCCCTTTTCATAATCTACCCCCCGAACCCACGAAATATCTCAAAAGGTTTTTGCTGTGCTTTTTAACCTTTCCTTTAGGATAAAATAAAAAGTCGGTGGCGACTCTTGCTCAACCGAACAAGTGCGAATACAAACGCAAAACCTCAAGTCAGTTCTCCCACCGTATCACACCAGGGATAGTAACCAAATAGTCCAAGTAACCTTAAAAAAATTTATTGTTCAAGTTGGTTATTAAGTATATTCAAAAGAAAATGAAAAGCTTAAGTGAGCAAAAATCAAAATGGCATAAAGATAAATGCTCAAGTGAGCAAATATAAAAAATATATGAAATGTAAATGTCAAAATAAATGCTACATAAAGGTAAAGACATAAAATAAAGGCATAAAATAAAAAGCATAAAGTAAAAGTCAATTGTTAGTGAGTTAGAAATTAGAGGGTAGTTGAATGACCATCTTAAAACTTGCATTTGAAAAAATCATTAGAAGATTTATAAAATCAAAGTTTCTCAACAACAAATCTCATTTTCTTTTTGTCAAGTATATCATTCATTTCAAGTTCTCGAGGCGACAACATATGATCAACGATGTTTAAATGATTCGCTTAAATCAAAGTTTAGGATGGTTCATTGGAGGATTAATAAGACCAAAGCCTCCTAACAATGAACCTCAAGATTATTGGATCAAATGTTTCAAATTAAACATACTTGGGCTTGTAAACATAGGTTTGGGCCACAAATGATCATTTCTCGAATCGGGACATAACTTAGCGTCATGTTAAGCAATCGTAAGTGGACTTATGTAGAAGTCACGCCTATTTTGAGACCGGTCAACAATAATCTATATATAATATGTTTGGAGAAATGATATGTAGATTATTCTCTAACAACATGTAGTACAATGGAGAAGAGGGTGAGATGAGGAGGGAGAATAAATATTTAAGCCAAGGAATTTAATTAAACTACCATTAAAATCATTTATCCATTTTGATGGAGTTAAACTCAACACTCAAGATCCAATGATATTAATGAAGCTCATGATTTAAAATCACATAGTTCATGATCATCGAGGATATATATAAAAAATAAAATTGCATTTAATAAGAAAATAGAATGAGAAAATGATTTTTAAATAGTTTTTTAAGTGGAAATAAAAGGAAAAATAACAAACTATATTCAAAGTATCAAATAAAAATTAAAAGAAACAATAGAAAAGGTAGAGATGATCTCAAGCATTTTTACAAAAAATTTAGTAATTTTTTAAATAGAAAAGTATTTTTAAAATTATTTAAAATCACTCAAATAAGTGAAAAAGATTAAAAATAGTAAAAATTAGAATGAAATTCTAGAAAAAATTCCAGGAATTCAGGAATAAAGAAAATAATTTTTACGAATTTTTACGGAATTTAAAAATATCAAAAAGTAATTCTAGAACAATTAAAAAAAACAAGTCAAACAAAAGAAAAATCATAAAAAATATCAAATATGAAAATAAAATTATAAAAAATATTAATCAAAAAGAGAATATTTGAAAATATTTTTGTGAATTTTTTCATAATTTTTGGGTCAGAAATGAATTTTCTATGATTTTTTAAAGTTTAAAACAAATAAATGCAAAAATCAGAAAATAAAAGTAAAAAAAAATATGACCCATTGGATGAGAATCAAAATGCGTTAGTAAACAGATTCAAAGGATATGGCGCGTTGTGCATATCATGGTCTATTTTGAAAATCACACCAAATTATTTTTTAATAATTAAAAGTAACTTAAAATCTGGCACGTTAGATGGAGTCTGACTAATGAAAGTAATCAGATCCAAGGATTCTCAAAATGTGTACATGGTAAGGCAAGCTCATTGGATAGGATTCAAAAAATATATATGTCACGTTATCATTGGTTAAAGCACGACACATGGGTCATCTTCAACCTCCAGACGCCCTAGATTGGAGTTCCACAAACTATAAAATTAGAAAACCATACTAGTATCATTAGATTCGTCTCTTCAAGATGATTCTAATAGTACCCTCGTGCCAAATTTATATAAGCTTAGTAAGGCTGGATTTGGAAAAAACCCAGAAAAAAATAGCGAGCACGGAATTTCCAAGTATCACTCTCAATTCTCAATGAAAATGAAAACCATAAGAAGTATGAGAATCAAAAGGACGATCAGAGTAGAATAGGGATTTATTTGATTCGATTTGGTTGAGAATTATACCTGAATGAAGTTCCCCAAAATAGCTCTGAAACTTGACTTTTGTAGCTTGATTCAGGACACGATTCTTGAAGGTAATAGTATGGTTAGCTTCAGAGAAGTTCAATGAAGCTAACTGAATAGAGCTTTTAGTGTTTTGAGGTGAGAATGAAAGAAATCATAATTTCAAATTCAGAGTTCGTGTGGGATCTGAACAGAGTGATTTTAGTTATTAAAGCTTGAGAAAATGAGAGGAGTGAAGTCCTCTATTTATAGGGAATTGAATGATGCAAGGAATTAAGAGGAAAATTGAAGTTTGGAGGGAAATTGGGTGGAGCCCGAAAGTGGAAAATGTGTGACTCCATGTGCATCAAAACTCAGCCAAATCCTGCGTTTTGATCCTTAATTTAACTTTGGGAAATTTGTTAAACATGCTTTAATAAAAAACGCATGCTAATTTGGTGTTTAAAAGTTTGATTATGGATTTCAAAATCCAACTTGGAGAAAAAATGCAGTTTCAAGTAGCTGACTTTGAACTCATTGTGTGCATAATTTAGGAAGCCTTAGGAGATTATTCTTGATGCATTGGAAAGATCATGTAACATTCTTTATAATGTGAAAAGAAAGTATTCATTTGGATGCTTGAGCTAGAAGTTATACTTGGTCAAAATCAGAAAAAATGTGCTAACTTTTATACTTAGAAATTTTCTAAGTTTTTTCTTCAAAAATGACCTATAATGTTTTGATTCCAAAAAAGGTCTTACTTCAAAATTGAGCTTTTATAATTGATTATAGCTTGAAGTAGACTCCCTAAAGAGTATTTTGAAACTCATATCACTAAAAAATTATAAATATTGAACAAGTTATGATCTTGTGAAATTGGTGAAAATCCATGAGATGACCTATAATCTTTTGAGCTCAAAAAGCATTTTCAATCATTTACAAGCTTAGAACCAAAAGAGAGTTGAAGTTAACATCCTTAAGATCATTTTGAAAAAAAATGATCTCAAGATGATAAAAATTTACCAAGTTATGATCTTTTGAAGTCCCTCAAAAGAATTTGATGGTTTATCTAGAGGACTTGTAATCTTTTTCAATCATTAGTGATCTTCCATATAAATTTTGCTTGAAACTCTTGAAGTAATTTGTTAATGACCTTTAAATAGAAACATATCTTTGGAATCACTAAAAATTCTCAAAATATGAACAAGATATAGTCCTTAGAAGTTCAAAACCATAACTCTTAAAGCATCAAAATAACTTGGAACCCCTTTCAACTTTTGACAAACTTTCTTACATGATTGTTTTTGCTATGTGAAGAGAAGTTGTTGTGGATGATAATAAGAACCCATAGTAACAATGATCACTTACCAATGTTGAAAACTGATAAAATTATGCACTTGTAATCAAGGAGTCAAGAACTTATCAGATTAGGTTAAACTTCTTGAATCAATCTTGCATCTCTTGACCTTCCTTAGCAAAGTAGAGCATGATGAGACATAGTAGGCTTTGAAATTGCGTTATCTTAAAACACACACAAAGATGAAGCTTAAATATCAATGAAGCTTTATTGAAGAAGGCATGGAAATAAACTCATGAACCTATGAATCAACCTGATGAAATATGTTGTGCCATCACCTATAATGTCAACATCCATGGAGCAAATATACATTATATTTGTTAGTTAAAAATCAATCAATCATAAAAGCACATTTACAAAACCATACAAATCAAAGTGCTTGGTTATATCCTATGAATAAACCTAAGGATAGGAAGAAGAATCAAACCCTAGTGTGTGATCTTGATATGATTGGGTTGACATTGAAATGATGAGAGATATTAGGGGCAAAATTTGGGGTATAACAGTTGCCCTTATTTAAGTGTCTTTTATCTGGAGATACGAAGGTTAAAATCTTCGTCTCGAAGAGATTGAAGATACTTAAATATAAAAAAAGACCTATTTTTGGCCCTAAGATGCCATGAAATGCTTATGATCATGCATGCAGACAAACAAATCCAAAGGTGACACTGGACACCATTAGGGATGCGAGAAATAAAAATAAAGGATCAAAAGAAAATCCGACCAGGAAAATAAATCACTGGTAAACAGAAGACTCGACTCCCCTGGGGTAAAGCGTAAGGAGAAGATAAAGTATCTTTAACTCAAACATTGAGGAAAAGCAATGGATGACAAAGATCGACAGATTACTGCGAACTACCTACTCATTGAGAAGATAGCAAAAAAAGGTAATGCCGACTCATACGGAATATACATGGTGAGATAATACCAGTGAATACCAATATCAGGGTAAGTAATAAATGATTGGCATCGTACTTATGACTGGAAGCAAATGAACTTATTTAAAGAAAAATGAATCTCAATGATGAACTACCTCTCTTGATGACGAGACTACCATCCATCGGAAAAAGATATCAACAACGAACTATCTCCCATAATGACGAGACTAATATTCATTGGATTAACAAATCTCAACAACAAACTATCTCCCATAATGACGAGACTATCATTCATTGGAGTAACAAATATCAACAACGAACTATCTCCCATAATGAGAGACTACCATTCATTGGAGTAACAAATCTCAACAACGAACTAACTCCCATAATGACGAGACTACCATTCATTGGAGTAACAAATCTCAACAACAAACTATCTCCCATAATGACGAGATTACCATTCATTGGAGTAACAAATTTCAATAATGAACTATCTCCCATAATGACGAGACTATCATTCATTAGAGTAACAAATCTCGATGGACTATGGTCTTCAATGGGGTTTTCAACACCTTGGGTAACGGAATTGGTGTTGTGATCATATCTCCTGAAGGTTGCCACACTCCTTTCACTTCCAGACTATGCTTCGATTGCACGAACAACATGGTCGAGTACAAAGCGTGCATTTTGGGTCTAAAAGCTGCCATTGACTTGAGGATCAAGCATTTGAATGTGTTTGGGGATTCCGCTCTAGTGATCATCCAAGTAAAAGGAGAATGGGACACTAAGCACCCTAATCTCATCCCTTACAAGGAACTTGTGCTATCTTTGATTCCCTACTTCGAAGAGATCACATTTGAACACTTCCATAGGGAAGAAAACCAGCTAGCCGATGCTTTGGCTACCATGTCTTCAATGTTCAAGGTCATATGGGACAACGAAGCCCTTATGATTACAATTGAAAGATTCGATGAACTTGCGCACTGCTGTGAGCTTGACACTGATGCAGAAAAGCCATGGTACCATGAGGTGATGAGATACCTTGAAGCACAAGAGTATCCTGAGGGAGCATCCATCAATGACAGAAAGTTCTTATGAAGATTTTCAGCCAAATTCTTCTTAAGCAACAAAATTTTGTACAAGCGCAACCATGACTCTACTCTACTCTGATGTGTGGATAAGAATGAGGCAGAGGAAATTATGGAAGACATGCACGATGGTCTATTTGGTACTCACTCAAGCGGACATACGATGGCAAAGAAAATTCTGAGAGCTGGCTACTATTGGTCAACAATGGAGACTGATTCCCATCAACATTCAAGAACTTGTCACAAATGCCAAATTTATGCTGACAAGGTCCATGTGCCTCTTATCCCTTTGAACATCATGACCGCTCCGTGACCATTTTCAATGTGGGGCATTGACATGATTGGAGAAATCAAGCCCACCGCTTCCAACAAACATCTCTTTATTCTTGTCGCTATCGACTATTTCACTAAATGGGTCGAAGCCGCCTCTTTCACCTCAGTCACCAAGAATATGGTAGCCAGATTCATCAAACATAACCTCATATGCTGCTATGGTATCTGTGATCGGTGGGAACGAGAACTGACTGTTTTTTAATATGCTGGTTCGCGTTTGCGTTTGTTTTTGCAAAGTGTCGCGGTAAGCAAGAGTTGTCACCGTCTTTTATTTTATCCAACAAGGGAAAGGACAAAAGCACAGAAAAAAATTCCTTTTCGTGATTGTTTCTCGGGTTCGGGAGGTAGATTATAGAAAGGGAAGGTATTAGCACCCTTTCTATCAGTGGTTATCCACGGGCTCTTAGGTACTTACTCACTATGTTTTCAAAAGGTTTGCTTTTCTTTGTGATTGTGGGTTTTGAAAAGAGTTTAGTTTTTGATGAAAGTGTAAGTGCGAAAAGTTTTTGTTTTGTTTTAAAAGAGAGCAAGTAATTAAGAACATCTACCTACTCGAAAAGGAATTAAACTGTGCAATTGTCCTTTAGACAGTGCTATCCCACTATTGAGGAGTAGGTAGCACCATCATTGGAGTTTTTCTGATCAATTTGATTTAAGGGACTTGTGGTCATTAAAGCAACGTTAGGACACTTTAGTGGTAATCCTAATGTCTTAGATCATTTTTATCGAGGCAACCATTTCGAGGCGACTTATGATCTTGAGACAAAAAGGACGACCTCTAAAACATCCTATACTTAATGACCACATTTGAGGCAACCAAATGAGGTGTACCCTAGGAGTGGCATGTGCAAGTGTGTCAATTTTCAGTTTATATTATCTTTGTATTTTTAGGTGTTCTACCATTTGTTTTTAGATCTTGTCATACAATCCTAGTTAGCATACATCTAAGCAGTTAATATATGTACAGGAATTTAAAGTGCAGAAACTCTAAATACTACACTATTACAAGGCTTCGGGGAGGGGATTATTTACATGTCCAAAATTGGGGGAATAATAAGCAGTTACGATAAAATAAACGCGCATGAAACTTAAAAAAAACCTAGCATATACTCTTTTTGTTGTTTTATTTTATTTTTTTGAGAAAATGCTAAATATTCAGTTAAGTCAAATTTAATTAATTAAAAAAAATACTGATTAAAATTTATTCTAAAACAAACCTAATATTTTTTGTATTTTTGTTTATGAAAAAAAAAATTAAATTTGAATAAAACCTAAGTCTACCGATTTTAAAATTGGAGAAAATAAGTTAAAATGATTAATTAAATTAAATCCTAATTCAGTTGTTTATTTTTTATGATTTTTAATTAGAATTGAAACTAAAAGGAATAAACGGAAACAAAATAAACAGAGTACAAATGGGCCAGTGTTGGCTCCTAAATTCGACACCCTTGTTTTTATTAATATCAGCCATTAAAGCTGAAGGATGGTTTCGACCAGCTGGGTCTGTCGAAATGCCCATCAGAAGATGGCAATGTACTTAGAGAATTTCTTCCAAGGGAGAATTTGGTTGCCTTCGACGTCGAAGGTGTTGCTCGTCGAAGATGCTTCTCGACGAAGCTGTTCGATTGCTCAGAGTGGGACGGTTTGAAATTCAAACGTTTGGAGGGAAAACGGTTCCCAGCGGTTACCAAGTGCAACGTGCAAGGATCTGGAGCGTCGAACGCTGAGAACGTGCCAAGAGGAGTCATCTCGAAGCAGTGTAACTGCCCGACGGTTACTTGGGATGTGTTTAGTATAAATAGTAGTAGTTCACACAGTTTTCCGCGTGTGTTCACAATTATATACAAGTCACTCATATAGATTCGAGTACCCAGCGTGTGAGAAAGAATTGTTGAGAATGTATGTGTGAAACACCACTTTTATTAATCAAAGTCATTTATTTTCCAGAAACTTTACTTGCTTTCTCCTTTACATTCTTCATGCAATTTACATAAAGCTTCTTTATTTTCTTGTCATTTAACCATTATCAAACTTAGTCAAAACCCCAAAATCAACCATGTCTTAGGATCAATCTGATCGATCCTGCGAGTCACCAAATAAGTAACCTTTTGGAAGATCAGCGGTTGTTTACCAATTCCCACGGTAAACAAATTGGCACACCTGGTGGGACCTTGTGTTGATTTTGAAGTTTAACCTCTTTTTCACAGATTATCATCTTTTTCGAGAAGTATTGCATGTTATTGAGAAGTGGTAGAATATACACTAACAATACCAATACTGCCGGAAGAAGAGAAGAGATGGCGAATCCGCCAAACAATAACGAAATCCCACAAACGAATGTGGGAATAACGGTTATCCCAACCGTAAGTGAAGCGATAACCGCTGGTTCAACACCAGCAGTAACGGTCACAACGACGGGGCCATTACCTCCGTTCACAGGCCCCAGAGTGCCTTTGGGAACCCCCCCACCAAGGGGAAATTTAGGCACAAGGCCTTATGTTCCCCCAGGATTTATGACAGGCGGTCACAATCGAGAACCACTATATGACATGCCAACTTCTGACTTGGCTAGCCTGACGAACGCTGCATCCACTTTTTCAGACCCTTTAGTGAGTGCCTCTTCGCCACTCCAAGGTTCTAGAGTAGGTATGGCGAACAGAAATAGGACCCAACTCTTAGGAGGAACGTCCCAAGTAGCACATGGCCTTACAAATGCCTCGACAGCAGTCTTGAGGCAACAAATGGACGAAAGCAACCATGATATGGTTCAAATGTTGGCACAAACTTTAAGTACAGTGCTGAATCCTCTAATACAAAACACCACCCAATCGAATCAGCAGATGACAGCGCAAATGACGCGTTTGGCTGATTTCTTTGGAGTACCCCAACCTATTCGACGGCCCCAAAGGGCGCAAATAAGGGGAAACCAAGGTATACTCTTAGAGGAAGAGACCACTATCAACCAAGTCCAGCAGCCTGTCGAAGAAAACCTTAGGGCACGATTGGAGCAGCCTGTCGAAGAACCTAGGGTTATAGCCCCAGAGGTAAGGTTAGTTGACATAAACCAAAATGATGACGAAGTAGTTCAGCATATCCAATACCAGAATATGGGTTTGGAAAATAATCTGGCAGCCATGATCGAAAGAATCATGACTCAAAATGGGATGAACATGGGCTTTCGTAGGCCCAATTTCACATCCCCACTGTCAGAATACGTGTTACAAACGGACTTACCTCCTAGATGTAAAGTCCCTAAGTTCACTAAATTCTCTGGGGACACGACAGAATCTACTGTCGAACATGTGGCGAGATACTTAATCGAAGCAGGAGATATTTCAAACAACAAAAACCTGAGGATTAAGTACTTCCCAAGTTCTTTAACAAAGAACGCTTTTACTTGGTTTACAACTCTCCCCCCCAATTCGATCCATCATTGGACCCAGTTGGAGAGATTGTTCCATGAGCAATTCTACATGGGACAAACCAAGATAAGCCTGAAAGAATTGGCCAGTGTAAAGAGACGTTTCACTGAACCTATAGACGAATATCTAAATAGGTTTAGGTTGCTCAAAGCAAGGTGCTTTACACAAGTGCCAGAACATGAGTTAGTCGAAATAGCCGCAGGCGGTTTAGATTATTCCATTAGGAAGAAGTTAGACACTCAATACCTGAGAGACATGGCCCAACTGGCCGATAGAGTTTGACAGGTAGAACGCCTCAAAGCTGAGAAAGCCAAGGCAACGAAAACTCATAAAAGAGAGAGGATCGCGTATGTTGAGATGGATGACGAAGATCCAGAAACCTTCGACGAAACTATAACCGTCGAAGAAGGCGAGGTCGATTTAGCGGAACTAAAACAAGGGCCACCATACTCTTGCAAACTGTTAGTCCCCTCAAGTGGGAAAAATTCCACTGGTCCAGAAAGGACCAACGATAGGTTCCCCAAAAAGACTTATAGTTTTGACATTACAAAATGTGATGAAATCTTTGACTTGCTTGTAAAAGATGGCCAAATGATAGTACCCCCAGGGGTAAAAGTGCCTCCTCCTGATCAAAGAAAGAAGAGAGGATTTTGTAAATATCATAATTTTCTGGGCCATAAAACGTCTCAATGTTTTCTTTTCAGGAATCTTGTGCAAGACGCTATCGAAGAAGGGAGGTTGAAGTTTGCAGATAAGACCCCCATGACTGTGGACTCTAACCCGTTGCAGGCTGAAGACCATTATGCTGAACCTTCAGAGGTGAACGTGATCGAGGCATCCAGAAGCCAGTCGAAGAGGCCAGGAATCACAATGGTCGAAGTCTCAAAGGACCATGTCAACATGCCAATCTTTGGCAGTTTTTCTGGGAATCTATCCAGAAAGACACTTGAAGCGGTTCAGAAGGCGGTCGAAAGCCCAAAGCTGGAGACAGTTGGAGCCCAACAATCTGGAACAAAACCCAGTTCTCACTTGGCTGCAGTTCAAGGCCGGACGGAGGACTTGGAGATTCAAATGAAGCAGTTGACTCTTGCCAACAAGGATACCATGAATGTCAACATGGTCGAAGTCTCTGAACCAAAAGCTACAGAGGAGGCCATGAGACAAGAACAAGCTAACAAAACTGCTTTCCCTCGGGAAAATGAAAATCTGGCAGATTTCCTGCAAAGATGCCAGAAAAAGAAGTCAGAAGTGATGCTGTGTCCAAGATGCAATTCGATCTTTGACAAAAAAGCTGCTGAACATATTCAAGGTGTAAGAGCAGCAAATAGAAAAAGGGAAAGTGTTGACACTCGACATGACCCCAGAAGAGCCTCCCAAAGGGGTTCGAATCAAGAAAAGAGGCCAATGACTTTCAGGCCTCCGACTAATGTGCCAGTTGATACTTGGTACAAGACATCTGGTCGAAAGAGGCCAAGCGAGGAAAGATGGCACTCCTTCGATGTGCCAAGAGGTTCGTCTTTAATACATAAGAAATAGCCTCAGGTTGCTACCCCTAAAGTAACCCAGGTGTCAAGCAACTACAAAGGGAAAAACCCCATGTCTCGATCTCAATGGAGGAGATACCAGAGGCGACGAAAAGCTGAGAGGGAAGCTGCTAATGAACCAAAGGCATAATCCAGTTCAAATGTTCCTCAAAGAAAGCAGAGGAAACCTCTGGAAAGACAACCAGTAACCAATAGGCTAGTTTGGCCTAACCAGGGTGAAGTTGATAACGATGATGGTTCTTAGTCGGATGACACCTTAGATATCATGGTGAACATAGTCTCAGTTCTGCCCAGAGAGTTCAACCGCCAGGTGGAGGTCAAAACAAGTGATTGGGAAGTGGAGCAAGAAATGGACAAACATAGGCCAGTGTACTATTTCGTCATGGATAATGGCGCCACTGAAGAGCAGAATGGGTTCTTCGAACCACCTACAGAGGCGATGAAAAATCACCTCAAGCCTTTATTTATAAGGGCTAAACTCGAAGAAACCACAGTAAATAAAATCTTGGTGGATTGTGGGGCAACCATCAACATCATCCCTCACTTTATGCTAAGAAAAATAGGCAAAAGTGATGAGAACATCAGAATTTTTTTTATTAATAACCATGTATTAAATTAATATTTCGCAAATAACCGGGTTTCGGAAAAAATTACGCAAATAACCATGTTTCAGATGGCTCCACAAAGGAGGAGCCATCTCAATTGGCGCATGCACCTAGGGTTTTGCCCTAGGCGCCATCTCACTTGGCGCCTCCCTTGTCTTTTAGCCAAGTGAGATGGCGCATGCTCCTTAAAAATGAGAGGAGGCGCCATCTCACTTGGCGCCTAGGGCAAAACTAGGGTTTTTTGCTGTTTTATAAATAATTCGTCCGTTTCTTTGAAATTTCTCACACTTTCTCGCACTGTATTTTTATTTTGTACTCCCTTATTTACGTAATGATGTCGCCTATGATTTTTAGCAGAGATGGTTACGTTATATTCTCCACCACGAAACCTGCGATGAAAATGAAATTCTGGCACATTCACTCCATGGAGCGTCTGAAGCGGGAGTTGATGCGGTGGCTAGATGAAGACATCGTCGAGGGGAAAAAAATTCGAAGGATCCAGCGAAAACGAACAACAACCTCGCATGCGACAGGAAGACCTAATGTGTGGTTGGAGGAAGTCAAAACAGACAGTGATGTAATGCTGATGATGCATGGGTCAGATGAAATTGTGTTAACAGTTGTAATTTCCTAGATTGAATATCGTTAATCATTGTTGTACGTGAAAACCCTAATGTAATTTCCTATATTGAATTTCTTAAATTGTGTGAACAGTTTTATTAACGGAAAACCCATAATGTTTACAACACAAATATTGAAAAGATTTATTGTATTACAAAATTTATGTGGTCGAGCCAGACGCCCGATTCGAACAGTTTTTGTGATTGTGTCCGACCTGACGGCATAAACCACACTTTCTTTCCAACCTGTCAAGATCGTCCATTTTTGTTGTTATGCGCCTGCTTTTGGGACGACCCTTCTTGTTCCTTCGCATTTGGTCATTGTGCCAAACTATATCACCGTTGTATTCAGGCCAATAGTCCGGTTTTGCCACCAAAGGAAAGTTGTTGTTGTAAACAGTGAGCAACGTTTCAGATTTATAAACGTTTGAGAGCAGTTGAAGCGCGTCTTGATGGGTATGAGCACAAGCGGCAATGACATGAGAGCAAGGCATACGAAAAGCTTGAAACCTGCCACAATCGCACCATTGAGAAGGTAAAATGACCCTGTATTCTTGTCTTGCCAGGCCTTTATTATGGTCAATTGTCTCTTTCACAATGAAGTTATGGCTATGGCGGTCAAACCGTGTAACCATGTGAGTGTTGGCTTTAGCACTTTCAGCCTTAATGTATTTCATACAGCTTTCACTCCATAGTTGTCCTGATTGCAAGACCGCATACCATATTTCACCTCTTTTGGCAAATAACGCAGCCATCCTAAAATACGTGGATTTCACCAAGGCAGTGATGGGGAGGTTTCGTATGCCCTTGAATACCCCATTCATTGATTCAATAAGATTTGTTGTCATATGCCCCCATCTTTGGCCATTGTCGTATGACCTAGTCCACTTTTCGACCGGTATATTGTCGATCCGCGTACCGGCTTCTGGGTTAGACAAACGGATCTTGTTGCGGTAATATTTGAATGTGGGTTGTGTCAGTGCGTATCCCGCATTCATCACCGCTTTCCTCAATGTTTTGTCCTTGACCTCCCTCGAGAAATTCTGGACGATATGCCTGACGCAATAGACATGCGTAGAAGGAGGGTCATGCCAACCATTTGCCGGATTATTATAGGCACTTTCAATGGAGGCATGTCTGTCCGAGATCAAACAGAGATCTGGTTGAGGAGCCACGTGTGTACGAAGATTTTTCAGGAAAAAGCTCCAAGCACCACCAGTCTCCCCCTCGACAAGGGCAAACGCAACGGGGAAAATGTTATTGTTGCCATCTTGTGCAACTGCCATCAAAAGCGTGCCTTTGTACTTCCCATACAACCAAGTCCCGTCTATTTGTAGAATTGGTTTGCATGATGCAAACCCTGTGATGCATGGTTGAAATGCCCAAAAGACGCGACTGAATATTCCGTTGCCATGTAGTAGACTACCATCTTGGGCGTACGCTGGTAATGTTTCCAGAACATAAACACTACCTGGAGAATATGTCTTGAGTGCATTTAGGTAGCGGGGAAGTTCTCGGTATGACTCCTCCCAGTTTCCGTACACCCTTTCAATCGCCTTAGTCTTTGCTAACCACGCCTTACGGTAAGATGGAGTGTAGTTAAAAACCGTGGTGATGTGGGAGATGATTGTTTTCACCTTCAAAGAAGGGTCGTTGCTGACCAGGGGTAGGATTTCTTGACAGATTAGATCATGGTTGAGTTTTCGGTGGTCTTGTGATTGAGTGGAACTTACACAAGTATGGGTAGTCATGGAACCTATGACCCAGCAGTCACCCCTTAGTCTGTATGAAGCGGTCAGCTTGAACATACAGTCAGGGTGGACACACTTGATCTTGTACCTTTCCGGGTTTACACGATCCACCTTATAATCAACCGAGTTGAGCATGTGAAATTTTTTGATGGCCCTTATGCATTCCTCTCTATTACGAAACTTGTCCTTCTCTTTTAAATTTTCATCCGACTGCATATACGGTTGGAAAAACAAGTCCGTAGAAGGTTCATCTCCGCCCATGTTGAAGTTTGTCATGTGCGTAGGTGGTGTGTAGATTTTGTCGGTAGGAATACTTGGGATGCCATCATTGTCAGAATCGTCGTTCACCATTTCATCAAACTCTAACTCGTTATCTTCTTCTTCATCATCAACTGCATCCACCTCATCTTGCTCATTCTCCAAAGGATCAACCTCCTGTGTCACCGGAGGCTCTACCTCCTGTGTCACCGGAGGCTCTTGAAACAAAACGTACAACTCAATAGAGTCGTTTCCAGAATAGATATGGCTGGAAATCATGTTCTGGAAATCCTCGTCATCTTGAATTTCAACCTTATAAAAAATAACTTGGTTGTTTCCAAAAAAGACTGGACTCTGATAAAATATCTGGGATACCGGGCCTCGTTCAAGTTTGGCCTCCAATCTTTTCTTAAAGTACGAGAAATTTGCTTTCCCGTTTAAGAGAAATCGAACATTGTCGGTGTTTCTAAACAAAAACCCAACTGTGGGACACATGTATGTCTCACCGTTGAAATGTGCTTTGATAACAAATTGTGGTGAAGAGGCCATTGTGTAGAATTGTTTTAAGGTATGAAGGTTGGAATGTTTTAGGTTTATTGATTGTATGAAGGTATGAATGCTGGAATGTTTGAAGGTTAGATGACTGATTCGAAGGTTGGAAAATTTTACAGTTTATGTGAATGAATGTTATGTTCAACGTAAGGCAAAAAATTTCAATTAAGTAAGTGATGCAACCCCCCAAGGCTGCCAATAATATTACATGCATGGGCTTATGCAGCCACCTAGCCTGCCACCCATCAACTCCAATGGCCTTGCATGCAACAAAGAAAGGAATCCCAAAGGCTGTCACGTAGCCTGAGCCAATGCTGTAAAAAGTGACACCTCTTATTCGCCAAATGGGGTGGCGACACCATTCATTTTTGTACTCTTTCGCCAAGTGAGATGGCGCCTCCCTTACTGTCCAATCGTGATACATGCATGCGCTTATGCAGCCACCTAGCCTGGCCCTATTCTGCACACATAAATGTTTTGTGTAAGACTCCACCCATCAACTCCAATGGCCTTGCATGCAACAAAGAAAGGAATCCCAAAGGCTGTCACGTAGCCTGAGCCAATGCTGTAAAAAGTGACACCTCTTATTCGCCAAATGGGGTGGCGACACCATTCATTTTTGTACTCTTTCGCCAAGTGAGATGGCGCCTCCCTTACTGTCCAATCGTGATACATGCATGGGCTGCCACCTAGCCTGCAAGAGTGACACCTTACATTTTTTGTAAATGCATGCATGCATATGTGTAACACCCTAAGCATGCAAATGTGACACATCGCAGGCATGCAACCACTACATCAAACTTATTTGCCTATAAATACATACCTTATGAAACATCTCTCACACCCACACAACTCTCACTCTCTGCTACGAAATATTTCTTAAGTCTATCATACTCTCTATTTCTTCGTAAGTCTTTCATTCTCTCAAGCATTCTGAACAATGGCTCTTATAACAATGGGAGATACTCACAGAGGCACAAGGGAAAACATTGCTGCATTTGTAAGTCTCTTCTTTGGTTATACATTTTTCATACTTCAAATAACGTGTTGTTCATCTTAATTAATCTTACTCTTGTTTAATTATGATCTCAGGATACACAAAGATTCAGAATCCGTTCGCACAAATACCTGGCTCCCGACCCATTTATCGTCCCTTATCTGGAATATGCAGGTTTTGGACACGTGATAAAGATCTCCAACTGCACCATTGACTCAAAATTCATTCTTGCAATGTTGGAGAGGTGGAGACCGGAGACCGGAGACCCATACATTTCACCTACCAATAGGTGAATGTACCATCACTCTCGAAGATGTGTACATGCTACTGGGCCTCCCTATCAACGGTAAGGCGGTGAACGGGTCGGTTCAACAACCCAACTCACAGTGTGAAGAACTATTGGGTAGGGACATGGTAGAAGGTGGTGGAGCAAGAGGGCAGGGAATACTACTCACTGACCTGAAACGGCATTATGCAAGTATGGAATTAAATGAAAATTCCTCAGAGAATGACCGAGTAGTAAAAGCCAGAACGTATATTATGATACTTTTGGTACATTTTTATTTCCCGAAAGTACGGGAAATAGTGTAAATTTCATGTACTTACATTTACTAACAAATTTTGATAAAACTAGAAAATATAGTTGGGGTTCTGCAGTATTAGCCCACCTGTATAGTTCCTTGTGCAAAAACGCAGTCAAGGAAAAATGTACATTTTATGGGTGCGCATTTTTACTACAAGCCTGGGGTTGCTGGAGGATGGAGTCCTTAAACCCCATCAACAACAACACTTTTGGTTTCCCGTACGCAACAAAGTAAGTCATTAAGTTATAGCATTTATAACTATTCTGCTCTTTCCAAAATATATGCTAAAAATAACATGTTTCTCATTTCCTTTAGGTACTGCGTGAGGGGTATGGATTACGGCAAGAATCCCAGATTCAATGTCGCACTCTACCGGAATCTGTTGGATCACTTAGGCCCAGATGACGTACGTCGTAGCTTTTAACTTTTGTTCATTTTAATTATTTATACATTACTTTTGCGCTTACATGATTTTAATTTTATCGCAGTTCGTCTGGAGACCATATTTGGGTTTGGGCCATTCTCCAAATCCAGAGGATGCAGCAACTTGGACTGCAAAGACTGCACTCATTCGCTTCAACATTGTGGAGATGCACCACAGCGACCGTGTGAAGATGCAGTTCGGAATGATCCAAGAGATACCAAGTGATCCAACAGATTTGTCCCCCTGGCATCTAAAAAGGGTCGACGCCCAGTGGGGTCTTACCAACTGGAAAGACTTTGCTCCAGAATGGTGTAAAATGTGGCAAAGGCGTCACCGCTACATCTTGCAATCCCCGGTTTTCCTTACTCAAGGTAACATGCGACACACTGATCAATATATGTCGTGGTACAGGTCAGTTAGTAACCCGGATATGCACGTGTCTCATCCGAGGTACTTGGTTGACCCACGCACACAATAGGCACAACCCTCGATTCCCCATCAACAAACCCAAAATCCATCAACCTCAAACCAACCCCCAAGAAGAAACAGACCAACAAACACACAACCACATTCCCCACCACAACACAACTACAATCAAATGCCGTACTACCAACCACAATCACCGCCAAACTACCAATACCCGGATATGCCTCAAACCCAACCCCAATACCAACCCCAATACCAGCAAACCCACATACCCCAGACACAATTTCAGTCTTCCACATATCCCAATATGGCGCCCTCAACATCCAGCCTTAGCCCTGATATGGGAATGTCAGAAGATTATGACCAAGCCGACCAAACCTACCATCAACCACCATATCACCAAACAACCCAACATCCACAATACCAAACACCCCAAGATCCATTTCCTTTCTACCCCCCATACTCAGACGACCAATGCTACCGACCAACCATGGAACCCCACCCACCGCCAACACGACCAAACTTCGAGGGTATGGGTAACCGACTGTACCAGAGCGGATCTTCGAGATATGGAGATCTTACTGATTTTATGGATTCGGATCGCATTGACTTCGCTGGGCCATCGACCTTGCCGCAGCAGGAAACGAGACGGCACCCAGCAAGAGAAAGGCGAGGACGGGGATGCGGAACTGGGGGTCATTACCGGGTTCCTGGGGATCACTGATGTATCTTTTTTTTCCCAATATTTTTGTATCCATTTTTTTACTGTTCTTTAAATGTAAAACAGTTGAATGTAATTATTATTTTTTAAATAAAAAATCCATTTTGTTGATCTCTGTCTAATAGGCAACGCGCAGGAAAGAAAATAAAAAAAAATTTTGCCCTAATTTTGTACATAGGCGCCATCTCACTTGGCTTAGGGCTTGCCCTAAGCACTTAGGCGCCAAGTGAGATGGCGCCTCCCTTAAAAAAAGAGGAGCATGCGCCAATTGAGATGGCTCCTCCTTTGTGGAGCCATCTCAAACATGGTTATTTGCGTAATTTTTTCCGAAACCCGGTTATTTGCGAAATATTATTTTAATACTTGGTTATTAATAAAAAAAATTCAGAACATCAAGCCTCACAACATGGTCCTGTCGAATTATGAAGGCGGCATAGGGACCACTATGGGTGTGATCCAACTGGACATCAAGGTGGGATCTATCCTTCGACCAACTATGTTTATGGTCATATCGGCCAAACCTAACTATAATCTTTTGTTGGGCCGTGAATGGATTCATGGTGTTGGAGCTGTACTATCATCAATGCACCAGAGGTTGCTGCTATGGCGTCCTGATGGAATGGTCGAAAACATAGAAGCGGACCAAAGCTATTAGCTGGGCAAAGTGAATCACCTAGGGCTGGCAGACTTCGACAAGAACTTGGCTCACATTGGGCCATGCCTAACACCTGACTTCGACTTGGCGCCAGCGCCAAATACTTTTGTTCCCTATACCTGCACCCTGAGCATGGTTTCCAATGGGACAGAGAAGACTTGTCCCACATTGACTTCAGTGGGTTAACTGATATCCAACCAACTAGTTGGGGAAGTGAATTCAGTGATAATGACTGAGTCACAATCATTGAAGCGAATTTCGGCTTACGTAGCCGAAACAAAGATGATAACGGCTCTCGAAGCCGAAGTAAAATATATGGCCACACAGGCCAATGATCAACAGTTATCTTCTACAGGTCCTGGAAAGGATTTCGATCCAGAACCTCTTGATATCATGCCAGATGGGATGCAGGAACATAGGCTCGACGCCATCTATGACGATGAGCCTTTGGGATTCGAAAAGGACCCCTTGGCGAATAACATCAAGATGCTAGCGCAGGATCCTTTAGAAGAAATCAACTTGGGCGAAGGGTCAGAGAAAAAGCCAACTTACATCAGCGCAAAAATTGACCCAGAACTCAGGTTGGAAGTAATCCAGTTGTTGAAAGAGTTCAAAGACTGTTTTGCATGGGATTATGACGAGATGCCTGGTCTCGACAAAGGATTGGTAGAACTTCAGTTGCCAATCAAACCTGGGAAGAAGCCAATCAAGCAAAGTCCAAGACGCTTCGCCCCATAAATACTGTCGAAGATCAAAACGGAAGTCGAAAGACTGCTGAAGTGCAAATTCATACGCGTTACGAGGTATGTCGAATGGATTGCAAACATAGTGCCAGTAATTAAGAAAAATGGTACATTGAGGGTGTGCATAGACTTCAGAGATTTGAATGTTGCTACACCCAAAGATGAATATCCTATGCCTGTGGCGGAAATGCTAGTCGATTCTGCCGCTGGCTATGAGTACCTGAGTATGCTCGATGGTTATTCAGGATATAATCAAATATTCATTGCTGAAGAAGATGTGTCGAAAACAGCTTTTCGATGCCCTGGGGCTTTAGGCACTTACGAATGGGTAGTGATGCCTTTTCGCCTAAAGAACGCTGGGGCAACATACCAGCGAGCAATGAATTCTATCTTCCATGATTTTATTAACACTTTCATGCAAGTATATATTGATGACATTGTTATAAAATCTGTTTCCAGGAAGAACCACATAGACCACCTTCGACAATCATTCGAAAGAATGAGAGAACATGGTCTGAAGATGAACCCTTTGAAGTGTGCATTCTGTGTGAAAGCTGGAGATTTCTTGGGCTTCGTTGTCCACAAGAAAGGAATCCAAATCAACCAGAACAAGACGAAGGCAATTCTGGAATCGAAAGCGCCATCGAACAAAAAGGAATTGCAATCTCTACTAGGCAAGATAAATTTCTTAAGGATATTCATATCTAATCTAAGTGGGAAAGCTCAAGCCTTTTCACCCTTACTTCGATTGAACAAAGAGGGATTCGAATGGGGGCAAGAGCAACAAGAAGCCTTCGACAAAATCAAAGGGTACCTCACAAAGCCACCTATTTTGGTGCCTCCTTGTAGCAACAGGAGTATGAGATTGTACATAGCTGCGTCCGACAAAACTTTGGGAAGCATGTTAGCCCAAGAAGATGAAAATGGAGTCGAAAGACCCATTTACTATCTTAGTAGAGTTTTGAACGATGCAGAAACTAGATATAGCGAAGTTGAAAAATTGTGTCTATGTCTGTATTTCTCTTGTACAAAACTCAAGCAATATATAAAACTAGTTGATGTGTATGTTTCGTCTTATTTTGATGTTTTCAAGTACATGTTGTCGAAACCCATCTTGCACAGTCGAATTGGCAAGTGGGCACTAGCATTAACTGAATACTCCTTGACCTTTATGCCTCTTAAGGCAGTAAAAGGACAAGTGGTTGCAAACTTTATAGTCGACCACTCAATTCAAGTTGAGAGTATTAATTATGTGGAGATAGAACCTTGGAAATTCTACTTCGATGGTTCCAGCCATAAAGATGGAACAGGAGTAGGAGTCTTGATTATTTCTCCAGAAAAAATTCCAACAACATTCAAGTACAAGATATCAGGTTCTTGTTCGAACAATGAGGCTGAGTATGAAGCTCTAATTACTGGCCTTGAGATATTGTTAGAATTGGGGGCAACTCGAGTCGAAATAATGGGAGACTCAGAGTTAGTCATTAAGCAAGTCACAAAAGAATATAAATGCATAAGAGAAAATCTCATTATGTACTTTGTGATAGCAAATTGTTTATTGAAAAAATTTGAAATGGTCAACATTCGACACATACCCAGATTGGAAAATCAAATAGCCAACGATTTGGCACAAATTGCATCTGGGTACAAAATTTCAAAAACGAGATTACAAAGAGCAATCGAAGTTCGAGAAAAGATAAAAGCAACTTGTTTGTCACCAACAGACTTGGAATCGACAAGACTAGGATATGCTGATCAAAGTAACTTCGAAATTTCGTTCATAGACAATTTGTCAGAGCAAGATTGGAGGAAACCCATTGTGGATTATCTTCAAAATCCAGTAGCTTCGACAGAACGAAAAACAAAATACAGGGCGTTAAGTTATGTACTCATGGGTAATGAGTTATTTAAAAAGACTCCTGAAGGGGTATTGCTAAAATGCTTGAGTGAAACTGAAGCATACATAGCCCTTTCGACTACACACGCTGGAGCATATGGGGCTCACCAAGTAGGCCATAAGATGAAATGGTTGTTGTTTCGACAAGGACTATACTGGCCCACCATGTTGAAAGATTGTGTCGAGTTCACCAAGGGTTGTCAAGAATGTTAAGTCCATACAGGCATCCAACATGTACCAGCAAGCGAACTTCATTCGATAGTGAAACCTTGGCCCTTTAGAGGATGGGCGTTGGACCTTATTGGAGAGATTCGACCAGCATCATCAAAGAGCCAGAAGTATATATTGGTAGGCATTGATTATTTTACTAAGTGGATCGAAGCTATTCCTTTAGTCAATGTAGACCAAGAAAATGTCATTGAATTTATTCAAAAGAACATTATCTTTAGATATGGAATCCCTGAGACTATAACTACTGATCAAGGATCAGTTTTCACCGGTCGAAAGATGCAGGAATTCGCTCAGGAAATAGGCTTTAAACTCCTAACATCAACACCTTATTATGCACAGACAAACGGTCAAGTCGAAGCAGCAAATAAAATAGTGATTGGCTTGATAAAAAAGCATGTTGGGAAGAAGCCAAAAAATTGGCATAAGACGTTAGATCAGATTTTGTGGGCCTGTCGAACGTCCCCAAAAGAAGCCATAGGTACAACACCATATAGGCTAACTTTTGGTCATGACACAGTGTTGCCAGCAGAAATTTGTCTTCAATCTGCAAGGGTTCAGAGACACCATGATATTCCCTCTGAAGTTTATTGGGATATGATGTTAGACGAACTAGTAGATTTAGACGAAGAAAGACTGCGCGCTCTTGACCTACTAAGGCTTCAGAAGAAAAGAGTAGAAGACTCTTACAATAAAAAAGTGAAGCCTAAGGCATTCTCGCCTGAAGAATTAGTTTGGAAGGTGATTCTTCCCATGGATCGAAGGGATCGAAGCATGGGAAAATGGTCACCCAAATGGGAAGGACCATTCAGAATTATCCAAACTTTTTCTGGTGGAGCTTATGAAGTCGAAGAGTTAGGTGAAGATAAAAGGCTCTTGAGAGTAAATGGCAAATATTTGAAAAAGTATAAACCTATACTCCAAGAGATAAAAATAAATAGCAAGTAATGACTAAATTAACCATAAATAAGCCAAAATGGAAAATTTTATAAATTAGCCAAAATGGCAATATTGTCAAATACATATTACAATATATGGTTAAAGGGCTGAGTCAATCAGAAGGGGATCGAATCTTTGAGTCGAAGGTACTTCGCCTGCTGCAACTCCAGTCTTTTGTTGCACAAGGCATTCGCCTGGGCAAGATTGGCAATTTGGTCGTCGAAGGCTTAAGCTTTCTCAGCAAATTATAGGCCTTGTGTAATCTCAGCTTGACTCTCGGTGTCTGGAACAGTCGAGAGAAGTTCCTCCTTGCGCTTAGTATTGGCATTCATCTTGGCCTCTAGTTCTTCGATTTGCGCCTTTATGGAAGCATTCTCTCGATCTATGGCATCAACTTCTTCTTGTTTAGATGCCTTTTGCTTCGACAACTCTGCAATTCGAGAAGTCGTCTCTGCTACAGCAGTCCATGCAGAAGAGCTTTTGCCATATAACGCTTCAAGCTGGCTGTTGAAGCCCCTTTGTTGCCGATAGTCTGCTGAGACTTGATCAATAATGGAGTGTAACTCCATGATAAAGCTTGAAACCTCCGGAGGCACAGCTAGCAAGTCTACGGCATTCAAAACAGCCCCCAAATACGATGGAGCAGTAGGGTCCCCTTCCAAAGCTTTCATCAAATCTTTTTTGAAGAACTGAGCCTTAACCTTCGTCAAAGCCTCATCGAGAGGAGAAGTTTCAGTGGACTTCCCCGACTGAGTAGAAGCCTCCTGACTAATATCAGACGAACTTCCCTTGCTCTCGATAATGGCATTCAGATAGCCAACGGGATCAGTTTGCTTCAAGAGTGCTAAGTCTTCTTTCGACCTACGCTTTGTGGAGGTGATAACCTTTGCAGCAGCGTTGTCTTGGGGTTGAGGCTGTGGAGTAACATTTGCCTCGACTTGACTTTCTTCGACTTGAAGATCAGCAGTACCAGCATCAGCATGACCTCCTTCGTCATGATGTTCCTCCGACAGATCAACCACTTGAATCTCCTTTGGTTGTTGATCTTCTGATTGTTGTTCTTCTGTCTCAGCATTGGCTTCATCTGTTTCAGCATTGGCTTCATCGTTCGCCAATTCTTTCTCTTGTGGCCTACTGAGTTCAGCAGAGTCCAATGTTTCAGAAGTCTTTGGCGCTGAGCTTTCAGTGGTTTCCTGGAAAAAGAAGAGGAAGAATCTTCTAGGTTAGAAAGAGACATAATCGAACGTGGATATCGACACCTGAGTTTAAAAAAGGGTCAAAGAAATTACCTGCAGAGGAACTTCAGCCCCAGGGCTGGAATTGTCGCTTTCGACAGGTTTATTGAGAAGAACATTTAGTTCCTCCTCCGTTGGCTCTTCAATAATTACTGGAGGTGGCCTGGGTTTTCTCCCAGCAACCTTTATTCTGATTGTTCGAGTCTTAGAGGAAGGAACGTCTTTCTGCAGTTTTCGCCTCTTTAGAGGAGCAGGGGGAGAATCGTCTTCTTCGTCACTCCCAGATTCGACCGTCAGAGCAGGTCGTTTCTTGGGTGAAGGTGCCTAAAAACCAATTAGAGTTCGATTTAGAAGCTACATCGAAAGTCAGAATGTTAAAACCAGAAGAAAATAATAAAAGTCTGGTTACCGGTGCAGAAGGCTTTTTCGAAGGACCTTCCCCCTGATGGCGTGTTATAGTTTTCCCCGGTGCTATAGTTTTCGCCGGTGGTGGAGGTTTTGTCGAGGGACCTCCTCCCTGATGGCCTTCTGCAGCTTTCTTGGCTGCAGGCTTTCGAACAACTGAAAGAAGACGAAATAATTAACAGGCTACCAGTCGAAAGAGAAAGACAAAATAATTTGGAAGAATGAACTTACATTTCTTTATTTTGTCCAAGACAAGAACAAAAGACTTCTGAAGTTCATCCACAAAGTCCTTCTCGTCGAAGAAATCCTCAGCGTAGTAACTTTTCCACCACTCTTCGAAGGATGGTGAGCAGAGAAAGTTAAGCTGATAGTCGAACAACGAAAGGACTGTTCGACCAGCATACCTGCCGATATGCTTGGTGGCAGCGTCTTCAGTGTAGTCGTTGCAAAAATATAACATAGACTTCTCCCTGGGAAAAATAGGAGAAGGAAGTGTTTGAATGATACCAAACTGGCGAGAGACCAAGTTTGGTTGATACGCAATCAGGCTCAAGTGAGTCTTGGAGCTCTTGAATCGCAGGGGCATTATTCTTGGTGTGAGAAATGCTTCCCACATTATTGTATGTTCTTCGACCTGAGGGTCACTTGACGACTTAGGATGGGGCCTCGTGAACCACTCTGGACCAACCTTTCGTCAAGCAAAGGGAGCCATGGTCGAAGCAAATTCTTTCCTTCTTGCAAACATTAAGACGAAGTTTGCAAAAGTTTGTTGAAGCTCCAGCCCATCTTCAGTTGGGGTCAGTAGAGCCAGTCTGGTGCCTTCGATGCACCTATTTGCTATCTTCGGAGTTTGCTCATTTATTTGAGTCTTCTGAGGTAAGAAAGACTCGAAGGTGGCATTGAGCCACAGCTGAAGTAGCCAAAAAGGTCCTGCAAGCAGCAGACTAGCTCTATTCTCGATGATCTTCAACAGAGTCGCTCCGCTGCTCACCTGTAAAGACTTTGTGCAGAACACAAAGCGTGACAGCCATAAGGCTAGAAACGCGATATGCTCTACATCCGACACAGTGGCTGTCGACTTATCGTGGTAATGGTTGATGTAGGTGGTGTAGGTTGGTTTCGTAGCTGAGAATCCAATCTGATCCTCCGACATTTCCTCTGGGTCGAAATAATCCCCAGTGGGTCGAAGGCCAGTGATGGCAACCACGTCGAACAGCGTGGGCGTCAGCATTCCACAAGGAAGGTGGAAGGTGAAATGGGTGTAATCCCAGAAGAGTAAGGAAGCTATCAACATCTCTGGGGAGTAGTTGAGACCCGTCTTCGACAACATAACTAGGTCGAATATCCCTAGGTCCTTCTAGATCGAAGCCTGGCTTTTTTCCATTTTTTCCAGCCAAGCACTGTAGTCAGGAGTGAGGCTAGGGCTAGACCTGAAAGCCCTAACACCCCTATTGAAGAAGCGAAGATCAATTTTCTCCTTAGCAGGATCTTCGTTATCCTCTGCATCTTTTTTAGAGCATCCAATAGGTTTGAGTTTTTCAAGCACTGGAAAGAAGCTTTTGATCTTCATGGCTTCAGCGATGCTTGGGTTTAGCGGGCCAGACATGGCGAAGATTTGGTTGGAGTATCCAACCGGAATCATGAGTTGGTGTGAATAGGCTTCACGTTCAACAATGTCTAGGGGTTCAGGAACCCTTCGTTGTCCTGTAGGAGTAACTACCGGGACAGTGGAGAAGATCTTAGGTTTAACATTTCTGGAGGGGATGTTAGAACTAGGAACGGTAGAAGAACCTGAGGCCATTGTTGATGTTAAGGGTGAAGATGAAGTGAAGAACAAAGTTGTTTGCAAAGTTTGCAGAGATTTTGTGTTCAAGGAAGTTTGAAGGCAAGATAGCATGAAAAAGTCCCACAATGGGTACTTGGCGCTATTTATAATGGTTGGGGAAATCCCCAAATTCGAGGACATTTAATGCCATTTAATGTTGCAGAAGGTAGTGGGACACGTGGCGTCCCCCTGTTGACATAGCCGTTCTGCAGAAATGAAAGGGTGCAGCGTGCGCCCTCGTTTTTGGGAAATTGTCATGATGACAATCTGTGAAGAGACATTTGGCACGCTGCACGCCGTACTGAGGTGACGTCTTAGGTACAGATGAAATGATGGCTTTTTCTTGGGATTGTCAGTGGTTGGTAGAAGACAAAAAGTGCACAATTTAATTTGTGACTAAGAGTGAAAAGATAGGTGTCGAATGGAATTTCAAAGAATGCCTTTTTCTTTTCAGAGTCGAAATAAGGCATTCTTGGGGGGCAATTTGTTGGCTCCTAAATTCGACACCCTTGTTTTTATTAATATCAGCCATTAAAGCTGAAGGATGGTTTCGACCAGCTGGGTCTGTCGAAATGCCCATCAGAAGATGGCAATGTACTTAGAGAATTTCTTCCAAGGGAGAATTTGGTTACCTTCGACGTCGAAGGTGTTGCTCGTCGAAGATGCTTCTCGACGAAGCTGTTCGATTGCTCAGAGTGGGACGGTTTGAAATTCAAACGTTTGGAGGGAAAACGGTTCCCAGCGGTTACCAAGTGCAACGTGCAAGGATCTGGAGCATCGAACGCTGAGAACGTGCCAAGTGGAGTCATCTCGAAGCAGTGTAACTGCCCGACGGTTACTTGGGATGTGTTTAGTATAAATAGTAGTAGTTCACGCAGTTTTCCGCGTGTGTTCACAATTATATACAAGTCACTCATATAGATTCGAGTACCCAGCGTGTGAGAAAGAATTGTTGAGAATGTATGTGTGAAACACCACTTTTATTAATCAAAGTCATTTATTTTCCAGAAACTTTACTTGCTTTCTCCTTTACTTTTCCAGTCGAAGTCCTTTATTTCAAGCCTTCCTTTATTTTATCAAGTTCTCTTCTTCAAGCAATTTACATTCTTCATGTAATTTACATAAAGCTTCTTTATTTTCTTGTCATTTAACCATTATCAAACTTAGTCAAAACCCCAAAATCAACCATGTCTTAGGATCAATCTGATCGATCCTGCGAGTCACCAAATAAGTAACCTTTTGGAAGATCAACGGTTGTTTACCAATTCCCACGGTAAACAGCCAGGCAGCAAAATAAGAAGAAAAAAAGTAATTATGGAGGCCTGGGTCGAAAGAGAGGCAGGCAGTCTTCCGACCCAGTGAAGAGGCTGGATCGAAGGTGCATGAGGGGCTGCACTCTGAGGGGGTTCGATCTAGACATGTCATCCTTCGAACTGGAAGTCCTGGGTCCAGTTCGAAGCTAAACTGTTGAGCTTCGAAGCTCTGAACAAGAAGCTGAGCATGAGGTTCCTGCAAAACGAAACACTTATTAAAAGTCCAGGGGGGACTTAACCCCCCTGGTTCGAATCTCCTCTTATTCGCACCTGCTGAACCTGGGTCTGGGTTTGTTTTATCCTAGGATTCGAAGGATAAACTCAGATTGTGCCCAAGTAATGGCACAATCTCAACTCTGCACTGTAGCTCACATGAAGCACATTAAATCATTCACAAACAGAAAAAATATGAATATGCAATCGAAATGAATTTGAGAGTGAGCTTGAGATTAGATTTTTCTTTTACCAAACAGAGGTGCTTCGACCTGTAGTTCTGAGGGGGGAGGCGTTCGCTGGGTGGCAGCTTTGGCTTGGAAAATTCTGGGCAGCGTCTCTCCAAGTTCTCTATTTTTCTGTATCTTCTTCCTCCTTTTTTGCAGCATTTGTGAATTCTTTATATAGAGGGGGTGAATGGGACAGGAAGACAAAGGTTTAAATAACCTTGATTATGTGTTTTGACAGCCATGAAGGAGGATTCATAACGTTAATTGTGTGTTTGAAAGCCATGAGTGAGAGTTTGTAACGTTGGCTAAACACATGGGATTATGTCCCTTTTTGAATTTTGAATGACAAGCAGCTGGCCTTCGAATGCTCCCCTTCGAATGGGCTGATGGCTTCTTTCGAATGCTCCCTTTTGAATGGGCTGATAACCTCCTTCAAATGCTCTTTCGAAAGCTTCTTCGAATGGACCCTTTGAATGCTTCTTCGAATGGACCTTTTTGGAATTCCAATCGAAGTACTTGTCCTTAATGCCAATCGAAATGCTTCTTTAGAGTGCCAATCGAAATGCTCCTTCAGAATGCCAATCGAAGGGTTTTTCAGAATGCCAATCGAAGTGTTCCTTCAGATTGCCAATCGAAATGCTTCTTCAGAGTGCTAATCGAAATGCTCCTTCAGAATGCCAATCGAAGGGTCTTTCAGAATGCCAATCGAAGTGCTTCTTCAGAGTTCCAATCGAAATGCTTCTTCAGAGTGCCAATCGAAGCATCACTCAAAAAATTTCCTTTTCCTTAGGCAAGAGTTTGTGATCAACCATGCAAGGGGAAGGCTTTGGGAAACATGAGAGGGCAAATTTTGGGGTGCAACAAGATCCCCTAAAGGATCACCACCGACAATGGGACTAACCTCAACAATGCTATGATTACTGAGCTTTGCACTCAGTTTAAGATCAAACATCACAATTCTTCTCCATATAGACCTAAAATGAATGGCGCAGTCAAAGTGGCCAAAAAAACATCAAGAAGATTGTGCAGAAGATGGTGGTGACCTATAAAGATTGGCATGATATGTTACCGTTTGCTCTGCATGGCTATCGTACTTCAGCTAGAACATCAACTGGGGCAACTCCCTTTTCTCTAGTCTGTGGTATTGAAGTTGTTATGCCAGTAGAAGTTCAGATTCCCTCACTAAGTATTATGAATGAGGCAGGCTTAGGCGAAGACGAAGACGAATGGATTCAGACAAGATTGGATCAGTTGAACTTGATCGACGAAAAATGACTGGCTGCTGTTTGTCATGGTCAGATGTACCAAAAATGTATGATCAAGGCTTTTAACAAAATGATCAAGCCTCGAGTATATCAAGATGGTGACTTGGTAATAAAGCGTATCATCCTGCCACAAGGTGACCCTAGAGGCAAATGGACTCCCACCTACGAAGGGCCATTTGTTGTCAAGAGAGTGTTCTCTGGAGGTGCCATGATGCTAACTACCATGGATGGTGTAGACTTCCCATATCCTATAACCACGGATATAGTTAAAAAATACTACGCATAAGAGACCAGCTAGGTTGACACACCTAGGCAAGATAAGGGCATCCCGACAAGCCAAAAGGTTTGGGCAAAAATTAGGGATATATGCAAAAGATTGTACACCCGGCAAGTTGAAAACCCGAAAGGGCGACTTGGGCAAAAATGGGTATCCTGGTGGGCTGAAAACCCGAAAGGGCGGTCCAGGCAAAAGTTAAGGATTGAAAGTGTATGACTATGTCCCATGGAATCACTACAGTCAACTTTATCACCAAGGTACGAGTTAAAATGGTCCAAGATCAATCCAATCAACTTCTGTCAATGACAAGTGGAATTCGAAGACATTGGGGAAATAGTAGAGCTGGAATGCAATGAGATCATTTCCACATGGCTATTTTTTTTGTTTTCAATTTTTGTTTTCCTTTTGACGATTTCCTCTTACTAGGATCTCTGTCTCTTTGTACAAAAATGCCTATTCATGGGTAAAATATCAATACAAATATACTTTGAAGTGCAAACTTTCTATTTTGTTTTGAATGCAAATTTGTCCAATGACTAAAACTGAACGAACATATGCATATGAACATAATTAAAACTATTTGGCACATGCAGTAACAATCATCTCTTTAATGTATATGGAATATCCCCAGAGTTATTTAATTAACATCATCCCCACAAGGACAATTACAATAAACATGTTCCCTCAACAAGGTTACCTACAAAGTCTCTTTGCATAGGTTGATCTCCAGCCAAAGTCTCAATCTCTTAGAAGTTCTCTCCCAACTAAGTTTGAATCCTACAAGTAGAAGCCTTGTGGATCTCTTCAAAGAACTCACCTCGCCAGCAGTTCATTGAGTATTCATCAACAAGGTTTATTTCCCCAACATACAACAATCAAGGAACCACAAAATTCCCTGGCATAGTCTATCTTCCCCAGCTGAGCCTGTTACCCCCAGCTGAGTGTATCCTCCCTAAGCTGAGTCTGTCCTCCCCGACTGAGTATACACTCTCCAGCTTGAGTTTACCTTTCAAATTATTACAAATCATAGGGCCACAACCCATAATCCCCAGTAAAGTCGTCAACAAAACCTTTACTATATCCAAAAAAAACTACTATGAAGCCTAGACCCGACCAGATATTAGTGCAACTTTCAAATACTATAAAACCTGGACCCGACCAGATAATAGTTTAACTCTCAAAGATGTAGAAGAACTTGGACTCAACCAGACCAAGGTTTAACTTCTTTTCCCCAATAGAGTTTGCCTCTACCTCAACAAGTTACTTTGAAGCCTGGATCCGACCAGATATCAGTTTTCAACTTCATCTTTTCAAGTAAGTTATTGTGAAGCCTGAATCCGACCAGATAGCAATTCCCCCTCAGAAGTTCGTTGTGAAACCTGGAATTCGACCAGATAATAACTAAGTTCCCCAAGCAAGTTTCTGTAAAGCCTGGATCTGACCAGATATCAGTTCAACTTTGTCTTTTTAAGCAAGTTTATTGTGCAGCCTGGACCCGGCCAGATAGCAATTAACTTTATCCACCTCAAAACCTGTGAAACCTGGACCCGACCAGATAGTAGTTATCACTTCAAGTTACTATGAAGCCTGGACCCGACCAGATATTAGTTCAACTTCATCCTTTCTAGCAAGTTACTACAAAGCCTGGAATCCGACCAGACAACAATTAACTTGCTTATCCCTAATAAGTTGTTGTGAAGCCTGGATCCAACCAAATAACAATTCAATTTTAAGAAATCTTCTGCGAAGCTTAGAGTCCGACCAGATAACAGATAATTTATTCCTTCCCTAGTAAGTTACCGTGAAGCCTAGATCCGACCAGATAGCAGTTGACTTCCTTATCCTCAGCAAGTTATGAAGCCTGGATCCGACCAGATAATAGATGACATACAAGAGATATTCCCTAGCGGAAACATCTTTTCAACAAAGTTTGGAGATATGTATACTCTTCATCCCCAACGACAATCCTAGAGTCAACTTCCCAAAACTCCTCAGCATCATTCATGGATTTATTTTCCTAGACAAGCATACATCTCACATTCATACAACATAACATATACATACAAAATGCATTTAGTATAATACCACATCTTGTGAACATCATGCATACATCTGCATTTTACTAATCCTTTCTCCACAGGTGAAACATTAAGTTTTTAGTATAAATCGACCAAAGATTTGTGCTAATACTTCCTCCATTGTTTACCATCATTCCTCCAAATGGCATCTATAATCCCATTCCCAATCCATCTTTGAGTGCAAATTTATGGGCACTCTAGTGTTCAATCATCTTCCACCTTCAAGTCACGAATGAAGGATCCTTCAATCTAACTCTTCAGGTATAAGAAGATAGAACAGGGACAACTGTTGTACCCCAAAATTTTCCCTCTCATTTATCAAGTAATCTTTCACAAGGTTTCCTTGGATTCAAGACTGCACAATGGTTGATCAGCTCAAGACACCTCCTCAAGTACTGATGACTGAAAATTAGGGTTTGAGATTGCACAAGGACAAATGGAATTTTAATGCCCCATGTTACTTTCATGGATCATTTTGGACCCTCAAGATTGCTCATGACAATTTTCAAGTCTTGGATCATATTTTTGCTCAGTCAATTGATCAGTTGACCTAAAAATCAGCTATATTATGGAAAAAGTCAATTGTGGTCAATTTATAGTCAAACTTCATAATTTTTGACCCATATCAACATCATAAACTCATATATGGCATTTGATCAATTTTGGATCACAATTCCTCAAAAAATTTGATCAGATCATCAAAAGGGCAAAATGGTTAAAATTAGGGTTTTGATTGAGAAAGTGCAATTTCTGATTTTTGACCTAGCAAATGACTTGTTGGTTTAAGTTATTATCTCAAGGATTCAAATGCTTCATTTTTACCTAATGGCATGGCTCAAAATATTCCTCAAGATCAATTGATTGATAGTTGATTTTCAGTCAACTGATCAAAAGTCAATTGTACACTGAAAAGTCAAACTTTGACTTTTTAGTCAAAATCAAGTCCCAAAGATCACAATTCATCAAAACATGTCAAAATATGAAACATGTTCATCAAGAAATCAATAATTCAAGAATTCATATTGAAAATTCAAAATTTCTAAACTTAGAAATTTTTCTAAGTGTTGGAAAATCTATATTTTTTCCTAACTTTGAGCCAAATTTTCACCATGATGCAAGATGATTCAAAAGAAACTTCCAACATGAAAGTTGTAGATCTAAATGAGATATAAAACATTGTAGAACACAACTTCTAAAAATAAATGGATTTCAAGTTATGATTTTGTGAATACATGTTCATGAAACTTGGAAACTTAGTGAAATTTTGCGCTAGTTTAGGCAGGATTTTGACCTAACTTCATGGAAAATTTTCACATAGTTACAAGATGAATTTTCAAAAATGTCCAACATAGAGGTTGTATATTATTTTACAAGCTTTCCAAAATGTCCAAGAACTCGTTAAGATCATACTTGAGCAAAGAGAACCGAAGGCAAGAAGTTGGGGTTTCATTCTTGAATTACAAGTCATTTCTTGATGAACACATAATTGAATTTCAATGTTAGGCTGCATAATATTGTTTTGCAGGCCTTCTAACTTGTGTATCTATCCATCATTAATGGATTACATAAACTTTTAAGCTATAATCCAAGTGGTTTAAGCTTTATCTAATTCACATTGCCATTTTGGGAAGAAAGTGAAGAATGCCATTCTTGAAAACCAAGCTTTATGCACAAAGTCAATTCTTGAGCCTCTAACTTGTTCCCTCTGATCACACTCCATCTACAAAGTTAAAATCAAGTGTGTTTAAATCATAACCACTCTATCTTAGCAAGTACACAAGAGTTTGAAACTTGGATTTCTCAAAAACCACATGTTATGCTTAAACTTGTGATTTTGAATTTTGATCAACAAAAAACTTCCAAACTTGTTGCTTATAAATAGAGGCACTATTTGTGAGCTAGAACACGAGCTTGAACACCCTGAAACACTCCCAAACTCCCTCAAATCAGAAATTGCCCAAAAACTCCATTGTTGCACAATTTCTGACCTTGAACTCCAAACTCATATTTCCTTCGTGCGTTCTTTGGCCTTTTAGTTCCTAAAGCTTCCTTACATCAAATACAACTCATCCTTGTCCCTATTACACGACTGTAACTCCATTTACCATAACCTCCATAACCAAAAACATAACATTATAGTTGGACTTCTCCAGGCTATTTCAGCCACTCTTAACTCAAGCTAAGCATTGCATTAGCTTCCTAGAGACTCAAGGAAGCTAACCTGATCATTGCAGCACCTTGAATCAAGCTCAAACTCATTTCACAATTTCCAGTTTTGAGGTATTTTTTCTTGAACTTCTATCTTCTCATTTATGCATTGTTAGGCTTGCATTTGTGAAGATAAAATATAGACATCATTGTCCTGAAATTATACATGTCCATAGATTTCATTTATATTGTTTGAGCTAGGAGAATTTTGAGTTTGAACTTGCTGAAATATTTAGCTCAGAATTTGGTACTGTTAGAAATTCATATTCATCTTTGAGAATTAGCTTAAGTTATTTACATATTCAGAATCATGAGGAAATTTCTAACAAGTTTGATGTTGGAAATTTTGTGAATGGATGAGAAATGAGTGAGTTACAGGATCTATGGCCGGAGGTTTATGAGTTTTATTATGATGAATGTATTAGATGATGACTTTTGATATTGACCAAATTTTTTTGAATGTTGATGAACTAAATGAAGTTATTTTGAGACTATGATTCCGCTACGAGGTTTAAACTTATTTGTTGATGCTATTAAAGACATTATTATTTAAAATGATTTAAAAAAACCGGTGTTATGAAGGAGGATGTTTTATATGACGTTTATATGAAGATGTGACATCCTTGTTGGTGAATCTGTTTGAATTATTTTCGTAAATTATATGCGAACTATATGTGGATTTAGAATGTTATATATGACAATAGTCATAACACTCCAAGCCATTACATCTCTTCCTTCATGACCTATTTGTGAATTCCATGAAGCTTAGTTGTGAATTCCATGAACGTCGCTTGTGTTTAATATTAATCTTAAAAGCCTGCTGCAAAGAATAAAGTTGGAAGAAAGTGATACTATTAGTCCCACATCGATTTGTATGAGAAAAATATTAGTGTTTATAAAACAAACACATGTGTGCAATATTAAATTGAAAGCATGCCTTGAGTAAATGGGCTCTTGAATTTTAAAATTGGACTTAGGCCCAAATGTAATATTTTGATAAATTAAAAATAATAATTAAAAAAAGTATTAATAAAAAAAATAAAAAAGCATAAAAAATATTAATATAAAAAATTAAAAAAAAAAAAATTAATCCACGTGGCTTTTAAAAATTAAAATGAAAATAAATTAAAAATCCAACTAAACTGTCATGTCATTTAAAAATGAAATCTGGGCACAACAGAGGCCATAATCTGGATATTACGAGGGGGGATCATAATTTTTTTTTAAGGGGGTAAATCAAAACTCGCTACAATAACAAGTAATTGGCTAGGGGTCACAATTGTGTATCATTGTAATAGCTAGTTTTGTGAGTAATGAATAAAACATTCTTTAGCTCAAGTTTTAATAGATCCTGCCTCCAGAATTGATTCTACTTGAAGCTAGAATTTATAGCTTTTATCTTCAAAATTGATTATAGGTGATTTTTACACTGAAATTTATTGTTCAACTCATTTTTTTACATAAATGTATCTAAACATAAATCAATGACTTAATTGCAATTTATGTCCCTCTATTATCCGTCTTTTGAGTATCGGTCCCCCTATTTTAAAATCCAGAATTTTAGTCCTTATATTTTAGTTTTTTGAGGATTTTAGTCCCTCTGTAAATTTGAAGGCAATTTTTAATAACACAGAGCTCACACTGATGACATGTTCAACATAAATCTTAAATAAAAATAACTTTTTATGAACAATTCAATGTTAAACTGGCACGGACACATTATTAATGTGAGCGTCGTGTCATTAGAAATTGTCTTCGAATTTACAAGGGGACTAAAATCCTCAAAAAAATTAAAATATAAAGACTAAAATTTCGGATTTTAAAATAGAAGAACTAAAATCCAAAAAAACAAATAATAGAGAGATCAAAATTATAATTAAACCTAAATTAATTATACTAAATTCAATTTTATTTAAATTAATTCTACTAAACTCAATTCTACTATAATCAATTTTCTCTGAAGCACTTCCCTAACCTATTTAAATTGTTGGACTATTTAAAACAAATCAATTCTTTTTCTTGTTTTAGCAGGCTGAGATGGACCCCATGTTTTTGTCTAACTCGAAGTAAAGACTTGGATTAGTTAAAAACCGGTGCCAACGAGTTAAATTATAGTTATTGATATGATTTAAAAAAACAATTTATTTACATAAATTATTTTCTACTTAATTTGACAACAACAACTTTTTATTTTTAAAATTTGATATTGCTTATCGATTTTGTTATTTTTATATGAAAATAATAATGTGATATATTTAACATCAATGACGTATACGGTTTAATAATGTGATATTGCATAATATTTTGACCAATACTATTTTTTGTTGGCTGAAATTAACTAGGTTGTCTTTGACGTGGCTTAACCGTAGCCTCCCCACATGGCTTATACATAATTCCATGTGCATTTCCACAGACACTTTCATAGGTTTTTCTGGTAACCTTTGGGTCCTACTTTCGTGCGCAAAAAGACAACGTTGTATTGTAGCCAAAACGAAAAGGACAATATGTATCACCCAAGGTATATTATATAATCATTTATTCAAATATTTAAGGATACTTTAACAAGTTTAACCTTGAACTTAATCGGATACTAATGTATACTTTATTTTTAATTTAATTTTTCTAGTTTAATAGATATGCAGTAACTAACCATATAAAATAGAGTTACACAACAGTTCATTAAAAAATTAATCATATTCTAGTTACTCTACTAATTTTATAGTGTACTAATTTTAATATATTTAAATGATTTATCATGTGTATCGTTAAATTCAATGCATCCTTTATTACATATTATTTATATAATTATTTTATTTGAATTTAGAGATGATAATTTCCCACATAGTATTCGCGAAAAAAAGCTTATAATAAAATTATAAATAGTTACTCATTAAAATAAATGAATATGAGTACGGATATAGATACTAATTTTATCGATAGACCAGAACTTAAAATTGGATCGAATAATGACCTTTACTTGACTGGAAAATTAATGAGAGGAGGGGGTGTACTCGCACTTTGGGAGGTAGTTGCCTGCATGGGTAGGAACGTGTCTCGAGGCACCGTTGGTCTTGTTGCTCAAGGGGCGTAGTCGGCCAAGGATGCCCGACAGAAGGTTCAGAGCTATTGGGCCATACAAAAGATAAAAGCGGGTTGGATCAATTTTAGTCATTGGACTAGTCCAGAACATATACCTTACTACTCACTCCACCGAGATTTTAAGTTGTCACCCCCACACTTAACTTGACATTCTTCATTTTTCGTTATTCCAAAAATGTCCTTGAACAAATTGGATGGGTGTACAAAAACAAAATTTTGTTATACGCGAAAATTTCAATATGATTTTAAAAAAAATTCAAAAATTTTTGAAATATACTGAAATTTCTGGTACTACACTGAAATTTCGAAATTTTCGATTATGTATAAAAAAAATTTCGGGTACTCAATATTTTTTTTAATTTAGTGATTATACACAAGGGTGTAATGATAAAAGCATACAAATGGGGGTGCCATATATAATTTGAGAGGTGTCATATTAAAACCTCCACCCCCGTCTCATACCCGCATTACATATTTATATAATATCATTTATATTATTATATGAAAATGCATGTTTATCAAATTTTAAAAAATATAGCACTATTAAACTATTACACATTTTAATGAACGTGTTTATTTATTTCTTAACTCAATAATAAAATTTATAATTTTTTTAATATTATTAAAAAAACTTAAATTATGCACCCTCTGGTCACTATCTATTATCTATTATAAATATATAAAACGTAAAGTACCTGATAATTACACTTTAAACCATTTAATTAAAAACTTAATCTAATCTAATTATAAGAGTAAAATGGGTTAATTTCACATTACTTGATTTATATTGATTTGGTATTTAATACCGCTGGTGTGGCATACCAAGAATTTTTGTTGTATTTTATATATTTTTTAATTCTATAATCTATTTTTAATACCCCTAAATGTAATTTCAACTCTATAATAATTACTAACCCTAATTAATAACTTTTGATAGGTTACAATTACTTTTGCAGTCAAATTTCAAGGTTTTAACGTGTATCAGTTTAAAAGTTGCTACTTTGCATTGGAAAATGTTAAACCCTTTCTCATTCCTATCATTTACTTTTGTAACCTAATCAATTTTTTAATAAAGACACGAGACAACCATATATACTCTTCCAACGTTGAAAACCTTAGAGTTTCAGCTTCCACTCCGCCTCAATAACACTCTTTTCTTTCATCAACCTCAAATCAAAGCACCGTATGTTTGTCTATTTTCAACATTATGTTTGTTTTTCATGTTAACTTGTTGTTATTTGATAGACTGAGTTTCAAATATTTTCCATTTTTGTTGTAGTTTTATTCGTTGATGCTATAAACCTAGATTCCAAGCATTTGAAGTTATGTTATTTGAGAAACCGAGTTTCAAATAATTTTTATTTCGATTAAAACGTAGGTCTTTCTAAAATTACTTCTTTTTTGCAATCCTTTTTTAGTTTGTGGTATAAATCCAAATTAAAAAATTAAAAAAAAATTGTTTATGTTATTTGAGAAGTTGAGGCTTCCGATTTCATGTTGTGAGTTTCACTTAGCAACTTATTTTGTTTGAATTCGTGATTCATGGCTTTCATTTGATCTTTTTTGTTTTGATACTTCTTTTACTATTGTTTCTTGCAACATTTATATTGTTATAGACTAGCCTATGCTTCTGATTCATGTCATGGGTTTCATAATCCAAGTTATTTTGTTTAAATTCATTTGAACAAAACACTTGTTTTTTAATTTTTTTTGTTCTACATTGAAGAGAATAGGGTCTCAAATCCCTCAACAAATACCTTTTCGGAAAAAGAAGTATTGTTGGGTAACACTCAAATCTTTTGAATCCTAATTTATTCATTATTTTAATATATTTTTTTGAAAATTTGATTATTTAAATATTGATTGAGTTTATAATAGAAGACTTATTGTCATCCAGCCTCAACGAAGAAGGAAAATGCAAATTGGGTAATACCCAATCAAAAGATGGGAAGACGTGCTGGGTTGATAGGGGTGATTAGACAACAACTAAAGGATTTAGGTTGAGGGCGTCAAATACTGAGAAACATGAAAATAAATAAAAATTGAAGGAGAATATCTATAAATTAAATATTCATTTAATATTTATTATTTGATTTATTATCAATTATATATTTGTTTGATTGATGAACCAATATGCTACTGGGAATTGGAATTCCATATCCCTTCCTGCCAGTGATGAAAATATTAACACTATGATTAATGTTCTTGACTGAGCCTACATTTGGCCCACCGTTGAGCAGGCCCAATTTGTTGCCTTTGTTATGGCCTGATGACATGTGGCCTAAGTCATTAACTGTTGGGAATCTCCACACGTATCCACCAAGGAGACGTGGCCAATGCTACCATCATCCTGCCCATCGAGAATAATGGATCCTTAACTTCTCTATTATCTCGGAGCAGTTGACCAGAGAGGAGACCACTTGTTGGTCTCCACTACACATGTAACCCTGACAGTCTTTGTTATTAGGTCTAACTATCTGGCCCAATATGTAGATCTTGGCCCAACGTTTGGGGCTATAAATACCCTCTCAAATGAGAGGGTCGGGTATTCATTCACTTTCACTTTGTACTTGCACTCTGATTGTCTCTATTCTCACTTTGGCATCAGAGTACCTTGCAAGTACACCCCCTCTACTTGACTTTCAACACTACTTAACTCAAGCTCGTGGGTCATTGACGATCCCTTCTGATCAGGTACGATCAGTGGCTCTGTCTATGGAAATCTAGATTCCCCTTCTTTTCTTAACTCAAGACTAAAGAAACTTTCAACCTTCTGATCGCCATGGCCGACCAAATCAACAACAGTGACAAAAACGCTCACTTCGTCGACATTGGCAACAACAATAACAACGTCGGAGACCACGAGTACGACATAAGAGACGAAAGTAGTGATATCTCCTCCACTCGTCTGCATCCTCTCGACAATCCCCACTTGCGCGTCGACGAGCCTGCAGTATACCAGGAGATCTCGGTGCCCTCCAATGCTGATCCTACAACCCAGGCCATGTTCACAGCGATCAATTAAACCAATTACATGATCTTCTCGTAGAGTGAACGCCTGACAATGCTGGAGAAGACCCATCGGTCCCCCAGAAAGTACAAAAGACCTGATTCACGTTCCCCATCATCACGATGATGTGAGGTCCATTCACGATCTCCTCTATGGAGACACCAACAGGTGGATTCCCGTAGCTCATCTCCTTGTCATACCGGGCGAGGTCCTCGACTGGAGAGGATCTAACCTGAAATTGTCAAGAAGCGCGACCGCACCTCACCGTGCAAGGAACCACAATCCCCCGTTCCACAGAGGAACAAGGGTAAAAAGCACCCCGGGGAAACGAGGACTCGGGCAAGAGACTCTCACCGAATAGGCCCCCGTTTTGATCCTTCCCCGTCTCACTCTCTGGATAGAAGCGATGAAGACGACCCCCCTGCAGTTCGCTGTCTCGAGCAATTATGGAAGACCCTATTTCTAAGGGGATGGATAAGCCTCCACTACTGAACAACTATAATGGCACTACAGATCCCGACGACCACCTCGAGGGATTCGAGGTAATGTTTCATTTCCACAACATCAGGGGCACCATGAAGTGCAGGTTATTCCCCACAACATTGAGGAAACTGTGATGGACTGGTGCAAAGGCCTCTCTCCCGAGTCCATCACGCCATGGAGGAGTCTGAAAACCCAGTTCATCAGCAGCTTCACAATCTCTCGACGACACCCAAAGACTGAGGCATCGCTCGAGGCCATCGTACAGGGGAGCGATGAATCCCTCTGAAACTACATTGAGCGGTTTAATCGTGAAGCCGTTCAATTCCATGCAACCAAACGCATGAAGATGTACCTACTCGAGAGAGGACTCCAGGGTAACGATTTTCGAAAGGAGGTCGATATCGAGAGCTCCAGATCGTTGGAAGAAATCCTCCAGAAAGCATGGTCTTATATTATGTACGAGGAGAAAGAGACCACCAATAGTGTTTGTAATCCCAGAAACCGCGAAGGACAAAACACCTCGAGGCACAATGATGTCGGGTCTCTACGAGCAGGAGACAAGATAAGAGATGATAAACTTCGCGACTCCCGCGAGCACAGAGGTTTGGCTGTGTGCTTCACCGAGTACACCCTGTTGACCGCTCCCAGCGAGTGTATCCTTGCGGAGTGTGCCAATGCTGAGTTCAAGGACGGTGGGGTTCGACAACCCAAACCTACAGCTCTCAAACCCGAGGTCGACAGGACTAACTACTTCCAATACCACCGAAGTCAAGGCCACGTCACTGAAGATTGTGTCCACCTGAAGGACCTCATTGAGACTCTCATTAAGATAGGGAGACTCGAAAAATATAGAAGGGATGATGCTCCTCTCCGTGATACTCGCAAGGTGAAAGAGATCGGGGAGGAGACACGACCCGCCGACCAGGATGTCCCCTTCCAAGTTGCTAAGCATCTCAGGACCTGAGGATTTTTACATCCCCGACAATGTCGGCGAAGAAGAACCCTTATTCACCCATAGTAGATGGGAAAATTCCCCTCCGCCATGGTCATATCCAGCGAGGGATTTGGTGGCTTTTCTGTGAACTCGGAGAAAAGAAAGTTCAATGAGCTTATAGATGTAGCCCCGATCCAGACTATGACCCTTGATAGGTTCAAGGGAAAATCCGAGCCAAACACTTTGTTCCCGGTGGAGCTCCCAAATCCAACATCCCTTTGCTCGTAAGAGCAAAGATGGCTAACTTCGACGTGCATCATATCCTAGTCGACGAGGGAAGTTCCATCGACGTCATGTACACTGAGCTCTTCCAGACTCTCCAGCTCGACAGGTACCACTTGTCACCGTACATAGGGTCCGACCTTTAAGGCTTCAACGGCTCAACCTCCAAGTCGTGGGGTTATGTAGAGCTACTCATCATATTCGAAATAGAAACTGCCTCCAGGAAGGTCAAGGTCCCTTTTCTAGTGGTTGACTGTCCATCTCTCTACAATTGCATCTTGGGGAGACTAACACTGGCCGAGCTGACCGTCGTACCCTCTATGGTGCAGTTGAAGACGAAGTTCTACAACAAGAGGGGTCGCGTAGCCACCATCCACGAGGATATCGAAGCTTCCAGAAGATGTTTCAATGAGGCCTCCAAGGGACAGAACATGGTCGACACAAAGCCACGAGCCGCCAACGGAGCCGCCAACAGAGCAACCCCCTCGACAGTAGTGACTTTCGTGGTAGACAAGCCCACTCGATCTGAAGAACGGGAAGCTCCACCAAATGTCGACTCCATCGACCTCGACACCCGTTACACCAAAGATGAAGTCGAAGTCCCCAATGACGAACAAGATCCTCTTTGCCCCATCCCCGATGGAGACTTCAAAATCATCTCCCTCAGTGACGACCCAAACAGAGGTGTGAAGATTGGAGTTGGACTCCCTGGTCTGGCGAAGAAGCAGCTCGAGGCTTGCTTGAGGATGAATGCTGATTTGTTTGTTTGGAGTGCTGTAGAAATGCCCGAACTCGACCCTGAGGTCGCCTGCCACCAGCTTGTTGTAGATCATGTTGCTAGGGGAGTAGTTCAACATAGGCATAGGCAGTCTTCCGAGAAAACGGAGGCTGCTGAAAAAGCTGTAAAAGACCTCTTAGAGGCAAAATTTATTTTTGAGGCCTGATATTCAACCTGGCTCTCTAATGTTGTACTTGCTAAGAAAAATAATGGAAAATGGTGTATGTGTGTTGATTATACTGATCTCAACCAGACATGTCCCAAAGATGCATATCCTTTACCTAATATTGACATGCTAGTCGACAACTCGGCCGACTATAAACTCTTATCATTTATGGATGCATGTTCAGGTTATAATCAAATTCCCATGGCGATAAGCGACAAATAGTGCACGACTTTCATGATTGGGTCGGGCAACTATTACTATAATGTAATGCCCTTCGGCCTGAAAAATGCGGGCGCAACCTACCATCTGATGATGAACAAAGTCTTCCACAGTGAGATCGGGGACATGCTTGAGGTATACATGGATGACATGATCATCAAGTATCAAGAAGAGACCGATCATACGACACACCTAAAAGAGTCTTTGACCGAGCAAGGAAATGTAGGATGAGATTCAACCCAGAGAAATGCACCTTCGGGGTTAAGGCGGGAAAGTTCCTCAACTTCTATTTGACCTAACGAGGGATCGAAGCTAACCACAAGAAATGCAGGGCATTCTCTGAGATCCCTACGCCAAACTCGAAAAAATCCATATAATTCTTGAACGACATGCTCACCTCGCTCTCCCACTTTGTGGAAAAGTCTGCTCAACATGCACTCTCATTTTTCAAATTCTTGCACAAAGAGGTTGCACTCGAATGGACCGAGGAGTGTAAGCAAGCCCTCATCCACCTTAAACGAGCCCTTTCACAACCACCCATACTCTCGCGACCAGAGATCGAGGAAACTTTGTTCCTCTACCTGGAAGTTTCAACTGAGGCCATAAGCGCGACCCTTGTTGGTGAAACCTCAGACGGGCAGAATCCAGTATATTTCACGAGCAAAGCACTACAAAGCCCCAAGGTCAGATATCAACAGATTGAAAAAATAGCTTTGACCCTCATTAATGCGACGAGGAGACTCAAATATTATTTCTTAGCCCACACGACCGTCATATGAACATATCAACCGGTAAGGAAACAACTAGAACGACCATATATGGCCAGTCGGATGCTAAAACGGTCCCTAGAACTCTCGGAGTTTGACATCCAGTACAAAAGCAGGATAGCTCACAAAGCCCAAATGTTGGCCTACTTCATCGCAGAAATGACCACCCCTGAACCCCCCACAAGCGGGGCCCGAAAGTGGATAATCTTCATGGACGGAGCATCCAGCTCGACAAGGAGCGAAGCAGGCATCCTCCTCGAGAATGATGAGGGTGTAGTGGTCGAAAATTCGCTCACTCTATCATTCCCAACATCAAACAATTAGGCCGAGTACGAGGCCCTTCTCATGTGGCTAAGACTGGCTGAAGACCTAGGCGTCCAGGAAATACAAATCTTCACTAACTCCCAACTCATCGCGTCCCAGGTACGAGGAGAGTACCGGGCCAAGAATGATAGCCTCGTCGAATACCTAAATTTGGTCAAAGAAAGAATGAAAAAGTTCACCCACGCGGAGATCAAACATGTTCCTTGCGAACAAAACACTCGGGCAGACATACTTTCAAAACTCGCGAGCACGAGGAAGAAAGGTGGGAATAAGTCTATCATCCAAGAATCCCTTTCCCGTCCGAGCATCGAAAGGCCAACGGCGTTACCCGAGGTGAATGCCATCAGGGACAATACATGTTAAATAACCCTAGTGTTCAACTAGCTCACCAAGGGAAACTACCCGCCGACCAAAAGGAGCCCAATGCGACCAAACTACGAGCTTTCTCCTACGTGATGGTCGAGTAGAAGCTCTATAGGAGGGGATTCTCCATCCCACTCTTAAAGTGTGTCAAAGAGACTAAAGTCCCCCACATCTTACAGGAAATCTACGAAGGAATCAATGCCCAACACTTAGGCGAAAGATCCTTGGCATGAAAGGCGCTACAAGAGGGGTACGACTGGCCCATAATGCAGGAAGATGCGAAAGAACACGTCCAAAAATGCGACAAGTGCCAGCGTCATGCAAATATGCACCTAGCGCCCCCACACGAGCTCAAAACGTTTTGTCCCCGTGGTCGTTCGCTTGGTGGGGGATGGACATCCTTAGACATTTCACCCAAGGATCATATCAAAACAAATTCCTGATCATCATCGTCGATCATTTCACAAAATGGATATATGCAGAAGCCCCCGCCAAAATCACATCGCACAACATACTTTGCTTCTACAAAAGAAACGTGCTCTCCCGGTTTCGCATACAACAGGCACTCGTCATTGATAACGGGACACAGTTCACCGACCAAAATTTCCAAGATTTCATCTTCAAACTTGGCACCAAGCAGTATTTCACATCTGTCGAACACCCTTAAACGAACGGGCAAGCCGAAGCTGCGAATAGAGTCATCTTACAAGGACCTAAATGCAGACTAGGCGAAGCCAAAAAGAGGTGGGTCGAAGAGCTATACAACGACCTATGGGCTTACGGGATGACTCCACACTCGATAATTGAAGAAACTATTTTTCGACTAACCTACGGTACCGAGGCAGTCATTCCCGTGGAAATCATGGAACCATCCCGGTGAACCGAATTTCTCCTCGACGAGGAACTAAACGGTGAAGCCCTAATAGAAGAGCTCAAACTAATAGAAGAGATTTGATTGGGGGCATCTCTTTGTGAAGCCACACTAAAACAACAGACAACTCTATGACACGACGCCAAAGTCATAAAGTGAAAATTTCAAGTCGGCAGTCTAGTCCTGCGGAGGAATCGGAAAGATTCCCGTGAAGGAAAGCTAGTCGCCAACTAGGAAGGCCCCTATCGTGTCTGCGAGTCGACGGGCAACGAGACATATTACCTCGAGCACCTAAGAGGAGAACAAATGCCTCGACCATGGAACGCTATAAAGCTAAAACAATATTATAGCTAAGTCCCAAGCAAACGCTTAGGCCTAGCAGTCGATGTTCCCTCTCCGGCGAACGACGGAGTTCGCTTGACCACAAAAGCATGTTGAGGTACGAACATAACCTTCAAATAGTAACAAAAGGTGGGTTTTTCTTATTGGATAAATAAAACCTTAGCTCGACGGGGACACCTCGACTGAGCTCTGTCGTCGAAGTACCAAACAGGCAGAACACCCAGCTCGCGATGGGAGAGTTCACGCCACGAGGTCAAGGCCCCGACCGCGACCTTGGCCTCATCCAAGCGGAATCTAAATCCGCCTCTCTACATGTCTCCATACGTCGTCGACTATTAATAAGGTCAAGCACAAATTTACACAATAAACATGACAAGCACAACGATAGAATATCTACACATAGAATAAACGGGCAAAGTAAAGGCATTCAAAGGTCGTCCATGAAGGACGATGTTGTCCTGAAATTACAAAATTAAGGGTGCAGAGACCCAAACAGGAACAGGGCAAAACCCTTTGTCCAAAATATTACGAAAATACAGGCATAAAAGCCGAGTAAATATACGAGCGTGCAGGCCCAAGGCTTAAACTAGTCTTTAGGAGGAGGAATTATCCTCCCATCAACCACTTGGTTAAAAGGCCCAACCCCTTCTGTCACGAGCTCGACCTCAAAGTTGACAATCTTGAGTTGCTCCACAGTAGCATCAAAGCCATACCCAAGGGTGTCCATAACGTCCTGCACAAGCTGGCGAATTCGGGTGATCAGCTCCTTCCTAGTTTGAAAGGCCTTCTCCTTGTCAGTCTCCTCATCAGTAGGTACCACGACCTCCTCCAGCTCTTTTACCCGGGCAACCAATTTTTCATTCTCCTTAGTCATCGTATCAATCTTCGGCCTTAGTTCAGCCAACTCCTTGACTAATCCAACTTGGATCTCGTACTTCTCCAGATGTGTGATAAGATTGTTCTTCAGCTTTTCAATATGCCCCTCCAGCTTGCTGATTCGGGCCTTCACCTTGTCAGCAAGCTGGAGGGGCATAATGAAAAGCTGAAGATTTAGGTATTCGATGAAATTACGAAAAAATATTTCTTTTCTCACCTCCACCATCTATTTTTATACAACATTTTATAGCTAAAATCTACAGATTTTTCAAAGAGATTTTTGCGGAGTACCGTAGATGTTTAGGGTGCTAATACATTCCCTTTGCATAACCAACCCCCTTACCTAAAATATTTCTCCTCTTTTGGGTTATTCGTTTTTTCCCCATTTATTTAGAAACAATAAAGCGCGGTGACGATTTTTATTTTGATATGTATAAGTCAAGTCAATCCAATGACTTAGTCTTAAACATTTCTACCGCTATATATATATATATATATATATATATATATATATATATATATATATATATATATATATATATATTAAAATGATCCATGTAATTACATTTAGTCATTTATTCTTTTATAAAAACATCGATCCATGTAATTGGCGATATCGATTAAATTACAATTTAGAAATCTTATGACTTTTTAATATAAAAATGTTTCACTTATAATGCATGCTAACGTCAAGCAAACATCTAGTAAAGTTATAATTATAGTCGTTTAATGCTAGCATAACCTAGTTTAAGGGCCTTTGACTTTGTCTATAATTAATCGAATTCCAAACTTCCAAGATAACTAGCTATGACAATATTTTATTTTTAGACAAATGCTATAAAGTATCTTGTAAAAAAGTATACCCTAAATAACTATGACAGTGATACTACTGATGAATAAAAACATTAAATTACAAAGTTGAAGTAAGTAGTCATAAAAAGGATGGCTTCATTTAATTTGTATAAACTATTTTTTACATAAACAAACTTAATTCATATCATTAATCGATAAGTAATAAAAACAAGGAGGAATCACATTAAACACATTATGTCTAGAATGTAAATCGGCCGTCTTTACTAATGAATGAGCAATCACATTCGTTTAGCGTTTAACATTCTTAACCTCAAAGTTATGATTAGAAACAATTAAAGTCTTAATACAAGATATGATCTTACTAAAATCAAAATTATCACTATGATTATTATAAATCGCTTGAACCGCCAATTGGAAGTCACTCTCAAAAATAACCTGATGAAGCTGCATTTGGATAGCATCTTGCATAGTTTCTTTCAATGTCACTACCTCAGTACCTATTGTGGAGAGAATGCTAAAATCCCAAGAAGTGTCTGTCGAATAAAACACACCATTACTACCTCAGAAGTACCATCCTCTATTAGTTGTCCTTTTTTTATTATTAAATCCCACATCCACATTACACTTCATCCATCATATATTGGGAGATTCCACATAATTAGATGATTAGCATTATTAGAAGAAGGTAAATTTGGGACTTGAAACCAAGTATGCCAATTGGAAAACGCCTGAATACCCAACCGACTCACCTCCTCTTTCTCATTGTGCCAAATCCAATTATTTATATTACTCCATAATCCCCATATCATCATAGCTACTCTTCCCGAGACCCGACCATCCCCCTTACTACATGTCAAAAATTAGGGACCAAGCATCATTAAAGACTTGTAACTTGGTCCAATAATAAAGAGCAAACCCACAACATTTCAGCTTTGCACCACCGCTGGACACCTAAAGAAAACATGTCAGTCATCCTCCTTACTACCCTTACACACCTGACAAAGAGATAATGATCAAAGAGATAACGATCAAGTTTGTTCTCATGAGTTTTTTGTTATCCCTAACTATATTATTAATGATATTTAGAGGATGTTGAACTCTTTCTGGTGGGATGGTGGTGGTCAAAATAAAGGTATCGGGTGGTATTTTTGGGATAGATTAACATGTGCAAAGAAGGATGAGGTTTGGGGTTTCGAGATTTTAAGGCGTTCAATATAGAAATGGTGGCTAAACAGGGGTGACATATCATGATGAATCCCAAGTCCTTGGTAACCAGAGTGTTTAAAGCTAAACACTTTCCTCACTCTCATTTTCTTGAGGCTAGTCTTGGTAACAACCCGATTTTTGTTTGGAGAAGTATTTGGAAGGCAATGAATATGTTGAAGTTGGGATGTCATTGGAGCATTGGTGATGGGAGAAATATTAAACTCACTTATTGGTCATTTGAGTTGGTTATCGTGTTCTTCCTCTTCTGCATTTACTTTTCTGTTTTATGCATGTTGCATTTGCTTATCATTTGTTCTATGTTTGTTTAATAATTGATTTTGTGTTCTACCTAATGTTCACTATGTTTCAAAAATGATTTATACTCATAGAAGATTATATGTTTCGTTTCGATTTCAAAATTGAAATTTGTAGTTGTTAATTTATTTTGTGTATATTTTAGTTCAATTTATTTTTGTTAGTAATCAATTTAGTTTTAGTAATAAATTTATTGTGTTATTTATCAACTGCTTCATTTTTTTATTTCTACTAATCTTCAAAAAAATGGCCATGATTCCTCCTTTTATGTTGTTGTTATTCATCAAAGATTCGTAATTTATATGAATCAATTTTTGTTTGATTTTTCCCGTCATATTCATTTATCGGAGATGTAGATGTATGTTAGTGTTATACATGGTTTCAGGTTGTTTTTATTGTTGACTATCGTTGTGTTTTATTTTTTTGTTAATGTTGTTGTTTCATGTGCGTGTTTCATTCATTTGAGTATTAAAATTTTAAAACGCATGTTGTTGTATGTGAAATTTTATAACCAACTGAGCAGAAAATGTCTCACAAATTCAACTGTGTTTCGATTGCTTTAAGGACATCAATGATTCTGATCAGTTCTTCAACAGACAGTAAAAGTGAATGTAATTGGTGTCGTACCTCCACACTTTTCATTGTTAGCTATATTGTATACTCTTCTAAACTTTTATGGTAAGCTATGGTATTCTTTTAAAATCATTCCCATTTTTTTTTATCTTTATAGGAATTATATCTGATTATTTTTTTGGTTCATAAGTGGATTTGGTTGTTGCAGAATTGTGATTGATTCTTGAAGTTGCAATTGAAGAGTATGGAAATGTTCTGCTAAAACTGCATGATATTGGTTTTAAGCTATATTGCATATGATTACGAGCATTTATGCTCAATTGTTGTAATATTTTATGATTATATCATATGTAGAATTAGTCATAAATCTTTATAGGTTAAATATGTTTTTGGTCCTTCTAAATATAACAGTTTTCGTGTTTAATCCCTTTAAATATTTCCTTTTGATCCCCCATGCTAACGTCCGTTAACAGAACTGACATGATGCTAATATGTGGCAGTGCCAACGTGGCAAGAGGCTGACGTGTCATGCCACTTGGCTAAGGTCAACATCATACTTGAACCCTAAAAATCTCGCAGCTTATCGGTAGGTAAAATCGTAGCTAATCTGTAGCTAACTAAATCAAAACTCATATCAGACTTTTTGTAGATTGCTCAGTTCAAATGATAAAAGATGGAACTGCCTTCTTCGCATATTCTGCAGATCTAACATTACAAAGCATGAATATAACGACATTCAGGGGACCGAGCTTCAAACATCAAAACATAAATACTTCCTTAGAAATATTCATATATAGTTTAATAGTAACTTTTATAAATTTAGCATAAGAACTTATAATGTGAGTTCTTTGTAGTCTTTTATGTTAAAATATTAAATTAGATTTGTTAAAATATTATATTACATTAATTTGATTATATTTAATATTTAAATATAATCTAAGTTGTATAGACATAAATTCAATTAAAATTATATATAAATAGTCTTAGTCTGTATTATTATTTATACAATTCAATAATATAAATTCTTATTTTCTTTATTATTTTTTCTTTCTCTTTTATTTTTCCTGCAAAAGTAGTCATTCTTAAACCTATAGTAACTAAATAAGAATTATATTTTTTTACAGGTGTGTGTCATAGGTTTAGGATTTAGGAACGTGATTAAGATTATTGTTTTTCTATAAATATTTAACTATAATAACTATAATTAAATTTTATAACTATTTTAAAATTATATATATATCCTAAATATTTTGTAAACATATTGAATATATATATTAACCATAATTTTTTAAATAAAGATATTATTTTTTAAGAAATATAAAATATAATTATATTTTATGTATATTTTAACCATAAATAAATATTTAACTTAATAACTATAATTAAATTTTATAACTATTTTGAAATTATATATATATATATATATATATATATATATATATATATATATATATATATATATATATATATATATATATATATATATATATATATATATATATATATATATATATATATATATATATATATATATATATATATATATATATATATATATATATATATATATATATATATATATATCCTAAAAGTTTTATAAATATATTGAATATATATATTAATTATAATTTTTTTAACAAAGATATTATTCTTTAAAAAATATAAAATAGAATTATATTTTAATCATAAATAAATATTTAACTATAGTAACTATAATTAAATTTTATAACTATTTTGAAATTATATATATATCCTAAACATTTTATAAATATATTGAATATATATATTAACTATAATTTTTTTAACAAATATATTATTCTTTAAGAAATATAAAATATAATTATATTCTATTTATATTTTTTTACCATAAATAAATATTTAACTATAATAACAATAATTTTTTTCATAACTATATATGGATGTAAATTTTAAAAAAAATAATTATTTAAAAAAATATTTAGAGTGATTAAACACAAAAATTATTATATTTAAAAGGAACAAAAATATATTTAATTCATCTTTATACATAATGATTTATCATAAATGTTTTTTTTCATGTGTATACTATTCTTCCATAAATATAGGATATTACAATCTCAATCTTGTTGCAATCATCCGTATCATTTTGGATTAATAACAAATATAACGTCATTTTGTCAAAAAAAAAAACAACAACTTCAAAATGGTATTTAAAATGTTATCATTGCGGTAAATTTAATTATTCATTATATTTTATTGATTTTTTATTAGATAATATGTGATTCTAAATTTTTGATTTCTTTAAATTGATATGATAAAATCTTAAAGGGTAGATAAATATATGAGTTTTTAGTTGGACTTATGTTTGGATTAGTCAAGCATAAGGAACATAATATCATAGAATTATAATTTATTCATAAGGTTGATTCTATTTCTTCCAATTCCGTTTTTTCTTTTAAAAAATAAATATTTTTTGTAATAATTAGTATTTGTTATTATACTAAACATTATATTTATAATTCATTATTATTAACTCTACTAAATATTAATTGGTATTCATATGTAATTAGTTGTATTAATTACAAATTTTATAAATTTTATAAATTGGTATGATATTTTTTTATCCATCCTATTTAAAGAGAAGTGATAAATAATTTATTAAATAAAATAGATAAAAAATATCTATTTTAGTACAAGTTTCTACTTACGTAACAAAACAAAAGATATTAATCATAAAATATCAATAAAAAAATATTTGCATGGTATAATGTGAATACAAAATTGTAAATAATATATGATGCTCTTTTATTAATATTGGAAATAGAATTCCTCAAAATTTTCAAAATAAATTATATGTAAGATAAATATTTTTTGCTAATCAATTATAAAAAAAGTCATATATATTAACTTTTTTTATTACAGTATATATTATTAACTTATTATTGAAACATGATCGTATGTTAAATCTTTTTTTTAATGTGAATTAATTGAAAAAGTGAATTAATTGTAAAACGCGAGTTTTAGATTTTTTTGATATTGGAAGTCATTAAAAATTTAATTATTAATATTTATTATAAATTAATTAAAAATGAATTTTTGGAATTGTGATTGTAGGTCAACTGATTTTTTTTGATAACGAAAAGTTATCAAAATTAATTATATTATAATTTATTATTATTATTTTTTTATTCTTTAAGTATTTAGAAATACGGAGGTTAGCTGAACAACTTGTGGTTACATAAAAATGAAAATGAGATAAATATTTTTTTTTAAATAATAATTGAAAAGGAGAAAATAATATTATTGATTTTTTTGTTAATAAAAATTTAAGGTAACTAATCGGAAATATTTACTTAATTTTTAAATTTAATTATATATATTTCTGAAGATCATACCATGACACTAAGAGCTGAAGAGAGAAACAATTTAACCGTTGGAAAGGACACAACCAAATAGTATAATTAGGGGTGTTCAAATCCAAACCAATCCAAATAAAAAATCGAAAACCGATCCAAAAAACCAAAAATCGCAAAAAACCGAAATTTATTAGATGTGTTTGGATGTTATTTTGTGAAAACTGATCAGTTCGGATCGAATTTCGGATTAATTTTTCAAAATCGATCCAAACCAAACCAAACCGCATACATATATTTTTATACTTATTTACTTTTTATTAGTATGATATGCTATGTGAAATTATTATTAGATGATAATAATTTTCTTAATAATAGTTATTAGCTTGGTATAATTTATTTATTTTTATTATTTCAATCATAATCAACCACTCTCATTTTGTAATATTAACTTTTAATATACTATATGTTATATATTATATCAAATCTATGATTTATTTGTAGTTTTATAATATTAATAAAAATATAATGTGTAATTTGGATATCCAAAAACCGATCCAAATTAAATCGCATAAAATTGGATCGGATTGGATTGGATTTTTTTAATATATCATCCAAAACCGAACCGAACCGCAAGTAAATTTATCTTTGGATCAGATGATTCTTCATCTTAAAACCGATCCAAACCGAACCGCGAACACCCCTAAGTATAATACTAAATACTCAATCTGTTGTCACTATTGTATCAGCGGGTACTGATTATCAGGCCTGCTGGGAAAAATGAATATCCTTAGTTGGAACTGTTGGGGTCTAGGTAACTCGAGTGTAGTTCCTAATCTTAAGTATCTCATCCGAAGTAATAAATCAGATGTTATTTTCATGTTTAAAATTAAAAGTTATGCTAATAAAGTCGAAGCTTTGCGGTATTCTTTGGGATTTGATTGTTGTTTTATGATTAATCGTGTAGGTATGAGTGGAGGTTATGGCAGAACTCGACAAATTGTTCTATCCAACATTTCTCTAATAACCATATTGATATTCTTGTTCAAGATTCACGAGTTGGTAACTGGAGATTGACTGGTTTCTACGGGTGTCCTGAAAGCTCTCATTAAATGGAGTCTTGGAACCTCATACGAAATCTTGCTATGACTTCTAATTTACCTTGGTGCATTATTGGTGACTTTAACGATATCTTGTATTCGGATGAGAAAAGAGGGGGATAGAAAGACATAATTGATTGATAAATAGCTTTAGGCATGCAGTTCAAGACTCTGTCCTGTCTGATGTACATATGATTAGCTACAAATTCACTTGGTTTAAAAGCTTGGGCACTAACAGAGCATTTGAGGAAAAGCTCGACAGAGCCATGGTTAATAGCGAGTGGAGATTGTTGTTCCCAGAGGCGAACTTGAAATGCCTTACGGCGACATCTTTCGATCACTACCCAATTTTCTTTAGCTGCGATAACAAACAGTTTCAGTACAGGAATAATAGAGGATTTAGATATGAAAACTCTTGGTTTGTGGAAGCTGGCTTTAAAGAATTTGTTAAAGATAATTCGCAGAATAAAAATACTGAAGATATTGTAAACAAGCTGGAATCATGTGGCGCAAAAATGCTACAATGGAGTAAGGAAAATTGTTATAAAAACAAAAAAGAAATTGAGAAACTCTGCAGACAATTTGATTCTGCACGACAACAAGTGGTTAATGAGAGTAATATTAATTCTTTCAACTCTCTCAAAAGAAGGTTAAACTTGCTGCTAGTTAAAAAGGATTTATTCTGGAAGCAAAGATCGAAAGCCCACTGGTACAAGGATGGAGTCCTCAGCACCCGCTTCTTCCATGTCTCGGCCACAATGCAAAAGAAAATTAACACCTTTACTTCTTTATTGTCCGAGAATGGAGATGTAGCAAACTCCAAGAGGGGTTATGCAAATATGCTCATGACTATTTTGTAGAGTTATTCAGAAAAAACCAAGTTCTCGTGATCAGGTTCTACAAGCTCTTAGTTCCCCCGTTTCTGAGGAGGACAATATTATGCTCACAATGCCATTTTTAATTGAGGAATTCAAAGAAGTTGCTTTCTCCATGCAAGTTGATACAAGTCCTGGACCTGGCGGTTATAATCCTGGCTTTTATCATCACTTTTGGGATTCATGCGACACCAAAGTTTTCAATGCTAGTTGCGCCTGGCTCGAAAGCAACATATTTCCTCACAGTCTAAATAAGACCAACATAACTCTTATTTCGAAAGGGTATACTCAAACTTATATGAAGGACTAGAGACTTATTTCTCTTTGTAATTTGTTGTATAAGGTGATGGCTAAAGTTTAGGCGAATCATCTGAAGATTATCCTTGGTAAATGCATCTCAGATAATCAATCGGTGTTTGTTCCTAGTAGATATATCCTGGATAATGCAATGGCTGCTATTGAAGTAGTTCATTACATGAAGACCAAAACCAGAGGGAGAATTGGATACATAGCTCTTAAGCTTGACATTAATAAAGCTTATGATATGATTGACTGGCATTACTTAAAACATTTTCTTATAAAATTGGGTTTCTGCCAAAAGTGGACTGGCTGGATTATGCTCTGTGTCGAGACCGTAGATTATTCTATGATTATCAATGGCAATAAGGTTGGTCTGATAGTTCCAGGTCGAGGTTTGAGGAAGGGGGATCGTCTCTCTCGGTACCTCTTTATTCTTTGTTTTGAATGCCCTTCTTCTCTTATCAAGCAATCCGAAGCCAAAGGGGACATCCATGGCACAAAAATTTGTCAGAATGCGCCTATCATCTCTCACCTTTTATTTGCCGATGATTGATATCTATTATTTAGAGTGGATAATAATGAAGCTCGGGTGATGAAGAATATTCGTGCTACCTACGAAGAAGCATCGGGTCAAGCTATTAATTTCCAAAAATCAAAATTCTATTGTAGTCGGAATATGGATGCAGATACCAAAAATTCCTTAGCCAATGTATTAGGAGTGCTACAAGTTTTGGGGACTGGAAAATATCTTGGTGTTCCTTCTATGATTGGTCGAAATAGGAATCTTATTTCAAGTTTATAAAAGATAGAATATGGCGGAAAATGAACTCTTAGAGCAGTAGGTGTCTTTCTCAAGCATGTATGGAAACTCTAATCAAGTTGGTTCTTCAATCTATCCCAACTTATATTATGAGTTTGTTCCTTCTTCTATCATCACTCATCGACAAGATTGAGAAAATGATGAATTCTCTCTGGTGGGGTAATAAAAGTAATATTGGAAAAGGTATTCACTTGCTATCCTGGGATCGGTTGTCTGTTCCAAAATCTGCAGGAGGAATGGGTTTCAAGAACATCAGTGCATTTGATTATGCTTTGCTTAGAAAACAAGCTTGGAGGCTCATGAGTAATCCTACCAACCTAGTTTCTCGTCTGTACAAAGTAATGTATTTTCCAAATTGTGGTTTCTTAGATTCTGTTATTGGTCATAATCCGAGCTATGTTTGGTGGAGCATTTGGAGTTCTAAGTTTGTTGTGCAATGTGGTAATAGATGGAGCATAAGATCAGGTGATAATATTTCGGTTTGGAATCTTCAGTGGACTTCTGAAAGCACCATCTTGGTAAATTTGTGGCAAAAAATCGAGGTTATTGCTTCTCTTAAAGTTTTAGATCTTATGTTTCCAAACAAAAAACAATGGAATCTTGTGTTGATCCAGTCCTTATTTGGGGACGATGCTGCGACAAAAATTCTTAAAACCCCTATGTTCGATGTGGTACAGGATGACAAATTAATTTGGAAGCTTGAGAAGGACAGAATTTTTTCTGTTCGTAGTGCTTACAGGTATTGTATCAATGAGGCTATTGACATATCTCACCTAAGTGTTAATGGTAACTGGAACTTTATCTGAAATGTTAAAGGCCCTCCAAGAGTCAAGAATTTTATGTGGAGGTTATGTAGGAATTGCATCCCTACCAGAAGCCGCCTCTTAGATAAAGGAGTTGATTTCCCCTCAATCTGTATTGGCTGCACGGGAGGCGAAGAAAATATATATCACTTGTTTTTCCAATTTCCTAAGAGTATTGAATGCTCAGAAAGAATAGGTTTATGGTCTACTTTAAATCCTTTGATTCTTAATGGGGGAGTGTTGTACCCCAAAATTTCCCTCTCTTTTTATCAACATTTCTCATCACAAGACTCTTGGAACTCAAGATCAAGCTAGGGTTTTGCTCTGCTCAAGACATCTCCTTGCACTGATGACCTAAACCAGGGTTTTAGTTTGCACAAGGATTTTTGGACCTTCAATGCTCAAATTGACTTTCATACTTCATATTGGACTCATAAGTTTGTCCATACCAAGTTTCAAGCCTTGAATCAAATTTTTGACCAGTCAATTGGACAATTGACCTAGAAATCAACTGTATTGGGGAAAAAGTCAACTGTGGCCAATTTAAAGTCAAACCTCATGAATTTTGACCCACATCAACATTATGAACTCATATGAACCATTGTATCAAGTTTGGACCACAACTCCACAAGAAATTTGATCAGGTCACCAAAAGGGCAAAGTGGTCATTTTTAGGGTTTTGACTGTATAAAGGCAATTTCTGACTTTTTGACCTAGCCAATGGCAAATTAGGTTCAACCATGGACTCAAGGACTCAATAACATCATCTTGACTTATTCAACCAGTTCAAAAGATCTCAAATGCATGGGATTGACAGATGAATTTTTCAGTCAACTGATCAAAATTTGACTGTACACTGAAAAGTCAAACTTTGACTTTTTGGTCAAAATCAAGTGCCATGGGTAATTTTTCATCAAGATGTGTCAAATTATGAAACTTTTTCATCAAGAAACCCAAAATTGCAAATTAGGGTTTGAAATTGAAAAAATTCATAACTTAGAATTTTTCTAAGTTATGAAATTTTTTTAATTTTTCCTAACTTTGCCCCACATTTTCACCATGATGCAAATGGATTAAAACAAAACCTCCAACATGAAATTTGTAGTCCTCCACAAAGTATACAACTTTTATTCACAAAGTTTTCTCAAAAGAAGCTTGGATCTCAAGTTATGATTTTTGGAACAAGGGTACCTAAAACTTTTAACTTAGTGAAATTTTGCCCTAGTTTAGGCAGAATTTTGACCCATCTTCTTGGCTATTTTTCACATAGTTCCACTTGGAATCTCAATTTTCATTTCAAATATGGATTATAGAGAATGTTGCAAGCTTTCCAAATTGTCCAATAACTCCTCAAACACATTTGTGGTTAGGGAGAATCGAAGGCTTGAAGTTGGCAAAAACTCACTTTGCATCCATGGCAAATTCATGTTCATACAAGTTGCATTTTCAAGTCAGCATGCCTTACACTAGTTTTCAGGCCTTTAAACCATTTCACACTCCATAATTTAATGCAAATCCATCAGTCTAAGCTTTTGTTTTGAGCATTTAGACATTGTACACAAAACTAAGCCCTAAGTAGAAAAAGGCAAATTTCCATTTTTGCTTAAGTATGCTTTATGTCAAACCAACAATCCTTGAGCATTGGTCCAAATCTCTTGCAGCTAAACAAATCCACTGATTAAGGGGGCCAAGAGCATAGGTTAGAGGATGTTGTATAGCCTGAATAAGCCTGTTACATATCACTTCCACTTTCTTACTTCAAAAACAAGAAAACTTGCCAAAACTTAAAACTTGAAAACCAACAAAGATCAACTTGTGCAAACACTTCAAACATCTTTCTCACACCCCTTTGAGCTAAAAACACGATTGTTCAAGCCTCAAAACACCCCATAGCCAGAAATCACATTCCTTTGGCAAAATAGGGCAGGTGGTGCAACTTGAGTGTCATAGCTCATTTGGCTCGTGCGTTTTGCCCTAAGTTGCTTCAAACACCTTCCATCCAACTCACTCAAGCTATCCCAAACCTCAAATACCAACTGTAACTCCATTTACAGTGTTCACCATTTTCATTTTGAGCTTGTGCAGGTTGAGTTCTATAGGCTGATTCAAGGACATTCAAGACAAGCTAGCTATTGGAAAAGGTAAAGTGAAGTTCAAGCAAGCTATCAGACATCTCAAACCTTGTTGAGAAGTACTGCATTGCCCTACATGAATCCAACTGAAACAGGTTTTTCTTCACTTTCTATCTCTCTATTTAGGAACATTTAGCTTTAGGTTTGTGAATAAAAAATGCAGTGTTCATTGCCATGAAGCTGTGCATATGCCCAATTTTCATTTATATTAAGTGTGCTAGGAGAATTTCATCCATGAACATGCTGAAAAAACTAGGTCAGATTTTAGGGCCAGAGAAATTCTCTCTGGTCTTTGAGAGTTAGGATTAGTTTTTGATATGGTTGGAATCGTCTTGAAATTCTCTACAAGTTTGATGTTGTGTGTTTTTACAAAAGATCACGTATACAGGATCTAGAATTTGAACCAGACACGCGCGCCTTTTTCAGTCTGAAGGTTGAAGATGAAGCTGGCTTGGGCTGGGCTTAGCCTGGCTCATTCCTGGAACCTCCCATTTTCATTTTTGCACCCCCTGGCCCAATTTCTTATATTTTTACATTTTTGCATTTTTGTTTTCTTTTCTGATTTTGTTTATTTATTTCTAAATATAAAAAATGCTCAAAAAATATTTTCATAATTTTTTACATTTATTTGACATTTTATTTTAATTTTGTCTAACATTAAAGGCATTTAAATATTCTTTTATATTATTAAGACTTGAAAAATATTTACAATTTATACTTTTATTTTTGTTCTTTATTTTTATTCATACCAAAAATATTTTCCTAAATATATTTTATTTTTGTACATATTTTATTTTATATTGTACATATTTAATACATTTAATATACATATATATACATAAATACTTCTTATTTTATTAAATACTTTAGAATAAAAATATAAAATATTATATTTTATTTTTATTATTATTTACACTAAAAAATACTCTTTTTTTAAGTATATTTTATTTTGTACATATTAATACATTTTATTGTATATAATAATATAACATTTTATTTTCTTAAAGAAATTAGGGTTTTACCCTTAAACAATTAAAATAAATCTTTTATTTATTTCTTTATTTTTTACATTAAATACTTTTACATACATAAACAAACAAAAACTTCTTTTTGCATAATACATATTATTTGATATTTATTTTGTTTATTTAAACATTGTCCATTTTATTATTCATGCAATTAAATTCAATTTTGATGTAATAGTAAACTAGGGTTTATATTTCTTGTCAAATATCCCCCATTCAAAATTATACCCCCATCCCTATAATCATGTTGTAATAGCTTAGAATTTTAAATTATCGCACTTTACGCTTTCAATTATGCCATGATTAGAGAATTAGGGTTTGTATGCAAAAATCAAATCAACAAATAGTTTGACCTAATCAAAGACAAAAATGCATGAAAATCAAACACAATACACACTTGCACCCCTAGGGTTACAATCCACTTGTTGCCTTCAAAAATGGGCCATGGTATGCATGTTGGGTACTTTGGAAAAACAAAAACAAAACAAAAGATCATAGTCCCTCGATGACGCTATCTTGGTTGCCTAAACAAAAATGATCAAGTCCCTCAAAAAACTTGCCAAAAATACTTAACATAATTTCTATCATGGCCTATACGATGACCCGCGCCTGTCCCGTTTAACATCCTAACACAAGGTTATTCACCACATGCAATGGTGAAACAACACTGTCAAAAGGGTTAAAAACATAAGAAAGATCTTTGAGTAAAATAGGGTAGATAGCTTTTAGTTACTTGATCAAAAGCTTGTAAAACATCCTTGCTATTTTTCAAACACACTCCACAACACAATTTCAAAACATTTCCCAACTAAAACTTTCAAACATTGAAATCTTTTCAAAAGACAAAAACATCTCCGTATACATTCAAACAAGAATCATTACAAAGGTTGCCACAACAATGGCCTCTTTTCAAAACATCTTTCAAAACCACACACAAAGCACTATTTTAAACAATTGGAAAAGCAAAGCAAGTGATCTAAACAAGTAACTAAGAGCTCATGGATAACCATGGATGAAAAGGGTGTTTGCACCTTCCCTTTTCATAATCTACTCCCCGAACCCAAGAAAACATCTCAAAGGTCTTTTATGTGCTTTTTGACCTTTCCTTAGGATAAAATAAAAAGTCGGTGGCGACTCTTGCTAAATCGAAACATTTGCGAATACAAAACGCAAAACCTTAAGTCAGTTCTCCCACCGTATCCCAGAACTGGCGACTCTGCTGGGGATCGCTTTAAAAGTGAAGTAACCTTAGGATTTAGATCACCTTTGCATGCTTATCTTGTTTGCTTTGATTGCTTTACATTTGGTTCTTTTGTTTGGGTATGAATCCTCCACCCAGATTTTTGGGAAACATTCATAGGTAAATAGCAATACATTGTGGAAACTGTGCGGGGTATACCGACATGGTTGAAGCAATAGCTATATTAGTGCGGCATATTTGTGAGTACCGGTAGCCTTTGAGTCAATCAAAGAGAATACGGGGCCGCTGAGTGATGTCATGAAGCACTAATGTACTCTTAGAACCTTACTTGACCATCTTGGCCTTTTTTAGGAGTAGTGAGATGACCGACTTTGGTGCAGTCCGAAGTTGGTAGATACTCGATACTACACTCATTGAGGGTTGTTTTCTTGGAATATTTTAGTCGCCAGTTAAGTGGCTAAACCAAAACAATGAACATAGAAAATAATCCAGTGATATTGAGCTCCTTAGAACCCGGTTACTATTTATAGGACAGGTTGAGCCAACTAACTTCAAGAGGGTATTTACCTATGAAACCTCATGCAAGCCTGGAACTAGGATCTTGTGTGACTTGTTTGTACATATGCTTGTGCATACATCATGAACATCATAAAGCATCATATGCATCCACTAACCATTTCAAGGGTTTGGATCTTCATCTTTGTTCTTGTTTTGTAGGTCATGGAATCTCTTCGCAGGAAAACAATTCAAGTCAACCTTGTGAGAATCCCTCCTCAACTCAAAGAGCTTACCTCCAAGATTCCATAGAATTCTCCTTTCAGTGAAAGACATGGTAGACTTCTCAACTTGGTCAACTCCAACATTGAAGAAGACATGGTGAAAGTTCTCTTCCAGTTCTTTGACCCCCTACACCACTGTTTCACATTCCCTGATTACCAACTAGTACCTACTTTGGAGGAATTTTCTCAACTCCTGAGGATTCCTATTCTTCATCAGCTACCCTGCAACGGTACGGAAAAAGAACCAAAGCCTGAAGATGTTGCTCAAGCCTTACACTTGCAACCATCTGATATCAAAGGTCATTGGGAACCAGAAGTGGTGTCAAGGGTTTCTTGGCAAAGTTTCTGTTTGAGAAGGCACAAGACTGCTGGAATTCTTTAGATCTACAAGCTTTTGAAGAGATTGTAGCACTTCTCATCTATGGGTTCGTCTTGTTCCCAAACCCTGATCAACTTATAGATGTGAATGCTGTCAAGATTTTCATATCTCGGAATCCTGTGCCTACATTGCTTGGGGACATCCTACACTCATTTTACACACAAACAATGAGGAAAAGAGGTGTTCTTATGTGTTGTACTCCTCTTCTAGCAAGGTGGTTTATTTCTCACCTTCCCCAAACAGTTTTGAAGAATAAGCAGGGTTTAAGGTGGTCACAACGGTTGATGACCCTCACACATTCTGATGTTCATTGGTGTTCTCGGTCCAGAAAAAATGTCATCATCATTGATCATTGTGGAGAGTTCCCTAATGTCCCACTACTTGGCATTAGGGGAAGCATTACCTACAACCCCTATTTATATCTAAGGCAATTTGGGTATGCCCTAAGAGATGATCCTCATGATATGCTGATTCCTGACTTGGTTTTTGACTTCGAAAACGATGCGCAAGTACTTCGACCAAGGTTTATCAGAGCATGGAGGATGCCCAACAAAGTGGATAGTAAGACACTGGGGCACAAGAATTCCATCCCCCTTGAGCCTTATATCAAGTGGGTACGAACCCGCGCCCAGAGTCTTATGATGCCTTACCTTCACATTCTTCCTGTGATCAAAGAGCCTGTTATGGAAGGAGAGGTTCCATACACCCTCCTACATCCTGACATGCCAACATCATTAGAAGAATTACAAAAGAGTTGGATACAACTCAAAGAAGAACAGAATACTTTTGAAGCCAGCTTCTATGCCAGTGAGAAGAAGGTTTTGGAACTTACCCGCCGACTTCACGAGGAGGAGACTCTTAACACTTACATCGCACCAAAGAGGATGTGCAATGTCTTTTTACATTAAGAATTTTTTAATATTTGGCCCATGGGGAATTTATGTACTAACAAATTTCTTCTTAATATGACGTGTGTTCTTTTTGTTTGCAACAAATTTGAATTTCTGAATCCTTGAATGAATTACATGAATAAAATATCATTCATCATATGCATAAACAGGTCTTCACACCAGGTTTCCTTATCTTTCTGCTGTTTATTTCAGCAAGATGGATTTGGAGCAGACGGTTAAAGATCTACAAGCATAGAATTTGCAATTCCAACAACTCCTCATGACCTTAGCAAAGGGTCAAGAGGACCTTAAAGCACTGTTGGAGAAAGGGAAAGACAAAGAGAAAAAGAAGAAAAGGACCGGTATGGCCACTATGGGAAGAAGGTTTGAAAACCAGGCTAGAAGGATCCTCGAGTTCCCCTCAACGTCTGATGAAGGGGCTGGTAAAGGTAAAGGAGTTGCAATGCCCTCCGAATCTAAAGCTGAAGAAGAAGAAGAGGAAGAGGATGAAGATTACTCCGAACAACAATATCCCCCGGCGGATGATAAGTACAAAAATCTTGAGGATCGTTTGGCAGCCATGGAGTTGCAAAGGGTACCTGGGTTAGATTTCGAAGAACTAGGGTTGGTCGCTGGGATCGTCATTCCTCCCAAGTTCAAAGTGCCTAAATTTGCTAAGTATGACGGTTTGTCCTGTCCAAAGATGCATCTGAGATCTTACGTCAGAAAGATGCAACCTCACTCATCTGATAAGGATCTTTGGGTCCACTTTTTTCAAGATAGCTTGTCGGGTACGCAATTGGACTGGTTCTATCAACTTGAGAGATCTGATGTCCATAACTGGGAAGACTTAGCTGTTGCTTTCTACCGACAATACCAATACAATGCAGATTTAGCGCCTACTCGTACTCAACTACAGAGTATCGGTATGGCCTCTAATGAGGGATTTAAGGAGTATGCCTAAAAGTGGCGGGATGTGGCTGGAAGGGTGTAGCCACCTTTGTCGGATAGAGAGCTGGTTGACATGTTTTTAGGGACTCTGTCAGGTCCATTCTTCAATCATCTAATCGGAAGCTCATCTGCAGGGTTCACCGAATTAATTCTGACCGGTGAAAGGGTCGAAGCTGGCATTAAAAGTGGTAAAATTCAGAAGGATGCCTCCGCTTCCACTGCTATTAAGAAGACCTTCCCAGCTAAGAAGGAAGTTTCTGCCGTTCACACCCAGAGAAACCAAGGGAGAACAGAGCGCCGACCAACGGTGGGGGCTGTGATGATCCAAAATTCCTCAGCCGATCAACCTCGCAGCAATCAATCAAGAGCTAATTAGCAAAGGGTAGAAAGGCTACAACGACAATTCAGCCGAATCAATATGACACCGGCTCAAGTCCTCCCTCATCTGTTAAAGCTGAACCTTACCAACTTGAAAGAAGCCCCGAAAAACTCCAATACCTCTTCTCCTTATTATCATTCCAATGCAAAATGTGCATACTACTATGACAGTGTAGGACATGATACCAACAACTGTTGGGCTCTTAAAAACAAGATCCAAGACTTGATAGACGCCAAGGAGGTAGAATTCGATGCGCCCGAAAAGCCGAGTGTGATTTCTGCCCCAATGCCCAAGCACGATCATAATGTCCATGCCGTTATGGAAGATCTTCATGTTACCACTGTTGATGACCTTTTGACTCCGTTACCAGTGATTAAAGTGAATTTGATGAAAGCCGAGATATTCCGAGGCTGTGGAAAAGACTGTTACTTTTGTTCAAACTTGCAAACTGACTGCCCACTGTTGAAATTAGGCATCCAACGCCTGATGGATACCCAAGAGATCCTCTTTCAAAAGACTCCTGTTGATACTATCACTCATGTTACTCATATTACCTTTGATACTCCGACCAATGACATCACTATAATAACCATCTCCGACGATCTTTCCAAGACCTGCAAAAGGCCTATTAAGATTACGCCTGATCCTAAGTTTGTATCATTGAAAATCACCATGCCGGGGCCTGTCCCGTATAAATCTAACAAGACGATACCATGGAATTATGGAGGAGAAATCTTCTACCATGGTATCAAGAAAATTGAATCAGTCCAAGAGAATTCCGATGATGAAACCCCTGATATAGGGAATATTGCGGGAACGAGCAAGATAACTCGCAGCAGAAGGATCTTCTCTCCGGAGATTGCTCCTCCACGGGCAGTCTTCGGACCCTCGAGAGTTTCTATACCTGTCAAGCCATCTGTGCAAAGCCCGGTAATTGAAGAATTTGATGCTCCCGAAGCTGGACCCTCTGATGTTATTACCAATAAGGGTAAGGGGATACAAGAAGCGCCTGTCAGGATGAAGGCTCAGACTGTGGTTATCCCTGAGACCACCCAAAAAGAGATGGAAGAAATCTTAAAGATAATCAAGAAGAGCGACTACGATGTCGTGGAGCAACTAGGGCAAACCCCTTCCAAAATCTCCATGTTAGCTCTCTTACTCTGCTCTGAGGCTCATGCTAAAGCCTTGATCAAATTTCTAAAGACGGCACACGTGCCTCAAGAAACTTCCGCAGATCAGTTTCAAGAGTGCGTGGCTAGCCTTACTGCTGATAATGGTCTTGGTTTTTCTGATGCTGATTTGACGCCTAAGGGAAGAAAGCACAACGACGCGCTGCATGTCTCGGTAGAATGCAGAGGGACCACACTTGCCCATGTTCTGGTTGACACTGGTTCATCTTTAAATGTGCTACCGAAGAAGGCGTTGGACAGATTGGACTGTGAAGGTTTGACCCTAAAGCCCAATAACATCATTGTTAGAGCCTTCGACGATTCTAAGAGGATGGTTTACGGAGAAGTGGACATTTCAGTCAAAGTGGGTACAGAAATTTTCAACTCTACTTTTTATGTGATGGACATCCGTCCTTCATATTCATGCTTGTTGGAAAGTCCATGGATCCACAATGTTGGGGCAGTCACTTCTTCCCTACACCAAATGCTAAAGTATCCAGTTCAGGGTAAGATCATAACGGTTCATGGGGAGGAAGAGTATATGATAAGTCACCTTAACTCCTTCCGCTATATGGAGTTAGATGGAGAATTCATAGAAACGCCTTTCCAACATTTTGAAGAGGTTTCTCCTAAAGTCACAGTTGCAAAGACAATGACTGATGTGCCTATCATTTCCAAGCCTGTGTCTCGGATGACATCCCTCAAAGATGCGGAGGCTGTAATCAAAGAAGGAAGGAGTACGGTGTGGGGGCAACAGCCTGATTTTTCTCACAAGACTGACAAGTTCGGACTAGGTTTTACTACTGCTGGCCAAAAAGCTGCGCGTCGCTCCCGGGCCGGAGGACCACCCTTAAAGATTACCCACCATGGAATTAATGCCTTAGAAGATGATGATGAAGAAGACAACTTTGAAGATTGGATCTTTCCAACCGTTGAAGGAGGATTAAGCAACTGGGAAGCGAAAGACTTTGTTCCCATCACTTTCATCAATCAGTACCCATCCACTCCGGATTCCATGGGTGACTATTCTACTTTGGCCTTCAGTGACTCTGAAGATTTGGTCAATCATGCCGAGTATGAAGGTGATGAAGACGGTGAAGTGCCTGGAGAGTTAGCCAGACTTTTGCAACAAGAGGAAAGGGCTATTCTGCCCCATGAAGAGTTGCTAGAGACTATTAATTTGGGAACAGAGGAAGACAAGAAAGAGGTTAAGGTGGGTGCCAACCTGGAACCAAGTGTCAAAGAACGTCTAGTTCAGGTGTTGAATGAATATGTAGAGATCTTTGCCTGGTCCTATGAAGACATGTCGGGACTAGATACAAAAATTGTGGTTCACCGTCTCCCTACAAGAGAAGACTGTCCACCAATCAAACAAAAGGTCCGCCGAATAAGGCCCGACATGTCTAAAAAGATCAAAGCTGAGGTGATGAAGCAATTCAATGCTGGCTTTCTGGATGTTACCTCTTATCCATAATGGATTGCTAACATTGTGCCAGTGCCTAAGATGGATGGCAAAGTCAGAATGTGTATGGACTACCGGGACTTAAACAGGGCTAGCCCTAAAGATGATTTTCCACAACCACACATTGACATCTTGGTTGACAATACAACTCAACACAAGGTATTTTCCTTCATGGATGGATTCTCGGGATACAACCAGATCAAAATGGCCCCCGAAGACATGGAGAAGACTACTTTTGTTACGCAGTGGGGTACCTTCTGCTATAAAGTGATGCCATTCGGACTGAAGAATGTCGGGGAAACCTATCAGCGAGCCATGGTAGCTTTGTTTCATGACATGATACATCATGAGATTGAAGTCTACGTAGACGACATGATAGCCCGTTCACAGACAGAAGAAGAGCACCTCGACCATCTGCAAAAGCTGTTTGTCAGATTGAAGGAGTATAAGCTCAGATTGAACCCTAGCAAGTGCACTTTCAGAGTCATGTCCGATAAACTTTTGGGATTTATCGTTAGTAACAAAGGCATCGAGGTTGATCCTGCTAAAGTCAAAGCTATACAAGAAATGCCTGCCCCTCGCACTGAAAAGGAGGTTAGAGGTTTCTTGGGACGCTTAAACTATATTGCGAGGTTCATCTCTCACCTAACATCTACCTGTGAGCCAATCTTCAAGCTGTTGAAGAAAGATCAGGTGGTTGAATGGAACAATGATTGTCAAGTTGCTTTTGATAAGATCAAGGAGTATTTGCTGGAACCTCCTATCTTGATACCACCCGTCAAAGGAAGGCCGTTAATCATGTATCTGACTGTTTTGGATCATTCAATGGGGTGCGTACTGGGCCAACATGACAAGTCTGGCCGAAAAGAGAATGCCATTTATTACCTTAGCAAAAAGTTTACCAACTGTGAGACTCGCTACTCACTGCTCGAGAAAACTTGTTGCGCTTTGGTATGGGCTGCTCGCCGGCTAAGGCAGTATATGTTGACACATACCACTTTGCTGATTTCTAAGATGGATCCGATCAAGTACATCTTCGAGAAGCCTGCTTTATCTGGAAGAATCGCTAGATGGAAAATGATCCTGACAGAGTATGATATCCAGTACACAACCCAAAAAGCTATAAAGGGGAGTGTACTAGCTGACCATCTAGCTCATCAAGCCGTCGAAGATTACCAATCTATGAGATTCGACTTCCCTGACGAAGACATTATGACATTGGACAACATTGAAGGTAACGGACCGTATAACGGACCTGAACAAGGATCCCGATGGACCCTGTACTTTGATGGTGCTTCAAATGCACTTGGCAATGGTATCAGTGCGGTACTTATTTCTCTAGAAGGTTGCCATACACCTTTCACCGCTAGACTCCACTTCAGCTGCACCAATAACATGGCCGAATATGAAGCTTGTATCTTTGGTCTCAAGGCTGTAATTGACCCAAGAATCAAATCTTTGGTCGTATTTAGGGACTCTGCTTTGGTTATCAGTCAAATCAAAGGAGAGTGGGACACTAAACATCCTAATCTTATCCCATATAAAGAACATGTCCTGACATTGTTGCCTCATTTCGAGCAGATTACCTTTGAGCACTTCCCACGAGAAGAAAATCAGCTAGCAGATGCTCTGGCTACAATGTCTTCCATGTTTAAACTCAACTGGGATAATGAGGCTCCCCAAATCACCATCGAGCGAATGGACGAACCTGCAAACTGTCATGAGATTAATACCAAAGAAGTGGTGGAACAACCCTCGTTTCATGAAATCAAAAGGTATCTCCAGACTCGAGAATACCCTGAAGGAGCTTCAGTCAATGACAAAAAGTTCTTAAGGGGATTTGCTGCCAAGTTCTTCCTGAGCAATGGTATCTTATATAAGCGCAAACATGATTGTGTTCTACTTCGTTGTGTGGACAAGGTTGAAGCAGAGTTGATCATGACCGAAATACACAGTGGCACCTTTGGCACCCACTTGAGCGGACATATGATGGCTAAGGAGATTCTAAGGGCAGGCTACTACTGGTCTACCATGGAAGCTGACTGCCATCAACATTCTCGTACTTGTCACAAATTCCAAATTTATGCTGCAAGGTACATATTCCTCCAGTTCCTCTCAACGTTCTAACAGCTCCTTGGCCATTCGCAATATGGGGAATCGACATGATTGGAGAGATCAAGCCTACAACATCTGTGATACGGTGGGAGAACTGACTACGGTTCTGCGTTTGTTTTCGCAAATGTTTCGGTTGAGCAAGAGTCGCCACCGACTTTTTATTTTATCCTAAGGAAAGGTTTAAAAAGCACAGCAAAAACCTTTGAGATATTTTCTTGAGTTCGGGGAGTAGATTATAGAAAGGGAAGGTATTAGCACCCTTTTTATCCATGGTTATCCATGGGCTCTTAGGTACTTGCTTAGATCAACTTGCCTTGGTTTTCAATTGTTTGAAATGGTGCTTTGTGTATGGTTTTGAAAATGTTTTGAAAAAGATGCCTTGTCTAGGCTAACCTTGTAACAATTCTTTACTCGAATATTTTACAAAAGGTGTTTGTCTTTTTGAAAAGATGTTTCAAGGTTTCTTTGAAAGTTTGTTTTGAAAGTGTTTGTGAAGTGTGGTTTGAAAAATAGGCAAGTGTTTTGTTTTGCAAGTTGACAAGTACTTAAGAGCTATCTACCCTAAAGTTCTCAAAGATTTTTGTTATGTTTTAACCCTTTTAACAATTTTGTTCCACCATTGCATTTGGTGGACAATCTTGTGTTAGGAGGTGAAAGGGACGGGCGCGGGTCATCGTTTAGACCATAATTGCAATAGTGCTAAGTATCTTTGGGCAATTTTCTTTTAAGGGACTTGATCATTTTAGGCAACCTTTCGAAAGCGTCATCGAGGGACTATGATCATTTGAATTATTTGCTTTGTTTTTGCCCAAAGAGACCTAACATGCAATATGGCCCATTATTGAAGGCAACAAGTGGAATACCCTAGGGGTGCAAATGTGATATGTGTTGTCCATATTCATGCTTGTTTATCTTGAAATTAGGTCAAACTATTTTTGTTCGTTTTATTTGCATACAAACCCTAATTCTAGCATGGTATATTTAGAAAGCGTTAAAGTGCGAAAAATAAAATTCCTACACTATTACAACACAATATGGGAAGGGAGGTACAAATGTTCAAATGGGGGGGGGGGGGGGGGGGGGGGGGGATATTTAGACAAGGAATTTAAACCTAGCTATTACATCAATTTTAGAATATTTACAAGATAATTAATTTGCACAAATTAAATAGAAATAAAATAAATATGCAAGATGCAAAAAGGGTTTTTTATATGTATGAAAAAAAGTATTTTTTATGTCAAATAAATAAAATGAATAAAATAAAAAAAGTAATATTTTTGGAGCTTTTTAATGTTTAGGGCAAAACCCTAGCTTTCTTAGATAAAAAGTATTAATTATTTAATATATACTAATATTTATCAATTATATATGAAATAAAAATAAAAATGAAGTATATTTTTCAAAATGATATTTTACTATTAAATGTTAATAAAAAATAAAGTATATATATTTTTGTATTTTTTACTAAATATTCTAATAAATATATATATATATATAAATAATAATATTTAATATTTATAAAAAACGTATATTTTATATAAAATATTTTAAGAAGATAAAACAAAATAAAAATGAAAATAAAATATGCTTACATTATTTTCTAGTATTTTAAGTAAAAAGTGAGTTTATATAATTATTTATGTACAAATAACTAATCTAAACAAATAAATGCCTATAAATTCAAAAATGGTGTAAAAAATTATTTTTATATTTGTAATATCATGAAGAAAAATAAATAAACCAGAATGAAAAAAGAAAAGTCAAAAAATCAATAAAACAAACAAAATGGGCTCAGGGGGTGTAAAACCAAAAACATGGTGTGAAAAGAAATATCAAAGCAGGCCCAGCCCATGTGGCTTCTTCTTCAACCTCTGGACAGAAAGATGTTCAAAAACGCGCGCCTGAACACCAATTCAAACACCTTAATTCCTTGATCTTTTGCACAAACTTACAACATAAGAAATGTTAAGCATTGAATCACGATTCTAAATATGTAAAGAACTCATCCTAACTCTCAGAAATGAGAGAGAATTTCATCATTCCCAAATCCTAACCTAAGTTTTTATCAACATTCAGACCTTAAATTCTCATAGCTCAGGCAAAATAAATGAAAAGTAAAAGTATGTACAGATTCAGGGGCATGGGTAGAACACTTCTTATTCACAAACTTAGAGCTAATGATGCCTACACTAAGAGTTAGAAGTTCAAGAAGATACCTGTTCAGTTGAAGTTGAAGTTGTATCTGGCAATGAGGGAGCTTTCAGGGCAAGATGATGATCTGTACAGCTTGCCTGAAGTGTAGTGATGCTATTCCAATGCTTACTTTGCTTTGAAACACCTTGAATCGAGCTATGGACCTTCAACTGCAAAACAAGAAAGTGAAAATGGTGGAACTGACTAGAGGAGTTACAGGTCGTGTTTTATGTTTAGGTTAGCTTCAAGTGATGCTAGGGAATGTGTTTGATGAGCTTTTAGCAAGAATGCATGAAAGGGATGAGAGTTGGCACTCAAACTGCAACAAGCCCTGTTTTTGTACAGTTCAATGGTGATTTTGAGTTTGTAGAGGTATTGGAGGTGTTGGAGTCGTGTGCTAGCTCAGTTAGGATGTCTTGAATGTGTACAAAATATTTGCTTAAGGGTTCTATTGCTGAGATGAAAGTTGTGTCTAGTTATGCCATATTTCTTACACTTTAAGCAACCAAAAGCCAAGTTGGTGTTTAGACAGGTAGAGGCCCCCATAACATGCTGCAAACCTTGGCATTGATCAGTGTGATTAGTCCCTAAACTTGTGCCAATGGGATTTGATATGTACTTCTTGGATTTTCATTTTGACATAAAGCTTACTTTTGCAAAAATGGTTAAAGTGCTTTATCTATTTTGGGATTAATCCATCATGCAATGCTTGAACACATAGAACATGGTCTTGGCACAAAGAGTTTGCATTAAATTTATGAGTGTTGGATGGTTTAGAGGCCTGTAATCAAGTTGCATGCTGATTTGAAAAATTTGCACAAGTTATGAACATGGAAATTGGCCAATTCAAAAGTGAGTTTTTGCCATATTGCAAAATTCGATTCTCTCAAGTCATGAGGTTGTTTGATGAGTTCTTGGACATTTTGGAAAGCTTGGAATGTGTACTACAATCCATCTTTGAAATGCAAATTGAAATTCCAAGGGGAAGTATGTGAAAAATGGTCTTGAAGTTAAGTAAAAACCTTGCCTAAAAAGGTCAAAATTTCACTAAGTTAAGAATGGTTTAGTATCCTTATTCCAAAAATTGTAACTTGAAATACAAGCTTCTTTTGGGAAAACTTTGTGAATCAAAGTTGTAGATTATGCAATAAGCTACAACTTTCATGTTTTGACTTTTGCTTGAATCCAAATTAATCTTGGTGAGAAAGTGGGGCAAAGTTGGGAAAAAATTAGGGTTTTTCATAACTTAGAAAATTCTAAGTTATGAAAAATTCTCATTTCGAACCCTAATTTGCATTTTTTGATTTCTTGGTGAACAAGTTTCATGATTTGGCATGTTTTGGTGAAAAATGAATCTTGACTCTTGATTTTGACCAAAAAGTCAAAGTTTGACTTTTCAGTATACAGTCAAAATTGATCAATTGACTGGGAAATTCAACTGTCAATCTTGTGTATTTGGGATCTTTTGAACTTGTTGAGCATGTCAAGACAATTCCATGGGGTCCTTGAATCCATATGTGAGCTTGGTTTTCCATTGGCTAAGTCAAACAGTCAAAATTTGCCTTTGTGCAGTCAAAACCCTAAAAATGACCATTTTGCCCTTTTGATGATCTGATCAAATTTCTTGTGGAATTGTGATCCAAACTTGATCAAATAGTCCATGTGAGTTTATAATGTTGATGTGGGTCAATTTTCATGAGATTTGACTGTCAATTGGCCACAGTTGACTTTTTCCCCAATACAGTTGATTTTTAGGTCAACTGCCCAATTGACTGGGCAAAACTTGGAATCAAGGCTTGAAACTTGATATGGATAAACTTGGGAGTCCAATATGAAGCAAGAAAAACATCTTAGGCATTTTAGGTCAAAACATCTTTGTGCAAACACAAACCCTAATTTGGGTCAACAGTGCAAGGAGAAGTCTTGAGCAGATGAAACCCTAACTGGATCTTGAGCTCCAAGTGCTTTGTGATGAGAAATCATTGAGAAATGGGAGGGCAAATTTTGGGGTACAACAGTTGCCCCTGCTCAATCTTCTTGAATCCGAAGAGTTAGATTGGCAAGTTTGCCTTTCGCGACTCGAGGGTAAAAGGAGTTTGGACACTAGAGTGCCCTTAAATTTGCACTCGTCAAAGCAATGGATACGGGAATGGGATTAGAGATGCCATTTAGAGATGGGCTTAACGATGCCATCGGGAGGAGTGACAGAAACTTGTCGGGGATGGGCTTAAAGATGCCATCTGGAATGAGTATCAGAAAGGTGTCCGTGCTTTGGACCATCTCTGGATTGGGGGTCTGAATAAGTCAATAGATTGACATCCGTATCTGGAGGCATCCGTAAACTGTTTTCAGAGGTTGAGAAGAGTCTGAACAAGCGATAGATTAACATCCATTACTTGGAGAACCCGTGAACTGTTTTCTGAAGTCTTGAAGTTGAATAAGCAATAGAGCAGCATCCGTTGTTGGGAAGCGTCCGTAAACTGTTTTCAAAGGTTGCATCTGAACAAGTAATAGATTAGCATCCGTTGTTGGGAGGAATCCATAAACTTTTTTCAGAAGTCTTGAGAAGAAACTGAACAAGTGATAGGTTAACATCCGTTACTTGGAGAACCCGTGAACTGTTTTCAGAAATCTTGAAGTTGAATAAGCAATAAAGCAGCATCCGTTGTTGGGAAGCATCCGTAAACTGTTTTCAAAAACTGAGAAGAGTCTGAACAAGCGATAGATTAACATCCGTTGTTGGGAAGAATCCGTAAACTGTTTTCAGAAATCTGGAGAAGAACCTGAACAAGTGATAGGTTAACATCCGTTACTTGGAGAACCCGTGAACTGTTTTCAGAAATCTTGAAGTTGAATAAGCAATAGAGCAGCATCCGTTGTTGGGAAGCGTCCGTAAACTGTTTTCAAAAATTGAGAAGAGTCTGAACAAGCGATAGATTAACATCCGTTGTTGGGAAGAATCCGTAAACTGTTTTCAGAAATCTTGAATTTGGAGAAAGAACCGGCGTAGGGTTCCCTGATGATGAGCTCGTGTAAAACTGCATCTGGATAAATCTGGAATAAGCATTAGAATGTTTCCATGTCTGGGTCATATCTGAACTATTCCTGGAAAGAACCTCGGAAGATAATGATTTTAGTCTGTCGACTAGTCTTACCTGAAAAGGTAAAGAGTTAGTTGTATGCAATGTCACGATGCATGATGCAATGTATGTTATATGATATGAATGTAAATGGATGCGCATGTAAGCTGGAGAGCTGTCTTGCAAAGGATAGATGAATCCGGGATGGCTGAAGATAAAAGTATCTTGACTGCTGCTGGGAAGAATAATTCCTGGTTGTTGCTGGAGAATAAAGAGCTTGGGTTGCATACCAATCTTCTGGGGAATTCCTGATGACTTCTACTGGGGAGTTCCAATCTAATAGACTCATGCTAGGGAGGTAAGACTGAGAATCTTCAGCTTGGTGGGAAGTATTTCTGGCGACTTCACTGGGGAACTCAAGATTTGCCCTCCCAAAATTCTGTGGGGAGAAGGTTCACTAGTCTGGCTCCGCTGGGGATTGACAATTTGAAGCTTTAGCTCGGCCAGGGATATTGAAACTTAGTTCCGAAGGGAATTGAGTTCCGGAGGATCCTCTGGCTGGGGATAACAAAGACAAACTCCTCTGGGGATTGTATTGATAAGTTATGTTGGGGAACTTTGATGAACTCCGCTGGGGACAGGAATTAATTTGCCGAGTGTGATCTTCCGTGACAATAAGCTGAGAATAACCCAGTTATAAGCCCTTGGGAGGAATAACTTTGAATAAAACTCGGGAGAGACGTCCGTACTCTGCAGGGGATAAGCTTCCAAAATCTACTGGGGATAAGCTTCAGGGTTTGCTGGGGATATGGATTCCAAATCTCCTGGGGGTTTCCTTTGAAAGGGTATCAAGATATCTAACTGTATCTTCAACCTATCAGTAATCTTCTTTCTTGATTCATAAGGAAATGATTATGTTCAAATGCATATGCCTTTTTAACAAAACATTGGACGTTTCTCAAAATAAAACAAATAGTGCAAGAGAAAAAGTGAAAGGAAATGACACAAATTTCTGGGAAAAGTATTTGTATTAACTTTCTCTGAGTATATTTGTATAAAGGAGACAATCATCCTAGTAAGAGGATTTTGTCGTAAATATTTGAAAGATTTATACAAAATAAAGATGGCTATGTGAAATAATTCCATGGGATTCCATTCCGCTATAGCCTTCACAACTCTGAATATCTGTCCATTCAATGCTTCGTTTGCCGATGACTGGATTGTTCAGAAACCTAGAACTGGTTGATGAAGAGATTGTCTTCGAAGTGATCTGACGAGACATAGTCATACACTTTGATTCCCTAACTTTTGCCTGAATCGCCCTTTCGGGTTTTCGATCCACCGGGAAACCCCTTTTTGCCCAAGCCGCCCTTTCGGGTTTTCGACTTGTCGGGTGTACAGATTTTTTTATTTTTATTCCTAACTTTTGCCTGAACCGCCCTTTCGGGTTTTCGGTTCACCGGGATGCCCATTTTTGCCCAAGCCGCCCTTTCGGGTTTTCGACTTGTCGGGTTATTTTATGCGTAGTATCTTTTGACTATGTCTGCGTTCGCAGGGTGCGACAAATCGTCGCCGTCCATGGTGGTCAGAATCATTGCACCACCAGAAAATATGCTCTTGATCACAAATGGTCCTTCATATGTAGGAGTCCATTTGCCCCTGGGATCACTCTGTGGCAAGATAATCCGCTTGATTACGAGATATCCGACTTGATACACCTGACGTCTGACTCTCTTATTGAAGGCCTTGATCATCCGTTTTTGATACGTCTGACCATGGCATATAGCAGCGAGTCGCTTCTCGTCGATCAAATTGAGTTGATCAAGTCGGGTCTTCATCCAATCATCTTCATTCAAACCTGCATCCTTCATAATCCTTAGAGAAGGATTCTGAACCTCCATAGGCAGGACAGCTTCCATGCCATATACCAAAGAAAATGGGGTTGCCCCGGTTGAAGTACGTGCCGTCGTACGGTATCCATGCAGAGCAAACGGTAACATCTCATGCCAGTCTTTGTAAGTGACTATCATTTTCTGAATGATCTTCTTAATGTTTTTGTTCGCAGCTTCAACAACACCGTTCATCTTCGGCCGATAGGGAGATGAATTGTGATGATAAATCTTGAACTGTTCGCACAAAGCGGTGATCATTGTGTTATTCAGGTTTGTACCGTTGTCTGTGATGATCCGGTCTGGAACACCATACCGACATATGAGATTTTACTTGATGAAGCGGGCAACCACATTTTTAGTAACAGAGGCGAAGGAAGCTGCTTCAACCCATTTGGTGAAATAGTCAATGGCAACCAGGATGAAGCGATGTCCATTGGAAGCCGTGGGCTTGATCTCTCCAATCATGTCAATGCCCCACATTGCAAATGGCCAAGGAGCAGTCAGAACGTTGAGAGGAACCAGAGGGATATGAACTTTGTCAGCATAGGCTTGGCATTTGTGGCAAGTACGGGAATGTTGATGGCAGTCAGCTTCCATGGTAGACCAGTAATAGCTTGCCCTTAGGATCTTCTTAGCCATTGTATGCCCGCTCAAGTGAGTGCCAAATGTGCCGCTGTGTATATCAGTCATGATCAACTCTGCTTCAGCTTTGTCTACACATCGGAGTAATACACAATCATGGCTTCGTTTGTAAAGGATGTCGTTGCTCAGGAAGAACTTAGCAGCAAATTTCCTTAAGAACTTCTTGTCATTTACGGAAGCTCCTTCGGGATAATCTCTAGTCTCGAGATACCTTTTGATTTCATGGAACCAGGGTTGTTCCACTACTTCTTCGGTATTAATCTCATGACAATGCGCAGGTTCATCCATTCGCTCGATGGTGATTTGGGGAGCCTCGTTATCCCAGTTGAGTTTAAACATGGAGGACATTGTGGCTAGAGCATCTGCTAGCTGATTCTCTTCTCGCGGGAAATGCTCGAAGGTAATTTGCTCGAAATGAGGCAACAATGTCAGGACATGTTCTTTGTATGGGATAAGATTAGGATGCTTGGTATCCCACTCTCCTTTGATTTGACTGATAACCAAAGCCGAGTCGCCAAATACGATCAAAGATTTGATCCCCAAGTCTATAGCAGCCTTGAGACCAAAGATGCAAGCTTCGTATTCAGCCATGTTGTTTGTGCAGATGAAGCAAAGTCGGGCCGTGAAAGATGTGTGACAACCTTCCGGGGAAATGAGTACCGCACCGATACCGTTTCCAAGTGCGTTTGAAGCACCATCAAAGTACAGGGTCCATCGGGATCCCTTTTCGGGTCCGTCATACGGTCCGTTACTTTCGATGTTGTCCAAATTCATGATGTCCTCGTATGGGAAGTCAAATCTCATGGGTTGATAATCTTAGATAGCTTGATGAGCCAGATGGTCAGCTAGTACACTCTCTTTTATAGCTTTTTGGGTGGTGTACTGGATGTCATACTCAGTCAGGATCATTTGCCATCTAGCTATTCTTCCAGATAAGGCGGGCTTTTCGAAGATATACTTGATAGGGTCCATTTTGGAAATCAACAAGGTAGTATGGGTCAACATATACTGTCTTAGTTGGCGAGCAGCCCATACCAAAGCGCAGCAAGTTTTCTCGAGCAGTGAGTAGCGAGTCTCACAGTCGGTAAACTTTTTGCTAAGGTAATAAATAGCATGCTCTTTTCGACCAGACTCGTCATGCTGGCCCAAAACACACCCCATTGAGTTATCCAAGACGGTCAAATACATGATCAATGGTCTTCCTTCGACGGGTGGCATCAGAATAGGAGGTTCTAGCAAATACTCCTTGATTTTATCAAAAGCAGCTTGGCAATCGTCGTTCCATTCAACTACCTGATCTTTCTTCAAGAGTTTGAAAATTGGCTCACAGGTAGAAGTCAGATGCGAGATGAATTTGGCGATATAGTTCAAGCGCCCCAAGAACCCTCTAACCTCCTTTTCAGTACGGGGAGCAAGCATCTCTTGTATTGCTTTCACTTTTTCTGGATCGACTTCAATGCCTTTGTTGCTTACAATGAATCCTAGAAGTTTACCAGACCTGACTCCAAAAGTGCACTTACTTGGATTCAGCCTGAGTTTGTATTCTTTCAACCTGACAAACAGCTTTTCTAGATGTTCAAGGTGCTCTTCCTCTGTTTGTGACCGAGCTATCATATCGTCTACGTAAACCTCAATCTCATGATGTATCATATCATGGAACAAAGCTACCATGGCGCGTTGATAAGTTGCCCCTGCGTTCTTCAGCCCGAACGGCATCACCTTGTAACAGAAAGTGCCCCATTGTGTGACAAAAGTTTTTTTCTCCATATCCTCGGGGGCCATTTTGATTTGATTGTAGCCCGAGAATCCATCCATGAAGGAAAACACTTTATGCTGAGCTGTATTGTCGATCAAAATGTCAATGTGTGGAAGTGGAAAATCATCTTTGGGGCTGGCCCTATTCAAATCCCGGTAGTCCATACACATCCTGACTTTGCCATCTTTCTTAGGTACTGGCACGATGTTAGCGACCCATTGAGGATAGGACGTAACAGCCAGAAAGCCAGCGTCGAATTGCTTCATCACTTCTGCTTTGATCTTTTCAGACATGTCAGGCCTCATTCGGCGGACTTTTTGCTTGATCGGTGGACAATCCTCTCTTGTGGGGAGACGGTGAACCACGATGTCTGTGTCTAAACCCGGCATGTCTTCATAAGACCAAGCGAAGATTTCAACATACTCATTCAACAACTGTATCAGGCATTCCTTGACACTTGGTTCCAGATTGGCACCCACTTGCACCTCCTTTCGGTCTTCCTCGGTTCCCAAATTGACAGTTTCCAATGACTCTTTATGCGGTAAGATGGCCCTTTCCTCTTGCTGTAGAAGTCTGGATAGTTCCCCTGGTACTTCACAACCTTCGTCATCTTCATACTCGGCTTGATTGACCAGATCTTCAGAGTTATTGAAAGGTATAACAGAATAGTCACCCATGGAATCCGGAGTGGATGGGTACCTGCATTTGTGAGCGTGAGTGTGTGTAAGGGATAGCCATCCTTAAACAAAAATGCAAAAGGAAAGAAAATGAACACAAGCAGTTTATCAAATGAAAAACGTCCAATGAATCATTAAACATGGCATATGGATATGAAAAATAATCAAAACCCTTACAAATGGACCTACATGCCCCGGGCAAGGCATGAGGTGAAAAGATAGTGTACGGATTGTTTGAAAATAAATATTACAGACCAAATAGGAAATGTTTGACAGATAAATTACTAATGAATAAAAGTGATGGGGACAAAGTCTTTTGCCTTCCAGTTGCACAATCCTCCTTTGACAGTTGGATAAATCCACTCTTCGATGTTGCTCTCTTTGTCTTCGTCCTCCAAAGCGTTGACTCCATAGGGAGAAATTTTGACTGGCGCTCTTTCAATCTTCGCACGGCGCATAGCTTTCTGGCCTGCGGTAGTGAACCCTAATCCAAATTTGTCTATTTTATGTGGAATGTCAGGAAACTGCCCCCATGCTGAATTCTTCCCTTCCTTTATTGCGGCCCTTGCGTCCTCTAGAGATGCCATCCTGGCCATCTGCCGCGGTGTCTCAGCTGCCAACTTTGCTACTGTTATTTCAGGAAGGACTTCTTCGAAATGCTGAAAAGGCGTTTCAATGAACTCTCCTTCTACCTCCACGTACCGGAAAGAATTCAAGTGGCTAATCATGTACTCTTCTTCACCATGGACAATAATGATCTTTCCCTTGACAGGATACTTCAACATCTGATGTAAGGAGGAGGTGACTGCCCCAGCATGGTGTATCCAAGGTCTACCCAGCAAGCAAGAGTATGACGGACGGATGTCCATCACATAGAAAGTAGATTTAAACACCTCAGTGCCTATCTTGATGGGAATTTCAACCTCCCCATGGACCATTCTCTTCGAACCATCGAAAGCTCTAACAACAACATCACTCGGCTTCAACTCCAACCCTTCACAATCTAGTAGGTCCAAGGCCTTCTTAGGCAATACATTCAGCGACGAACCAGTGTCGACCAAGACATGTGCGAGAGTAGTTCCCCGACACTCGACTGAAATGTGCAAAGCATCATTGTCGTTTCTACCTTTAGGAGTTAGGTCGGCATCGGAGAAACCTAATCCATTGTCCGCAGTCAGGCTAGCCACACAATTTTGAAATTGATCTACAGTGGTTTCCTGGGGCACATAGGCTGCCTTCAGGAATTTTATCAGAGCTTTAGCGTGCGCTTCCGAGCAAAGTAGTAGTGCCAGCATGGAGATCTTTGAGGGGGTTTTCCCCAGTTGTTCTACCACATCGTAATCACTCCTTTTGATTATCCTCAAGATCTCATCCATTTCCTTCTTGGAGGTCTCCGAGATGACCAGGGGTTGAGCCCTCGTCCTGACGAGCTCATCTTGGATTCCCTTACCTTTGTCAGCAGCGGTAGGAGGGACAGTACTAGGAACAACAACATCTTCAATCAGCGGGGTTCTCGCAGAGAGTTTTATTGGTGCAGGGATGACCTTGTCAGCAGATGAGGGTCCAAAGATTGCTCTTAGAGGGGCAATCTCTGGAGAAAATATTCTCCCGCTCCGGGTGATTTTGCTCATGCCTGCAATGTTACCAATGCTGGCTTCTTCATCATCCGAACTTTCTTCATTTACCTCGATTTGTTTAATACCATGGTAGTAGACGTCACCGCCATAGTTCCATGGTATCGACTTCTCAGAAACATAGGGGACAGGTCCTGGCATTGTTATCTTCAAAGGAACAGATTTCGTAGCTGGTGTAATCTTAACATGCTTTTTGACGGCCTTGGAAAGATTGGCGTGAATGGTTATGATTGAGACATCTTCAGTATGGGTTGGAACAGCAGAAACTTTTTCAAACAAAATTTGTCGACTATCCATAAGGCCTTGGATGCCTTTCTTCAGTAACGGACAATCAAACGGCAGAGAGTAACAACAATAGCAGTCTTCTTTACATCCCGGGAAGATCCCGGCCCTTAACAGATTCAACTTGATGGTTAACAATGGGGTTATCAGATCATTGACATCAGCAACATACAAATCTTCTTCAATGGCATTGACATTTCGGCCGTGCTTCGGCCTGGGAGCAGATATCACATTAGGCTTCTCCGAAGCGTCAAACTCCACCTCCTTCGCCTCTATCAGGTCTTGGATTTTATGCTTGAGTGCCCAACAATCATTGGTGTCGTGCCCGACACTGTCAGAATGGTAGGCGCATTTAGCATTAGGATGATAATGCGGAGAGGACGTATTCACATTCTTTGGTGCCTCCTTGATAGTGGTGAGATTCAACTTTAACAGAATGGGAAGCACTTGCGCCGGAGTCATATTAATGCGGGTGAACTGCGGTTGTGGCCGTTCCACCCGTTGCTGATTTGGTCTGGACTGGTTATAGCGAGGCTGCTCACTTGAAGGGTTTTGAATCATTACGGCCCCCACTGTCGGTCGGCGCTCAGTCTTCCCTGCTCTTCTCTGAGAATATACCACAGTCGTTTCCTTCTTAAAAGGCTTCTTCTCAACACTTACAGCAACACCCTTCTGAATCTTTCCTGACTTGATGCCAGCTTCTATTCTTTCGCCTGTTAAGATCAAATCGGTAAACCCCGCAGAAGAGTTACCAATCAGATGATTGAAAAATGGCCCAGATAGGGTCCCAAGAAACATATCAACAAGTTCGCAGTCGGTTAAAGGAGGCTGCACCCTGCCAGCCAAATCCCTCCATTTTTGTGCATATTCTTTGAATCCTTTGCCTGTTCCCAATGACATACCCTGAAGTTGGGTACGAGTAGGGGCAAGGTCAGAATTGTATTGATATTGTTTGTAAAAGGCAGTGGCCAAGTCCTCCCAATTTCGGACGCTGGTTCCCTCTAGCTGATAAAACCACTCCAACTGAGCTCCAGAAAGGTTGTCTTGAAAGAAATGAATCCAAAGGTTTTTATCTACCGTATAGGGTTGGATCTTTCTCACGTAGGACCTGAGATGCATTTTTGGACAGGACAGCCCATCATACCTCACAAACACTGGCACCTTGAACTTTGGGGGAATCACAATCCCGGCAACCAAACCCAAGTCTTCAAAGTCCAAACCCGGTACTCTTTGTAGCTCCATGGCGGCCGACCTGTCTTCTAAACCTTTGTATTTATCATCAGCTGAAGGGTATTGTTGATCAGAATAATCTTCATCCTCTTCGACCTCCTCTTCTTCCACATCGGACTCGGAAGGTACCGCAGCCCCACCTCCTTTGCTGGTTCCTTCGTCAGAAGTAGGAGGAAATTCAAGCACTCTCCGAGCTTCTCCGTCAAATCTTCTCCCCAGAGTAGCCACCCCGAGTCTCTTTTTCTTCTTTTTCACTGGGTCTTTATTCCCCAGCAAGGTCTTGAGATCCTCCTGACCTTTAGCCAAGGTTGTCAGGAGTTGCTGAAACTGTGCATTTTGAGCTTGTAGGTCTTTGACTGTTTGCTCGAGATCCATCCTACTGAAATAAACAGCAGACAGATAAGGAAACCTGGAGTGAGACCTGCTTATGCACATGATGAATGGTATGCTTATGTATGCAATGCATTCAAGGATTTAGGACATCCAAACTTGTTTCAGACAAAGAAGAACGCACGTCATATTAATAAGAAGAAATTTGTTAGTACATAAATGCCCCATGGGCCAAATATTACAAAAACTTCTTAAGGTAAAAAGACATTGCGCATCCTCTTTGGCGCAATGTAGGTGTTGATGTGGGTCAATTTTCATGAGATTTGACTGTCAATTGGCCACAGTTGACTTTTTCCCGAATACAGTTGATTTTTAGGTCAACTGCCCAATTGACTGGGCAAAACTTGGAATCAAGGCTTGAAACTTGATATGGATAAACTTGGGAGTCCAATATGAAGCAAGAAAGTCATCTTAGGCATTTTAGGTCAAAACATCTTTGTGCAAACACAAACCCTAATTTGGGTCAACAATGCAAGGAGAAGTCTTGAGCAAATGAAACCCTAACTGGATCTTGAGCTCCAAGGGCTTTATGATGAGAAATCATTGAGAAATGGGAGGGAAAATTTTGGGGTACAACAACATCCAATGGACATCGCTTCATCTTGGTCCTTATTGATTATTTCACCAAGTGTGTCGAAGCAGCTTCCTTCGCCTCAGTTACAAAGAATGTGGTTGCCCGCTTCATCAAGCAGAATCTCATATGCCGGTATGGTATCCCCGACAGGATCATCACGGACAACGGTACTGTGATACGGTGGGAGAACTGAATTAGGTTTTGCGTTCGTATTCACACTTGTTCGGTTTAGCAAGAGTCGCCACCGACTTTTTATTTTATCCTAAAGGAAAGGTTTAAAAAGCACAGGAAAAACCTTTTTGAGATGTTTCGTGGGTTCGGGGGGTAGATTATGAAAAGGGAAGGTATTATCACCCTTTTCATCCATGGTTATCCATGGGCTCTTAGTTACTTGGTTTTTAGATCACTTGCCTTGATTTTCGATTGCTTGAAATTGTGGTGTGTGTTTGTGTTTTGAAAATGTTTTTGAAATAGACGCCTTTGTTTCGGAAACCATTGTAATGACTCGTGTTTGAGTATATACAACGGTGTGTATCTTTTCAAAAAGATGTTTCAAATGTTTTTTTGAAGATTGTTTTGAAAGTGTTTGTGGATCGTGGTTTTGAAAAGGAGGCAAGTGTTTTTTTTGCAAGATTGATCCCAAGTAACTAAGAGTTTTGTCTACCCCTATTGTACTCAAAGGTTTTCTCTATGTTTTCAACCCCTTTTTAACAATTTTGTTCCACCATTGAATTTGGTGGACAATCTTGCGTTTAGGATGTTTAACGGGACAGGCGCGGGTCATCATATGAACCATGAATGCAATGGTGCCAAGTGTCTTTGGCAATTTTGCTTGAAGGGACTATGATCATTTTGATAGGCAACTTTCGAAAGCGTCATCGAGGGACTTATGATCATTTGAATTGTTTTGCCAAAGAAACTCGACGTGCAAGCATGGCCCATTTTAGAAGGCAACATGTAGGATTACCCTAGGGGGTGCAAGTGTGATTGTGTATTGATTTCATGTATTTGTCTTGTGTTAGGTTATCTAGCGTTCGATTTTATATACATACAAACCCTAGGTCTAACCATGGTATAATTCGAAAGCGATAAATTGTGGGAATTTAAAATCTACGCTATTACAAAATAGTATCCGGGAGTGGGGGTACAAATTTACAAATGGGGATAAGACTTAAATAATTACAACCAAATCGAATTGCTCGCAAATGTAAAGTATCACATGTATAGCATAAAGGCAATGTAAATGGTAACAATGTTTGTGTGCATTGTGAATGTATAAGTGTATGTGTAAATGTATATGTAATTTATTTACAAGTTTGAGAAATGTGAAATTAAATGCATTGTTAAGTATGTTTGATTTAATGAAAAGAATTAAATATTTTGTTTATTTAATTTTTGTATTCTTGTACAAGATATTTTAAGAAAAAGAAAAGAAAAGAGTGTTTTAAGTCTTATTTATATTATGTAATATTGTTTTATGTACAAATAAAATATTTTAATAAGAGAAAAGAAAATGTTTTAAGAAAAAGTATTTAACTTTAAAAAGTCTATTTTTATTATGTATTAACACTCATGTATTTTTTTAATTAATATGTATAAGCAAGAAAACTTTAATAAGGGAAAATGTTTTAAGTAGTTAATGCTTGTATATTTTCTAAAACACAACAATTAATAATATTTTGAGAAAAAAAAAAAGAAAAGGTGTTATTTTATTTAACATAAAAGAAATATTAGATATTAGTATAAACTAGATTAATAAGTAAAAGAAATGTTAATAAAATGATAAAAAAAGATTAGTTGTGTTAAAACAAAAGAAATGGGCTAAGGGGTTTTTGGGCCCAAGTAAAATGGATCAGAAGAATTAAAAGAAAGGGGGTGCCAATTGGAACTCGTTTGGGCTTAAGGGAAATGAAGAGGGTTGAGGCCCACTGCTTTGAGACAAATGTTTTAGGGTTCTTTCAGAATTCGTTCAATGGGATTTAGGGTTCGTGTGATACAGAGGGGCGCCGTCGTTCATCGTTTTCACTTCGTCTTTCTCGTTCGCCTTTATCCTCTTGTGCCAAGTACCCAGAACAAAGTCCTTTGCCCAAGCCACCAGCGCCAACATCTGTGTCCCTTTCTTCCATAGTTCACTCAGCGATGTGATACGAAGGTATTCGTGTTAGGGTTTTCATTTTCTTTCTTGCATGTTCTGATTTTGTGATTATCGATTCTGATTAATCTTCGTTATTATTGTTTGTTGAGGTGTACGAAATGAAAGGAAAGAGGTACTACCTTTTGGAGACGGAGGAAGAGATGGGATCTGGAGGCGCTGTGGCGGCTTGACGGTGAGGGACGGTGATGTTGAGCGTTAGCTTGCTTGCTGGAAACTGGTATTTCTGTATTACTTCTTTCTATCAGGGTTTGATGATGATCCCTGAAAACCTCTTCTATCTGCCTGGCTCTGTATAACTTTACTCTTTTTCTCTTATTCTGTTAGCCTTGCCTTTGTGTTTGCCACTGTATGCTTGATATGTTGCCGTGATGTCTCTTTATCCTCTTCTCTTTCACTTTCTTCAGTTGCCTTGTGTGCTTGGATATGATGTTTGGACTTTGAATGTGGTTGCCTTCGTTTGTATGCTAGCTTTGATGGTTTTTGCCCAGTGATGAACCCTAGGTTCTGAGGGCCTGAATGTTTGACTTTGAGTTGCCTCTTAGTGTTGCTTCTTTGTGTTGGAAATTGGTTTAGGCTTGGATAGGCTGTAAGCTTATTTGATGGATTGTGGCCTTTAGGCTAGCAGGTTTGACAGGTTGATTGTTGTTCTGGTTTTTTGAAAGGGGTTTGAGGCTTTCAGGTGATATAGGTTGGGTTGACAGTTTTGTGTTTTTGTTAAGGCTTGTGAGGCTGGACAGTTTGTGGTTATGCTGGTTTGGTCTTGGCTTTAGTTGAGGCTATGGATTTTTTGGTTCATGGCTATGTGTTTGAAATTTTTTTGGCCAAGGTTTCAGGTTTATGACTTTCAGGCTGGACAGTTTGTGGTTATGTGAACTGGTTTAAGGCTTGTGCTGTTTAGGTTTATGTTACAGATTCCAGGCCTGTTGAGGTTTGGACAAGTTATCTCTTCTGAAGGGTAAGGCCTTGGGTGCTTTATCTTCTGAGTTATGTTTTTTTTTGTTTGATAGGTCCAGGCTTGTATGTTTTGAGCTTGTTGAATGCAGGTCCTTTTGACAAGTGAAGACTTTGGTGTTATATGCTCAAAAAAAAGGTTTAGGGTTTGAATCCGGTTTGAAGGTTTAAGTGTGGATAGATAATTCTGTTTCTTTTTCTTGACAGTTTTGTTTGTATTCTGATTTCTTCATATCTCTGCCTTCTGCCTCACTGTTTTATTGCAGTTTTGTTTTTATATATCTTGTCCTCATGCCTAAACCTGTATGCCTATTCTTTTCCTCTCTTCTTCTCTCTCCAGTACAGCTTTAAGCATTAAATAATGTTATGTTTGTACTGTTCTGAAAAGGCAATGCTGGAAAATGATGAAAATAGGAGGTTACTTGCAATGTAGTTTAGTTCTGCATATTTTATCTCTTTTCCATACTGCCTGCTTCTTTGGGATAGTTTGAATGTGAACTCAGTTTGGACTCTTGACTTGGTTTAGGCCATTCAGTTTGGTTTTGGACTTTGCAGTTTGTTTGGTAATTTTGAAATTATGCAGTAGGTTTGACAACATTTGAATTTGTGCATTTCAACTTTGTGCATTCATGTTTAGCAAGCATTATCCATCCCTCTCTGTGAACCGGGAGAAATCCCGTGATTTGTAGAGAGGGCTAACTGATTCCAGTCAGTTGCCTTTAATGATGAGCCCAAATTAACTGTCTGTCTCTTTAATTTATCTGCTTCAATTGACTTTTTTTCTTTTCTTATTTTTTTTGCAGATGAAATCAAATGGAGCAGAGGGAGCATTGGATAGAAGAATGAAGATTAGGAGGCTTAGAAAAAATTAGGATAGTTTTTTTTATTTCATTTTAAATATTTGTGAAATTATCATTGTAAATACTTTGTAAATATTTAAATAATAATTGTAACAAATAAATTAAAGATGAATAAAATCTATTTTTTACCAGTTAATTCTTTTTCCCCTTTTCAATTGTTTATTTTATTATTTATAATTCTTTAAATTATAATAATTGAAAATAAATTCTAACCATTTAACTTAGAATAATAAACAATTAAATAAACATTGGTTTCAGCATTGATCAATTAATAAACCTGGCGCTTCAAAAATCCAAAGCAAAGCACAGTCAATTACAACAACTGCCCAAATGTCTTTTCTTCTCACTGATTTAGTCAAACATTGCAAACTCAGTCCAAATGCCTCTTTTCACTGATTTAGTCAAACGCTGCGAATTCAATCCAAATGTTTCAGTCCATATCTCAGAATAACTTGACAAGCACTGTAGAATTAAATCTTTATGAGGAATCTGCGCACAAACCCTAGTTCTTGATTAAAAGTCAAAGAAGTGTCCGCCTGATCAAAAACTGAGCCGAAATCAACCAAACCCTAAGCAAACTGTTTGAACTATTCCAGAGTCATGAAAACCCTAATTTTGTCTGACTGATAAGAAAAATTTGTTTGACTGATTCTTACGCCAATCTGAAAAATCAGGAAACGCCCGAGGCCGTGATTTCTTGTGGAAAAATGCGAGGGCAAATATTGGGGTACAACAGTTGCCCCTGTTCAATCTTCTTGAACCTGAAGAGTTAGATTGGCAAGTTTGCCTTTCGCGACTCGAAGGTAAAAGGGGATTGGACACTAGAGTGCCCAGAAAATTTGCACTCGGCGATGTGATGGTAGAGGGAATGGGCTTACAGATACCATTTGGTGATGGGCTTAACGATGCCATCTAGGGATGTGATAGAATCTTGTCGGGGGATGGGCTTAGAGATGCCATCTGGAAATGGGCTTAAAGATGCCATTTGGTGACTGCTAATAGGAGGATGGGCTTATAGATGCCATCTGAAGGTGATTGTTGAACTGTATGTCACTGGTGAGTGGACGAGTATCAGAAAGGCATCCATGCTTTGGAACATCTCTGAACTGGTGATCTGAATAAGCAATAGATTGACGTCCGTGTTTGGAGAATCCGTAAACTGTTTTCAGAAGTCTTGAATTTGAAGCTTACTAATTCTTATCCTGAAAAAGGGGTAAGGTATTAGCTGAAACACGAAGCCATGTTGCATGAAATGCATGATGCAATGTATGTTATATTAATGTTTATGATATGAATGTAATGAATGCGTATGTAAGCTGATGAGCTGTCCTGCTGAGGATAGATGAATCCTGGACGGCTGAAGATAAAAGAATCTTGACTACTGCCGGGGAAAATAATTCCTTGATTGCTGCTGGGTAGGGCAAGAATCTTTTGATCGTTGAAGATGAGAAATCCTGGGACCACTATTGGGGGATCAGGAGTTTGGATTGCATGCCAATCTACTGGGGACTTCTGTCTTGGGGAGATCTTCACTGGAGAATATTCGAATATTCTGTGAGGAACTGAGGATGAGAGTCTTCACTCTGCTAATGCTTAACTGTTATCTGGTCGATCTCCAGGCTTTCACAGAAGTTTGTACTGTCATCTGGTCGTAATCCAGGCTTCACAATAGCTTGCTTAGCTGCTATCCGGTCAAATCCGGGTTTCACGGCTTTGGTTAGAGGTATACTACTATCTGGTCGATTCCAGGCTTCGTAGTATTCTTGACTGTTGTCTGGTCGTAATCCAGGCTTGGCGATTGTCTGACACTGTTATCCGGTCGCAGTCCGGCCTTCACAATGTGCTGTAGAGATTAAGATGTTATCCGGTCAAATTCGGGCTTCATAACTTGAATTCAGGAGATCCCATTATCTGGTCGTAATCCAGGCTTTGCGGTAATCTGACATTGTTATCCGGTCGTAGTCCGGTCTTCACAATGACTTGTAGGGATTAAGATGTTATCCGGTCGAATCCGGGTTTCATAGCGTGCTCTGAGGGGATACCACTGTCTGGTCGCAATCCAGGCTTTGCGGTAGCTTGATACTGTTATCCGGTCGTATTCCGGTCTTCACAATGTAATGTAGCGATCAAGATACTATCCGGTCAAATCCGGGTTTCATAACTTGAATTTTGCGAGAATTTGATCTTCGACGACTGTAGCTTCCAACAGATGATGAAGGAGTTTGTGAATGAATGATCAATCTGAGATGTAACTTGTTCTGGAGAATAAATCCTGGACAAATGTTGGGGAAATAAACCCATAATGGAAGAACTCTGGGGTTACCGAGGATGAGAAATCCTTGTCTTCTGCTAACTGCTTAGGGAACAAGATCTTCACTGGTTGAGGGATCTTGGGACCACTGCCGGGGCTCGGAGCTTCTTGATGACTTGCGGGGTGAGAGAATTCTGATGATCTCTGCTGGAGAGTTCAGAACCTGGTAGACTTACGCTGGAGAGGTATGACTGTGAATCTTCAGTCTGGTGGGAAATGTCTTTGTGGGGAGAATGTTTACTGGTCCAATTCCACTAGGGATTGATAGTTGGAAATTTTAGCTCCGCTGGGGATCTGGAACTTATCTCTGAGAGGAACTAAGTTCTGGAAGGCTCTCTGGCTGGGGAGATCAGCTTTGAGAAAGCTCTTGTTCTGCTGAGGATCCTGGAGTTTAACTCTGTTCGGGGAATCCTTGTGAAAGGGCATTGAGATATCTATCCGTACCTTCAACCTATCAATAATCATCTTTTCCTGATTTGTAAGGAAATGATTATGTTCAAATGCATATGCCTACTTAACAAAACATTGGACGTTTCTCGAGTAAACATAAGTGCAAAAGGAAAAAGGGAAAACAAAGCAAATTTATGCATTTGGAAAAGTATTTGTATTAACTTTTTATGGGCATCTTTGTACAAAGGAGACAGGCATCCTAGTAAGAGGATGTCGCCGTAAAAATTGAAAATTTTATACAAAAGAAAGATGGTGTTGTACCCCAAAATTTGCCCTCCCATTTCCTCAACATTTTCTCATCACAAGACCCTTGAAGCTCAAGTTCCAGTTAGGGTTTCCTCTGCTCAAGACTTCTCCTTGCACTGTTGACCCAAATTAGGGTTTGTGTTTGCACAAAGATATTTTGACCTAAAATGCCTAAGATGACTTTCATGCTTCATGTTGGACTCCCAAGTTTATCCATACCAAGTTTTAAGTCTTGATTCCAAATTTTGCCCAGTCAATTGGACAGTTGACCTAGAAATCAACTGTATTGGGGAAAAAGTCAACTGTGGCCAATTGACAGTCAAATCTCATGAAAATTGACCCACATCAACATTATGAACTCACATGGACCATTTGATCAAGTTTGGATCACAATTCCACAAGAAATTTGATCAGATCACCAAAAGGGCAAAATGGTCATTTTTAGGGTTTTGACTGCACATAGGCAATTTTTGACTGTTTGACCTAGCCCATGGCAAACCAAACTCACATATGGACTCAAGGACCCCATGGAATTGTCTTGACATACTCAACAAGTTCAAAAAATCCCAAATGCACAAGATTGACAGTTGAATTTCCCAGTCAATTGATCAATTTTGACTGTATACTGAAAAGTCAAACTTTGACTTTTTGGTCAAAATCAAGTGTCAAGATTCATTTTTCATCAAAACATTCCAAATCATGAAACTTGTTCATCAAGAAATCAAGAATTGCAAATTAGGGTTTGAAATGAAGATTTTTCATAACTTAGAATTTTTCTAAGTTATGAAAAACCCTAATTTTTTCCTAACTTTGTCCCACTTTCTCACCAAGATTCATTTGGATTCAAACAAAAGTCAAAACATGAAAGTTGTAGTCCATTGCAAAATCTACAACTTTGATTCACAAAGTTTTCCCAAAAGAAGCTTGTAGCTCGAGTTACAATTTTTGGAACAAGGGTACCAAACCATTCTTAACTTAGAGAAATTTTGAACCATTTTAGGCAGGATTTTTGCCTAACTTCAAGACCATTTTTCACATACTTCCACTTGGAATTTCAATTTACATTTCAAAGATGGATTGTATTACATATTCCAAGCTTTCCAAAATGTCCAAGAACTCATCAAACAACCTCATGGTTAGGGAGAATCAAATTTGGCAAGTTGGGAAAAACTCACTTTTGATTTGGCCAATTTACATGTTCATACACTTGTGCCATTTTGAACTCAGCTTTCATTCCTTGATTACAGGTCCTATATCCCATTTGCATTCAATAATTTAATGCTAACTCATTGTGCCAAGGCCTTGTTTTATGTGTTTAAGCATTACATGGAAGTTTAACCCTTAAATAGAAAAAACTAATTATCTATTTTTGAAAAGGTATGGCTTTATGTCAAAAGCAAATCCAAGCAAGTACAATGCAAATCCTTTTGGCACAAGTTTATGAACTAATTACATTGATCAAGGCCAAGGTATGCAGCATAGATTGGGGGCCTGTACAAGCTAGAAACACCACTTGACATTTTCTTGCTTAAAGTTGAAGTAACCTTGCATAACAACACACAACTCTCATTCCTGTGAACAAGAGCTTAAGCAAAGTTATCAAACACTTTCTAATCATCAAACCTAAGCTGAAACACAAGCCAACCAAGTTCTACACCTTCTCAAACACAGAATCACCCTAAAACTGCTAAAACAGGGCACTTGCTGCAGATTGAGTTCCATAACTCAATCCATTCGTGCATTCTTGCTGAAACCACTTCAAACACATCCCACATCATCCCTTGAAACTGTTCCAAGCCCTAAACACGACATGTAACATCCCTAGCTAACATCACCATTTTCATTTTTCTGTTTTGCAGTTGAAGTACCATAGCACGATTCTTTTGGTTTCCAAGCAAACTAAAGATTGGAATAGCATCCTGAGACATCAAGGAAGCTATACAAATCATTACCTTGCCTTGTACTCATCTCCATTGTTGCACACGATTCCAACTGAACAGGTAAGTTCATGAACTTGTATCTCTCTATCCAGGCATTGTTAGGTTTAGATTTGTGAAGAAAATATGTCACATTCATAGCCCTGAACATGCCCATGTAATTAGTTTTCATTTATGTTATGTGTGCTATGAGAATTTGATGTCTGAACATGGAACAAAAACTAGGTCAGGAATTGGGGGAGAAGAAATTCTCTCTCATTTCCGAGAGTTAGATTGATTTCTTTATATGTCTAGAATCGTGGCTTCAAGCTCTACAGGTTTCATGTTGGAAGATTTGGCAAAAGATCAAGGAATCTGGAGATAGCAAACGCGTGTTTTTTTGAACAGAAATAATGGAGGTTGAAGATGACAGGGTCTTTGGGCTGGGCCTGTTTCACTTTTCTTATTTGCACCCTATGTTTACTTTTGAACCCCCTTGGCCCATTATGCTTATTTGAGACATTTTCTTGACTTTTCTTTTTATTTCTGACTTATTTATTTTTTTTCATAATATTAAAAATATAAAAATATTTTTCACACCATTTTTGAATTTATTAGGCATTTATTTGTTTAAAATAATGTTTATACATAAATAATACCTAATATCTTTTATTGAAAAATACTAAAATTAATACCAATACATTTTATTTTCTGATTTTTATTTTATTTTATCTTTTGAAAATATTTTATGAAAATATATTTTTTTTTGTAAATATTAAATATTTTATTTTTGTACATATTTAATATATTTATCATATAATACAAATACATACATATATTAGTATATTTAGGTTAAAAAATACAAAATATATACATTTTTATTTTTATTAATATTTAACATTAAAAATACCTTTTTGACAAATATACTTCTCTTTTATTTATTTTTGTACATAACTAACAAATATTGTATATATTAAACAATTAATACCTTTTAATTAATAAATTAGGGTTTTGCCCAAAATACATAAAAACTCCAAAAAAATAATACTTTTTATTTTGTTTATTTGACATATAAAAAACACTTTTTTTTCATACATAGAAAAAACATTTTTTTTGCATCTTGCATATTTATTCCATTTTTATTTAATTGTTGTATATTAAATAATTTGTATAATTCCCAATTTGATGTAATAGTCTAGGTTTAAATTCCTTGTCAAAATACCCCCATTTGAACATTTGTACCCCCCTTCCCATATATTGTGTTGTAATAACTTAGGAACTTTATTTTTCGCATTTTAATGCTTTCTAATTATGCCATGTTAGAATTAGGGTTTGTATGCAAATCAATTAACCAAAATAGTTTGACCTAATTTCAAGATAATCAAGCATGAAAATGGACAACACTAATCACACTTGCACCCCTAGGGTATTCCACTTGTTGCCTTCAATAATGGGCCATATTGCATGTTAGGTCTCTTTGGGCAAAACAAATACAATTTAAATGATCATAGTCCCTCGATGACGCTTTCGAAAGTTGCCTAAAAATGATCAAGTCCCTCCAAAGAAAAATTGCCCAAAGATACTTGGCACCATTGCAATTATGGTCTAAACGATGACCCGCGCCCGTCCCTTTCACATCCTAACACAAGATTGTCCACCAAAGCAATGGTGGAACAAAATTGTTAAAAGGGTTAAAACATAGCAAAGATCTTTGAGAAATTTAGGGTAGATAGCTTTTGGTTACTTGAATCAAACTTGCAAAACAAAACACTTGCCTATTTTTTCAAACCACACATCACTACACTTCCAAAACAACTTTCAAAAACAATGAAAACCTTTTCAAAAGACATACACCTTTGTATACATCCCAACATGGATCATTACAAAGGTTGCCACCACATTGGCCTCTTTTCAAAACATTTTCAAAATCCACACACAAAGCACCATTTCAAACAATTGAAAATCAAGGCAAGTTGATCTAAGCAAGTAACTAAGAGCCCATGGATAACCATGGATAGAAAGGGTGCTAATACCTTCCCTTTCTATAATCTACTCCCCGAACCCAAGAAAACATCTCAAAGGTTTTTGCTGTGCTTTTTAACCTTTCCTTAGGACAAAATAAAAAGTCGGTGGCGACTCTTGCTCAACCGAAACATTTGCGAAAACAAACGCAAAACCCTAGTCAGTTCTCCCACCGTATCACAGAACTGGCGACTCTGCTGGGGACAAATTTAAAAGTGGAGTAACCTTAGGGCTTAGATCACCCTCTTGCATGATTAATTGTTTGTCTTGATTGCTTTATATCTTGGCTCTCTTGTTTGGGTTTGCAATCCTACACCCGAATTTTGGGAAACATTCATAGATAGCAATACGTTGTGGAAACTGTGCGGGGTATACCGACACGGTCGAAGCAATAGCTATATTAGTGCGACATATTTGTGAGTACCGGTAACCCTTGAGTTCAATCAAGGAGAGTACGGGGCCGCTGAGTGATGTCACTAAGCACTAATGACCTAGAACCTTACTTGACCACCTTGGCCTTTCATTAGGGGTAGTGAGATGACCGGCTTTGGTGCAGTCCGAAGTTGGTAGATACTCGATACTACACTCATTGAGGGTTGTTTTCTTGGAATATTTTGGTCGCTAGTTAAGTGACTAAACCAAAACAATGAACAATGAAAACAATCCAATGATATTGAGCTCCTTAGAACCCGGTTACTATTTATAGGACAAGTTTTTAAGCCAACTACACTCAAGAGGGTACTTACCTATGAAACCCCATGCAAGCCTGAAACTAGGGTTTGGTGTGATTTGCTTGTACATATGTTTGTGCATACATCATAAACATCATAAAGCATCATATGCATTTACTAACCACTTCAAGGGTTTAGATCTTCATCTTTGTTCTTGTTTTGTAGGTCATGGAAATTCCTCGCAGAAAAACCATCCAAGTCAACCTTGTGAGAATCTCTCCTCAACTCAAGGAGCTCACCTCAAGAATTCCGGAAAGCTCATCCTTCAGTGAAAGACATGGTAGACTGCTCAGCTTAGTCAACACCAACATTGAAGAGGACATGATGAAAGTGCTATTCCAGTTCTTTGACCCTCTTCATCACTGTTTCACTTTCCCCGACTACCAGTTGGTGCCCACTTTGGAGGAGTTTTCTCAACTCCTGAGAATTCCTATCCTTAATCAACTACCTTTCAACGGTACGGAAAAGGAACCAAAGCCTGAAGATGTTGCTCGAGCATTACATCTACAGCCTTCTGACATCAAGGGGCATTGGGAAACTAGAAGCGGCGTCAAAGGTTTCTTAGCAAAATTCTTGTTTGAGAAGGCACAAGAATGTTGGAACTCATTCGACCTACAAGCCTTTGAAGAGATTGTGACACTCCTTATCTATAGGTTGGTCTTGTTCCCAAATCCTGACCAGCTGGTAGATGTCAACGCCGTCAAAATCTTCTTGTCCAGAAATCCAATACCGACATTACTCGGGGACATCCTTCACTCATTTTACACACGAACAATGAGAAAGAGGGGTGTTCTCATGTGCTGTACTCCTCTCCTTGCAAGGTGGTTTATTTCGCACCTTCCACAATCTGTCATGAAGAATGACCAAGGCTCAAGGTGGTCCCAACGGTTGATGACTCTTACTCACTCTGATGTACATTGGTGTTCTCGGTCCAGAGAAAATGTCATCATCGTCGATCGTTGTGGAGAGTTTCCTAATGTTCCTTTACTTGGAATCAGAGGAGGTATCACCTACAACCCTTGCCTAGCTTTGAGGAAATTTGGATATGCACGGAGGGATGGCCCTCATGACATGTTGATTCCTGACCTAGTTTTTGACTTCGACAACGATGCGCAAGGACTTCGCCAAAGATTTATCAGAGCTTGGAGGATGCCCAACAAGGTTGATAGCAAGACACTGGGACACAAGAAATCCGTCCCTCTTGAGCCTTATCTCAAGTTGGTACGAGCCCGAGCCCAGAGTCTAATGATGCCTTATCCTCATGTTCTCCCTGTGATTAAAGAGCCCGTTAAGGAAGGAGAGGTCCCCTACACCATCCTACATCCTGACATGCCTACATCGTGGGAGGAGATGCAGAAGAGTTGGATCCAACTCAAGGAGGAACATAACACTTTTGAAGCCAGCTTCTACACCAGCGAGAAGAAGGTTCTAGAACTCACCCGCCGACTCCATGAGCAAGAGGCCCTCAACACCTACATTGCGCCAAAGAGGATGCGCAACGTCTTTTTACCTTGAGAAGTTGTTTTTGTAATATTTGGCACATGGGGCATTTATGTACTAACAAATCTTTTTTTATTTAATATGACGTGCGTTCTTTTTGTCTGCAACAATTGTGAATTTCTAAAAATCCTTGAATGCATTGCATAGATAGCATCTCATGCATCATGTGCATAACAGGTACCCTTTTTTCTACAGGTTGCTTAATCTTCTTCGCTGTTTATTTTGAACAGTCATCATGAATCCAGAATCATCTAGTGAGCAAGCAATCAAGGCCCTCCAGGCCCAGAATGCCCAGTTTCAAGAGATGGTCATGAGCCTGGCCCAAGGTCAGCAAGAGTTGAAGGCTCTACTCCTAAAGAAGAAGAAGAAGAAGAGGATTGTGTTGTTCAATACTGGATGCAGGTTTGGGAACACACTCCATAACGAGGCTGATCCAACTACTTCCTCTGCAGAGAAAGACAGTCCCCAAGGGGGAGGAGCTCCTAGTCCTGCAGTCTCTGGCAACGAGACGGATTACAATGACGAATAATACCCTCCCGCTACTGACAGATACAAGCAATTAGAGGACCGCTTGAGTGCCATGGAGATTCAAAATGTGTCGGGGCTGGATTTCGGAGATTTAGGGTTATCTTCTGGGGTGGTAATCCCACACAAGTTCAAGGCGCCTGCCTTTTCCAAATACGACGGGGCTTCCTGTCCAAAGCTGCATCTCAGATCGTACGTAAGGAAGATCCAACCTTACACGGAAGACAAAAATCTTTGGATCCACTTCTTCCAAGATAGCCTTTCGGGGTCACAGCTTGAGTGGTTCTATCAGCTAGATGGAACCAGTATCCGACATTGGGAAGATTTGGCTACCACATTTTATAGACAATATCAATACAATTCTGACCTCGCTCATACGCGTACCCAACTTCAGGGTATGTCTCTGGGAACGGGCGAAGGGTTCAAAGAATATGCGCAAAAATGGAGAGATTTGGCTGGCAGGGTGCAGCCTCCATTGACTGACCGTGAGATGGTTGACATGTTTCTAGGGACCCTGTCTGGTCCATTCTTCAATCATCTGGTTGGTAATTCCTCCGCTGGGTTTACGGATTTGATCCTGACGGGGGAAAGGATAGAAGTTGGCATCAGGTCAGGAAAGATACAGAAAGGAGTCGCCACAAGTACTGAGAAAAAGCCTTTCAAGAAGGAAGCTAGTGCCGTCTATGGTCCTAGAAGACAAGTCAAGCCAGAAAGCCGCCAAGCCGTCAATGCCTTGGTAATTTCAAAACCTGTTGTTGCTCCTCAGCAGTACAATCAACAAAGGGGTGAGAGGCCCAAGAGGCAATACACTCGGCTGAGTATGACCTTGTCACAAATCTTACCGCAACTGTTATCAACCAACTTGGTGACCATCAAAGAGGCTCCGAAGGTCGTGAATACGGAATCTCCTAAGTATAACCCAAATGCCCGTTGTGCTTATCATTCTGATAGCCCCGGGCATACTACTGATGATTGCTGGTCCCTGAGAAATAAAGTTCAAGACCTTATCAATGCGAAGGAAATTCAGTTTGAGGCGCCTGAGAGGCCAAATGTTGTAACTGCTCCTATGCCCCAGCATAGAGTAAATGCCATTGAGGAAGATTTGTATGCTGTTTCGGTGAATGATGTTGCTACCCCTCTATTGACTGTTAAGAGGAACCTACTGCTAGCCGGTTTATTTCCGGGTTGTAGCAAGGGTTGCCTCCTGTGTGCTGTTATCCCTACCGGTTGTCCGCTGCTGAAATCAGGCATCCAAAGCCTGATGGATAGCAAAGAAATTCTGTTCAAGAAAACTGCTGTTCCGTTTGTTTCCGCTGAAGAAGTATCTGTCGTCACAATTTTCAACAATCCTACCAAGGCTCCCCTGAGGAAGCCAGTCCAAATTATGTCTGTTGCACCCATTACCATTACTGTTCCGGGGCCCCTCCCCTATGAATCTGACAAGGTTGCCCCATGGCACTATGGGGCAGACGTGTATGTGCTTGGAGTGAAGCAGGAGTTCAACACCGGTACCAGTATCAGTAACATCACTGGTCCCGCCAAGATTACTCGCAGTGGCAGGCTTTTCTCGCCTGACATTGCGCCACCAGTTATCCGAAAACCTCTTATCATCACACCCGCAAGTGTGCATGTTTCAAATCAAGTTCCTGTGTCTACTACTGCCGCCGAGTCCTCTGATGCTCGGGGCAAAGAAGTTACTACCGATTTGCCTGCCCGGACGGAGGCACCAAAAAAGACCGCTGTTGAAGCCTCCCAGCAAGAGATGGATGAAATCCTTAAAATCATTAAAAAGAGTGACTTCAATGTCGTTGAACAGCTGGGGCATACCCCCTCCAAAATCTCTATGCTATCATTGTTGTTGTGCTCAGAGGCCCATGCCAAGGCCCTGATTGCATTTCTGAAAACGGCTCATGTGCCGCAAGAGACCTCTGCAGATCAGTTCACTGATTGTGTGGCTAATTTGACAGCTGACAATGGTTTGGGGTTCTCAGATGCTGACCTGACCGCCAAAGGAAAAAACCACAATGATGCCCTGCACGTCTCTATAGAATGCAGGGGCACTACTCTCGCACACGTGTTGGTGGACACCGGTTCTTCCCTGAATGTATTGCCCAAGAAGGCCTTAGATCGGTTGGATTGTGAGGGCCTGGAATTGAAACCTAGTAACATCATTGTTAGAGCCTTCGACGGTTCTAAGAGGATGGTGCATGGTGAGGTAGACATTCCTATCCGTGTGGGTTACCAAGTCTTTGATTCAACGTTCTACGTGATGGATATTCGTCCATCTTATTCCTGCTTGTTGGGTCGACCCTGGATTCACAAGGCTGGGGCGGTAACATCCACTCTACACCAAAAGCTCAAGTACCCTGTCAAAGGGAAAATTGTTACTGTGCAGGGTGAGGAGGAATACATGGTAAGTCACTTGAATTCATTCCGGTATATCGAGATGGACGGGGAGTTTATTGAAACCCCCTTTCAACATTTTGAGGAGGTACCTCCAACATTGGCGTCAGCTGAGACAGTGGTTGAAGAAGACTTTCCTCTGAAAATGGCTTCCCTGAAGGATGCCCGAGCTGTAATCGAGAAAGGCAAGTGCGCAAATTGGGGTCAACTTCCTGACTTCACTCAAAAGACCGACAAGTTTGGGCTGGGCTTCACTGTAGAGGCTCAGAGGGCTGTTCGCAAAGAAAGGATCAGAAAGGCTTCGGTGTTCATCACCAACCCAAGGGTGAATGCTATCGAGGAGGACGTAGAGGAAGCAGAATTTGACAGTTGGATCTATCCAACAACCAACAACGGACCAAGCAACTGGACGACAAAGGATTTTACACCTATTACATTTGTCACACAGTAATGAACTCTTTTGATTTTCAATTTGTAACAAACAATATGTTGAAACTTTTATTGGCTCGGTGTCCTACCCGGGGCACCGTGGCTCCATTTGTGAGGGCTTTTTGTATGACATTTCCATATATCATTAATCAAAACATTGGATGTTTGTTGCATTTCAAATCTTGTGCTCTTTTTCTTTATGTGTTATATATTGCAAAACAGCTATATTTACACACACTCACTTATACAGGTTCCAATCCACTCTGGATCTCACTGGTAACAGCTCTGCTACTGCCAGTTATGACTTCGAAAATCCGATCAACTTGGCCGAAGACGAAGGTGAAGATGATTGCGAAGTTCCCGGTGAACTCGCAAGACTGCTACTCCAGGAAGAGAGGGCCATTCAGCCGCATGAAGAGCCGGTGGAAACAGTGAATCTGGGTACTGAGACAGATGGAAAAGAAGTCAAGATTGGTGCCAATCTAGAGCTCAGCGTGAAGCAACGATTGATCCAGATGCTACATGATTACATGGAGATCTTTGCTTGGTCTTACAAAGACATGCCTGGTTTGGATGCCGACATTGTAGTTCATCACCTGCCTACCAAGGAAGACTGCCCTCCAGTAAAGCAAAAGGTCCGCCGTATGCGTCCAGAGATATCCGAAAAGATCAAAGCTGAGGTTATGAAGCAATTCGATGCCGGGTTTCTAGCAGTGACTTCTTACCCTCAGTGGGTTGCCAACGTGGTGCCAGTGCCGAAGAAGGACGGTAAGGTCAGAATGTGTGTCGACTACAGGGATTTGAACAGGGCAAGCCCCAAGGATGACTTCCCTCTACCTCACATCGACGTTCTTGTTGACAATACTGCTCAACACAAGGTGTTCTCCTTCATGGATGGTTTTTCAGGGTATAATCAGATCAAGATGGCTCCCGAAGATATGGAAAAGACTACCTTTGTCACTCAGTGGGGCACCTTCTGCTACAAGGTCATGCCATTTGGGTTGAAAAATGCTGGGGCAACCTACCAACGCGCCATGGTTGCTCTATTTCATGACATGATCCAACATGATATTGAAGTGTACGTCGATGATATGATTGCAAGGTCCCAAACTGAGGAGGAACACCTTGACCATCTGCGGAAGCTGTTTGACCGACTGAAGTTGTACAAGCTGAGGTTGAACCCAAACAAATGCACCTTTGGGGTGAGGTCTGGAAAATTGCTAGGTTTCATTGTAAGCGATAAAGGTATTCAGGTGGACCCTGCCAAGGTGAAAGCCATACAAGAGATGCCGACTCCCAAAACAGAGAAAGAAGTCAGAGGCTTTCTGGGACGACTTAATTATATTGCCCGATTCATCTCACATCTAACTGCTACCTGTGAGCCAATCTTCAAATTGCTGAAGAAAGATCAAGTAGTACGTTGGAACGACGAATGTCAGGCCACTTTCGAAAAGATAAAAGAGTATCTCCAAGAACCACCCATTCTTATGCCACCGGTAGAAGGGAGACCTCTAATACTATACTTGACAGTACTTGACAACTCAATGGGGTGTGTGCTGGGGCAGCATGACGAGTCTGGCCGAAAAGAGCACGCTATTTATTACCTGAGCAAAAAGTTTCCCGACTGTGAGTCTCGGTACTCACTGCTCGAGAAAACTTGTTGCGCTCTAGTATGGGCTGCTCGCCGGTTGAGACAGTATATGTTGACTCACACTACTCTGTTGATTTCAAAAATGGATCCAATCAAGTACATATTCGAAAAGCCTGCTCTGTCTGGAAGGATAGCAAGATGGAAAATGATCTTGACAGAATATGATATCCAGTACACGACTCAAAAAGCAATCAAGGAAAGTGTACTGGCAGATCATTTGGCACACCAACCTGTGGACGATTACCAATCATTGAACTTTGAATTTCCGGACGAAGATATCATGGTAGTAACTGATTGTGAAGTACCTGGACCGGATGAAGGACCTGAGGAAGGATCCCGATGGTCTATGCATTTCGAAGGAGCCTCGAACGCTTTGGGTAACGGCATCGGCGCTGTAATCATATCCCCTAAAGGAACTCATACTCCACTCACCGCCCGGCTGTGTTTCAACTGCACCAACAACATGGCAGAATATGAGGCATGTATCATGGGTCTTCAAACTGCAATCGACTTAAGGATTAAGTTTCTGAGTGTCTTCGGGGATTCCGCTCTCGTGATCAATCAGATCAAAGGCGAGTGGGATACGAAACACCCAAATCTTATTCCTTACAAGGAGTATGTGTTGACTTTGCTTCCCCACTTTGAAGAGATAACTTTTGAACACTTCCCAAGAGAAGAGAATCAGTTAGCGGACGCACTAGCTACGATGTCTTCAATGTTCAAAGTCAAATGGGACAATGAGGCTCCCCGGATCATTATCTGGAAGTTGGACGAACCTGCATACTGCTGCGACCTTGAGGCCGAAGAGGTAATCGAGAAACCCTGGTATCGTGAGGTGAAGAGGTACTTGGAAGCTCAGGAATACCCTGAAGGTGCGTCTGTCAAAGATAAGAAGTTTCTAAGAAGGTTTGCAGCAAAATTCTTCCTCAGCAACGACATTCTCTACAAACGAAATCATGATTCAACTCTACTGCGTTGTGTAGATAAGACTGAAGCAGAAAAGATCATGGCAGAGCTGCATGAAGGTACATTCGGAACACATTCCAGTGGACATACCATGGCAAAGAAAATCCTCAGGGCAGGATATTTCTGGTCCACAATGGAAGCCGACTGTTACCAACATTCTCGAACTTGTCATAAATGCCAGATCTATGCTGATAAGGTGCATATCCCTCCGGTTCCTCTGAACGTCCTGACGGCACCTTGGCCTTTTGCGATGTGGGGCATTGATATGATTGGCTAGATCCGACCGACGGCATCCAACGGGCATCGCTTCATCTTGGTAGCGATTGATTACTTCACGAAGTGGGTAGAAGCAGCTTCCTACGCCATGGTAACCAAGAGCGTCGTGGCACGTTTCATTCGGCATAACCTGATCTGTCGGTACGGCGTCCCAGAAAGGATCATTACGGATAATGGTACCAATCTTAACAACAAGATGATCACTGAGCTCTGCGAGCAATTCAAGATACAGCACCACAACTCTTCTCCTTATCGACCGAAGATGAATGGGGCTGTAGAAGCAGCAAATAAGAACATCAAGAAGATTGTGCAGAAGATGACAGTGACCTACAAAGATTGGCACGAAATGTTATCGTTTGCTCTTCATGGGTACCGTACCTCAACAAGGACGTCAACCAGGGTAACTCCTTTTTCTTTGGTCTATGGCATGGTGGCAGTCTTGCCGATTGAAGTCCAGATACCCTCTCTCCGAATAATGAAGGATGCAGACTTGAGTGAAGATGACTGGATCCAGACTCGACTTGATCAATTAAACCTAATTGAAGAAAAGAGACTCACCGCTATCTGTCATGGTCAGACATACCAAAAACGGATGATCAGGGCATTTAACAAGAAAGTCAGACCACAAGAGTATCAAGTTGGGGACCTGGTAATCAAACGCATCATCCTTCCTCAAAGTGATCCCCGGGGCAAATGGACCCCTACGTATGAAGGGCCATTTGTGGTTAAACATGTGTTCTCAGGAGGAGCCGTGATTCTAACCACCATGGATGGTGACGACCTTCCTCACCCCGCCAATGCAGACATAGTAAAAAGATACTACGCATGAATCAAATACCCGCTAGGTTGACATACCTAGGCAAAAATAAGGGCTTCCCGGTGAACCAAAAGGGTTCGGGCAAAAATAAGGGATGAAATGAAAACAAATCTGTACACCCGGCAAGTCGAAAACCTGAAAAAGGCGGCTTGGGCAAAAATGGGTATCCCGGTGGACTGAAAACCCGAAAGGGCGGTCCAGGAAAAAGTTAGGGATAAAGCGTAACACTATGTCTCATTGGATCACCTTGCATCCAGAATTCGGCATCAACTATCTGGCTCAGACTTCAACATCGATCAATCAGCTTCATCTTCAACTAAGCAGCAAAGTGATGAGACGCTTGAAGATATAAAGGCGATAGTAGAGTTGGAACCCAGTGGGAATATTGTGCACATAGCTGTTTTGTTTCCTTTTCAAAATTGTATACACTTTATGTTATTCGGCGGCGTTCTCTTACTGGGATGTCGGCCTCTTGTACAAAAAAAAACGCCTATTTACAGGCGAATTTCAAAATCAATACAAGTTCACTTTTCCAAACAAATTGCCAATTGTTTTTTCCTTTTTCTGTTTTGTCTTGCGAAGAACGTCCAATGTTCATTTTTGATATATGCATTTGACATTAAATTGCTAATTCATAAATACTTGCATATGAAACAAAAGACTAATTACAGGTGACATTAGAAACAGGGGCAATGTAGAGTTGTCCAGGCAGTCTAGTTGCTCTGTCCGCCAAGGTACCAAGGTAGATTCAACTGAAGAATGTGACCAAGTTACCTCAACTCCCCACAGATTAAGACAAGATTCAGCAATACTCTCCCCAGGAAGAGTTAGTCTATCATCAGCCCTACAATAGGCACCATGTTCCCCTAGCAAGTCAGCAGTACTCTCCTCCAGAAGAGTTAGTCTACGGTCAGCCTAAAGGAAGTTGGGTATCCCCAGAAGATATCAACATCCCCAACGGAGTATAGGCATTCATCAGCAAGCATCCCCGGCAGTCTTGATCTAAGATTGTTCCCCGACGGAATACAGACACCCCAGTGGAACCATTTACCAGTACAGTCTGAAGGTTTCCCCAGGAAAGTGGAATTCATATCCCCAGCAGGTCTTGAAGCTTATCCCCAGTAGATTCTGGAAGCTCGTCCCCTGTAGAGTACGGACGTCTCACTCGAGCTTTATTCAAAGTTATTCCTCACAAGGGCTTATAACTGGGTTATCCTTAGCTAATTGCCACGGAAGATCGCCCTCGGCGAAGTTCTTTCAATCCCCGGCGGAGTTCATCAAAGTTCCCCAACATAACTTATCAACAGAATCCCCAGCGGAGTTTAACATTGTTATCCCCAGCGGATTTTAACATTGTTATCCCCAGCGGAGTCCATCATTGAAATCCTCGGCGGAGCTCCCATCAAACTTCAGCGAAGTATCTCTTCCCACAGAGTAATTCCCCTCAGAGTAATATCTCCAACAGGTTTATTCCCCAACGGAGTCATCTTCTCCTACCGATGTATTCTTGCAACCATCATCCCCAGCGGAAGCAAAAAGCTCTACTCTTCAACGTCAGCCCAGGATTTAATTCCCTGGCCGGTCGTCAAGGATTTATTTTCCTAGACGAAAATACATTCATAAACATTTCACACATCTTGTTTACATACATGATAAAGTGCATACAACATTATCTCATTTTGAACATCATGACATCATGCATTTCATACATCATGACATTGCATACAACTGATGTTTTGCCTTTTCAGAGAAAAAGACAACCCAAAAGACAACTACTTTCAACTGTCACAATTCCAGATTCGATTCCTGTATCTAGCCAGGGCACATCTGTGAGTGATCAATTTCCAGATTCAATTCCTGTATCTAGCCAGGGCACATCTGAAGAGTTTGAAGATTCGATTCCTGTATCCAGCCAGGGCATATCTGTTGACGACTATTTCCAGACTCGATTCCTGTATCTAGCCAGGGCACGTCTGAAGAGTTTGAAGATTCGATTCCTGTATCCAGCCAGGGCATATCTATCAACTGTCACAATTCCGGATTCGATTCATGTATCTAGCCAGGGCACATCTGAAGAGTTTGAAGATTCGATTCCTGTATCCAGCCAGGGCATATCTGTTGACGACTATTTCCAGACTCGATTCCTGTATCTAGCCAGGGCACGTCTGAAGAGTTTGAAGATTCGATTCCTGTATCCAGCCAGGGCATATCTATCAACTGTCACAATTCCAGATTCGATTCCTGTATCCAGCCAGGGCATACCTGTTGACGACTAATTCCAGATTCGATACCTATATCCAGCCAGGGCATATCTGCGAGCAACCGATTGTAGATTCAACACCTGTATCTAGCCAGGGCATGTCTGCATGAAGAGATTGAAGATCAACACCTGTAACAAGCCAGGAAAACATCTGTCTTTCTCAAAATACACAAGTTCTCGCTAAGGAATCTCTTATGCGATCAACACTTCCAAATGGCATCTATAAGCCCATTCCCGACAAGGTTCTGTCACGCCTTCAGATGGCATCTATAAGCCCATCTCCCTACCCACAATCTCTTCAAATGGCATCTATAAGCCCATTCCCGACATCATATTTGCTGATACTCCAACATGCGAGTGCAAATTTCAGGGCACTCTAGTGTCCAATCTCCTTTTACCCTCAAGTCACGAAAGGCAAACTCGCCAATCTAACTCTTCAGGTCCAAGAAGATTGAACAGGGGCAACTGTTGTACCCCAAAATTTGCCCTCTCATTTCCTCAACATTTTCTCATCACAAGACCCTTGAAGCTCAAGTTCCAGTTAGGGTTTCCTCTGCTCAAGACTTCTCCTTGCACTGTTGACCCAAATTAGGGTTTGTGTTTGCACAAAGATATTTTGACCTAAAATGCCTAATATGACTTTCATGCTGCATGTTGGACTCCCAAGTTTATCCATACCAAGTTTTAAGTCTTGATTCCAAATTTTGCCCAGTCAATTGGACAGTTGACCTAGAAATCAACTGTATTGGGGAAAAAGTCAACTGTGGCCAATTGACAGTCAAATCTCATGAAAATTGACCCACATCAACATTATGAACTCACATGGACCATTTGATCAAGTTTGGATCACAATTCCATAAGAAATTTGATCAGATCACCAAAAGGGCAAAATGGTCATTTTTAGGGTTTTGACTGCACAGAGGCAATTTTTGACTGTTTGACCTAGCCCATGGCAAACCAAACTCACATATGGACTCAAGGACCCCATGGAATTGTCTTAACATACTCAACAAGTTCAAAAAATCCCAAATGCACAAGATTGACAGTTGAATTTCCCAGTCAATTGATCAATTTTGACTGTATACTGAAAAGTCAAACTTTGACTTTTTGGTCAAAATCAAGTGTCAAGATTCATTTTTCATCAAAACATTCCAAATCATGAAACTTGTTCATCAAGAAATCAAGAATTGCAAATTAGGGTTTGAAATGAAGATTTTTCATAACTTAGAATTTTTCTAAGTTATGAAAAACCCTAATTTTTTCCTAACTTTGTCCCACTTTCTCACCAAGATTCATTTGGATTCAAACAAAAGTCAATACATGAAAGTTGTAGTCCATTGCAAAATCTACAACTTTGATTCACAAAGTTTTCCCAAAAGAATCTTGTAGCTCGAGTTACAATTTTTGGAACAAGGGTACCAAACCATTCTTAACTTAGAGAAATTTTGAACCATTTTAGGCAGGATTTTTGCCTAACTTCAAGACCATTTTTCACATACTCCCACTTGGAATTTCAATTTAAATTTCAAAGATTGATTGTAGTACACATTCCAAGCTTTCCAAAATGTCCAAGAACTCATCAAACAACCTCATGGTTAGGGAGAATCGAATTTGGCAAGTTGGGAAAAACTCACTTTTGATTTGGCCAATTTACATGTTCATACACTTGTGCCATTTTGAACTCATCTTGCATTCCTTGATTACAGGTCCTATATCCCATTTGCACTCAATAATTTAATTCTAACTCATTGTGCCAAGGCCTTGTTTTATGTGTTTAAGCATTACATGGAAGTTTAACCCTTAAATAGAAAAAGCTAATTATCCATTTTTGAAAAGGTATGGCTTTATGTCAAAAGCAAATCCAAGCAAGTACAATGCAAATCCTTTTGGCACAAGTTTATGAACTAATTACACTGATCAAGGCCAAGGTATGCAGCATAGATTGGGGCCTGTACAAGCTAGAAACACCACTTGACATTTTCTTGCTTAAAGTTGAAGTAACCTTGCATAACAACACACAACTCTCATTCCTGTGAACAAGAGCTTAAGTAAAGTTATCAAACACTTTCTAATCATCAAACCTAAGCTGAAACACAAGCCAACCAAGTTCTACACCTTCTCAAACACAGAATCACCCTAAAACTGCCAAAACAGGGCACTTGCTGCAGATTGAGTTCCATAACTCAATCCATTCGTGCATTCTTGCTGAAACCACTTCAAACACATCCCACATCATCCCTTGAAACTGTTCCAAGCCCTAAACACGACCTGTAACATCCCTAGCTAACATCACCATTTTCATTTTTCTGTTTTGCAGTTGAAGTACCATAGCACGATTCTTTTGGTTTCCAAGCAAACTAAAGATTGGAATAGCATCCTGAGACATCAAGGAAGCTATACAAATCATTACCTTGCCTTGTACTCATCTCCATTATTGCACACGATTCCAACTAAACAGGTAAGTTCATGAACTTGTATCTCTCTATCCAGGCATTGTTAGGTTTAGATTTGTGAAGAAAATATGTCACATTCATAGCCCTGAACACGCCCATGTAATTAGTTTTCATTTATGTTATGTGTGCTATGAGAATTTGATGTCTGAACATGGAAAAAAAACTAGGTCAGGAATTGGGGGAGAAGAAATTCTCTCTCATTTCTGAGAGTTAGATTGATTTCTTTATATGTCTAGAATCGTGGCTTCAAGCTCTACAGGTTTCATGTTGGAAGATTTGGCAAAAGATCAAGGAATCTGGAGATAGCAAACGCGTGTTTTTTTGAACAGAAATGCTGGAGGTTGAAGATGACAGGGTCTTTGGGCTGGGCCTGTTTCACTTTTCTTATTTGCACCCTATGTTTACTTTTGAACCCCCTTGGCCCATTGTGCTTATTTGAGACATTTTCTTGACTTTTCTTTTTATTTCTGACTTACTTATTTTTTCTCATAATATTAAAAATATAAAAATATTTTTCACACCATTTTTGAATTTATTAGGCATTTATTTGTTTAAAATAATGTTTATACATAAATAATACCTAATATCTTTTATTGAAAAATACTAAAATTAATACCAATACATTTTATTTTCTGATTTTTATTTTATTTTATCTTTTGAAAATATTTTATGAAAATATACTTTTTTTTGTAAATATTAAATATTTTATTTTTGTACATATTTAATATATTTATCATATAATACAAATACATACATATATTAGTATATTTAGGTTAAAAAATACAAAATATATACATTTTTATTTTTATTAATATTTAACATTAAAAATACCTTTTTGACAAATATACTTCTCTTTTATTTATTTTTGTACATAACTAACAAATATTGTATATATTAAACAATTAATACCTTTTAATTAATAAATTAGGGTTTTTCCCTAAATACATAAAAACTCCAAAAAAATAATACTTTTTATTTTGTTTATTTGACATATAAAAAACACTTTTTTTTCATACATAGAAAAAACATTTTTTTTGCATCTTGCATATTTATTCCATTTTTATTTAATTGTTGTATATTAAATAATTTGTATAATTCCCAATTTGATGTAATAGTCTAGGTTTAAATTCCTTGTCAAAATACCCCCATTTGAACATTTGTACCCCCCTTCCCATATATTGTGTTGTAATAACTTAGGAACTTTATTTTTCGCATTTTAATGCTTTCTAATTATGCCATGTTAGAATTAGGGTTTGTATGCAAATCAATTAACCAAAATAGTTTGACCTAATTTCAAGATAATCAAGCATGAAAATGGACAACACTAATCACACTTGCACCCCTAGGGTATTCCACTTGTTGCCTTCAATAATGGGCCATATTGCATGTTAGGTCTCTTTGGGAAAAACAAATACAATTTAAATGATCATAGTCCCTCAATGACGCTTTCGAAAGTTGCCTAAAAAATGATCAAGTCCCTCCAAGGAAAAATTGCCCAAAGATACTTGGCACCATTGCAATTATGGTCTAAACGATGACCCGCGCCCGTCCCTTTCACATCCTAACACAAGATTGTCCACCAAATGCAATGGTGGAACAAAATTGTTAAAAGGGTTAAAACATAGCAAAGATCTTTGAGAAATTTAGGGTAGATAGCTTTTGGTTACTTGAATCAAACTTGCAAAACAAAACACTTGCCTATTTTTTCAAACCACACATCACTACACTTTCAAAACAACTTTCAAAAACAATGAAAACCTTTTCAAAAGACATACACCTTTGTATACATCCCAACATGGATCATTACAAAGGTTGCCACCACATTGGCCTCTTTTCAAAACATTTTCAAAATCCACACACAAAGCACCTGTGATACGGTGGGAGAACTGACTGTGATTTTGCGTTTGTATTCGCAAATGTTTCGGTTGAGCAAGAGTCGCCACCGACTTTTTATTTTATCCTAAAGGAAAGGTTAAAAAAGCACAACAAAAACCTTTTGAGATATTTCTTGGGTTCGGGGGGTAGATTATGAAAAGGGAAGGTATTAGCACCCTTTTCATCCATGGTTATCCATGGGCTCTTAGTTACTTGGTTTTTTTTTAGATCACTTGCCTTGATTTTCGATTGCTTGAAAATGGTGCGTGTGTGTGTGTGTTTTTGAAAATGTTTTGGAAGAAAATGCCTTGTCTTAGGCTACCCTTGTAACAATTCTTTACTCGAATGTTTTACAAAGGTGTGTATCTTTTCTAAAAGATGTTTCAAATGTTTTTGAGAGTTTGTTTTGAAAGTGTTTGTGGAATGTGGTTTTTGAAAAGAAGGCAAGTGTTTTTTTGCAAGTTTGATCTCAAGTAATTAAGATTTTTGTCTACCCTATTGTACTCAAAGGTTTTCTCTATGTTTTTAACCCTTTTGAACAATTTTGTTCCACCATTGAGTTTGATGGACAATCTTGCGTTTAGGATGTTTAACGGGACGGGCGCGGGTCATCGTATGGACCATGAATGCAATGATGCCAAGTGTCTTTGGCAATTTGCTTGGAAGGGACTATGATCATTCCATTTAGGCAAATTTCGAAAGCGTCATCGAGGGACTTATGATCATTTGAATTTGTTTTGCCAAAGATACTCAACGTGCAAGCATGGCCCATTTTGGAAGGCAACATGTGGGATTACCCTAGAGGGTGCAAGTGTGATTGTGTATTGATTTCATGTATTTGTCTTGTATTAGGTTATCTAGCGTTTGATTTTATGTACATGCAAACCCTAGGTCTAACCATGGTATAATTGAAAGCGGTAAATTGCGAAAATGTAAAATCTACGCTATTACAAAATAAGCATCCGAGAGTGGGGGTACAATATTCACAAATGAGGATGAGACTTTAGGAATGTAGTGTCCAATAAGTTACAACCAAATCGAATTTGCGATCAAATGTAAATGTAACGAATATCAATGTATAAGATAAGCAAATGTGTATAGGGGCAATGTGAATGTATTGTGTAAGTGTACGTGCATACGTGTATGTATATTTGTATATGTAATTATTTACAGGTTCGGAATGTGAATTTAAGAGAGTATTATTAAGTATTGTTTTGACCTAAAGAAAAATTAAATGTTTATTTAATTTAATTAATAATCTTGTATTTTCTTTAATATGTACAAAAAAGAAAATTTAAATGTTTTAAGTTTTAATTATGTATATAAAAAAAAAGGTATTTTTATTTGTTATGTACAAAAGATATTTTAATTAAATGTTTTAAAGTTTATGTATATTGAAAAAAAATATTTTAAGAGTGTTAAAGTATTAATGTACAAATTAAGTGTTTACTTAAAAGAAAAGAAAGGTTTTTCATTTTAATTACATTGTGTATAAAAGATACATTTCATTTATTATGTACAAATAAAAATATCTTAAGTTAGAGGGATAAAATATATTACGTTTGAAATTGTAATTTCAAGAAAAATCAACATTTGATGTAAATGAATAAAAAAGGTTTTGTTAATTTAAATGTATAAGAAAATGATGGTTTAAAAAATAGTGTGAAATGAGTCAGAAATGGGCTCAAGGGCTTGAGGCCCAAATGCAAATTAGGGGAAATGAATAGAACAAGGGAGGTGAATTAGGAGTTAGCTTGGGCTTCAGGTTTTATGAAACAGATTAGGCCCACTCATTTGAAACGCATAGTTTAGGGTTCTGCATTTTGTTTCACTTGGGAATTGTTTTAGGGTTTGGAAGGAGCAGCGGCGGCGTCGTTCGCTCGTTTCACTTCGTCCGTCTTCATCCTCCTCAATACTGAGATGTAACCCTCCGCCCAGAGCCACCATGCCAGCTCTTCCTCCGTCTACCCTTCTCCTTGGGTCATTCACGTTAGGTACGGAAATTTGTTTTCAGTCTCGTTCAAAATTTCTTTTCGTCTTGCATGCTATGGTTTCACATTTATTTGATTTTGTTTATTGATTTACGCGAGGTTTTGAAGAAAGAATGAAAAAAGATTCTACCTTTGCGAAGGAGGAGGAAGGAGGCACTTGGAGGCTTGACGAGCGGAGGGGTTGCGCGATGAGAGCTTGGTGCTAGCTTGGCAAGGATATCTGGTACTCTTTGTCTCACTCTTGGTTTGATGATGACATTGAACTGAAAACCCTTTTTTTCTTCTTCTTGTCGCCCTGTTTATGTCGCCTTGAGATACCTTTGAACGTTTGTGGCCTTTGAGTTGCCTTTTCCGTCGCTATGTTTGTTCCTTGCCCAATGATGGCATCCTGAGGGCCTTGTGTATTGATACTGAGTATGCGTTTTGAGTAATTTCGTTTTGCTTGTGTTGCCTTGCTTACATGCTTAATGCTGTATGACCGTGGTGCCTGCTAGAATGCCCTATGATGATAGTTTCCCTGAGGCTTTGCTTAGGTTTAGTTTGACAGGTTCAATGGCTTTGGTTGGTAAGGCTAATGCAGGTCTTGGCCTTGAACAGGGTCTTACTGGTTTTGGCTTTAGGTTTGTGCTTAGGCAGGTATGATACACAGATTTAATACAGGTTAATGGCCTTTTTGCAACTGGTTTTTGTGTTCGAGTTTGAATGGTACAGGTACAGGTTTGTGAGGTTTCAGCAGGTGCAGGCTTGTGTGTTATCTGGTTTTTGAGGCTTTTCTGGTTTTTGTTATTTGACAGGCAGGGTGAGGCTTGGGTTTGAAACTGGTTTTCTGGCTTGTCTTTTGATGATAGGCTTTACAGGTTTTTATGTTATTGGCTTTTAGCTTTGACAGTGGTTTAATGGTTTTTGAATGGCTTTGTGTTTAAGGCCTTTTGGTTTGATATCTTGTAAAACAAACAGGTTCAAGGTTCTTTGGGACTTGGAGGCTTATCAGTTTTGTATATCTTTTGGTGTATTGGTTTTGCTCGCCTCTTTACTGTACTGTGTTTAGTTCTTTATATTTTCTTCCTTCCTGCCTAAAGCCTAAACCTGCTTTCTTTTTCTCTTCTTCTTCTCTCTCCAGTACAGTTTTGCATTAAGATATTATTTATGCTTTGTACTTTCTGAAAGGGCCACTTGGGAAATGATGAAAGTGAGATAGTTGCTTGCATATCAATTTTTCTCTGCATTCTTGTCTCTTTTCTTCCAGATTTTGTGCTTTTGACATCTTTCCAAATCTTTTGAATAGCTTTGTGACAGTAACTTGTACTTTGACAGTTTTTTGGATGGTTTGAAAATTGTGATTCAGTTTGGACTTTCTGTTTGTATTGAACTATGTAGTTTGACAATTTTTGAATTGTGCAATTTGACTTTTGTGCATTCATTTTTAGCAAATAAAAATTCGTCCCTCTTTGTGAACCGGGAGAAATCCCGTGATTTGCAGAGAGGGTTAACTGATCCCAATCAGTGGCCCTTAATGATGAATTTTATATCTGTCTCTTTTATCTATCTGCTATTGACTTTCCTTTTTTTCTTTTGCAGATGAATATTTGAATGGAGAGGGGTATTAAATGAAGAATGAAGAATTGGAGACTTAGAAAAAATAGGATAGTTTCATTTTTTTATTTAAATTTAAATTAATGTAAAATCATTGTTGTAAATAAATTGTAAACAATAATTGTACGAATAATTTAAAAATAAATAAAAGTTTTTATTATCCAATTAATTCTATTTCCTCCTTTTTCAATTATTTACTTATTATTTATAGTTCTTTAAATTAAAATAACTGAAAATTAAATTCCAGATATTTAATCTTTAGAATAATAAATAATCAACTAAACATTGATTCCACGTTGATCAAAATAATGAACTTGGCGCTTCCATCATCCAAAGCAAAGCACGGTCAAACGTAATAACTGATCAGACGCATTCCCTTCTTACTGATTTCTTACCAAACACTGTAAATCCAAACTGAATGTATCCTTTGACTGGTTCAAACAAACAAATGTGAATTCAAACCAAATGCCTTCTTTTACTGATTAAATCAAACAATGCGTATTCAAACCAAATCCCGGAATAACTTGCAAAGCACCGTAGAATTAAATCTTTCTGAAGAACCGCGCACGAAAACCCTAATTCCTGATTAAATGCCAAAGAACGTTCGCCTGATCAAAGTTGAGCCAAAGTCAACCAAAACCCTAAGCCAACTGTGTGAAACATTCCAGAGCCCTGAAAATCAATGAAACCCTAATTGTGTCCTGACTGACGAGAAAAGTCTGTTTGACCGATTCTTGAGCCAGTTTGAAAAATCAAGAAACGCCTGAAGCTGCGATTTCTTATGGAAAAAAGAGAGGGCAAATTTTGGGGTACAACAGTTGCCCCTGTTCAATATTCTTGAACCTGAAGAGTTAGATTGGCAAGTTTGCCTTTCGCGACTTGAAGGTAAAAGAAGATTGGACACTAAAGTACCCAGAAAATTTGCACTCGGCGATGTGATGGTAGAGGTGAATGGGCTTAAAGATGCCATTTAGTGATGGGCTTAAAGATGCCATCTGATGCGATAGGATCTTGTCGGGGGATGGGCTTAGAGATGCCATCCGGGAATGGGCTTAAAGATGCCATCAGGGAATGGGCTTAAAGATGCCATTTGGCGACTGCTGGTAGGAGGATGGGCTTAAAGATGCCATCTAGAAATGGGCTTAAAGATGCCATTTGAAAATGTTGAACTGTATGTCAATGGTGAGTATCAAAAAGGCACCCATGTTTTGGAACATCTCTGAATTGGGGGTCCGAGCAAGCAATAGATTGACATCAACGTTTTGGAGAATCCGTAAACTATTTTCAGGAGTTGAGATTGAATAAGCAATAGAGTAGCATCCGTTGTTGGGAAGCGTCCGTAAACTGTTTTCAAAAGTTGAGAAGAGTCTGAACAAGTGATAGGTTAACATCCGTTACTGGAGAACCCGTGAACTGTTTTCAGAAGTCTTGAAGTTGAATAAGCAATAGAGCAGCATCCGTTGTTGGGAAGCGTCCGTAAACTGTTTTCAAAAATTGCATCTGAACAAGTTGGTAGATTAACATCCGTTGTTGGGAAGAATCCGTAAACTGTTTTCAGAAGTCTTGAGGTTGAATAAGCAATAGAGCAGCATCCGTTGTTGGGAAGCGTCCGTAAACTATTTTCAAAAATTGCATCTGAACAAGTTGGTAGATTAACATCCGTTGTTGGGAAGAATCCGTAAACTGTTTTCAGAAGTCTTGACAAGAGACTGAACAAGCGATAGGTTAACATCCGTTACTGGGAGAACCCGTGAACTGTTTTCAGAAGTCTTGAGATTGAGGAGGAACCGGTGTAGGGTTTCCTGATGATGAGCTTGTGTAAAACTGCATCTGGAGGAATTTGAAGAAGTATCAGAATGTCGCCGTGTTTGGGTCACATCTGAGTAAACTTGGAAGATGATCTTTGTCTGCCGACTGATCTTACCTGAAAAGGTAAAGGGTTAGTTGTATGCAATGTTATGATGCATGATGCAATGTATGTGACATCAAGGTTTATGACATGAATGGGATGAATGCGCATGTAAGCTGATGAGCTAATGCCGAGGATAAATGAATCTTGGATGGCTGAAGATAAAAGAATCTTGATTGCTGCCGGGGAAAATAAATCCTTGGCTGCTGCTGTGGAGGGCAAGAGTCTTCAATTGTTGAAAATGAGAAGTTTGGGGACCCTTGTTGGGGAAATCATAAGCTTGGGTTGTATGCCAAACTACTGGGGACTTCCTGTTTTGAGGAGATCTGTGTAGGATTTCCTGATGATGAGTTCGTGTAAAACTGCATCGGGTTTTTGAACACTTTTGACATTCGAATGCCCCAAGTGGTGACGTAGATAATTTCCTGGCTTGTTACAGGTGTTGGTCTATAATCGGTCGTTCACAGATGTTTTCCTGGCTTGTTACAGGTGTTGATCTGGAATTCTTCAGACGCACCCTGGCTAGATACAGGAATCGAGTCTGGAAATAGTCGTCAACAGATATGCCCTGGCTGGATACAGGAATTGAATCCTCAAACTCTTCAGACGTGCCCTGGCTAGATACAGGAATCGAGTCTGGAAATAGTCGTCAACAGATATGCCCTGGCCGGATACAGGAATCGAATCTGGAAATAGTCGTCAACAGATATGCCCTGGCTGGATACAGGAATCGAATCTGGAAATAGTCGTCAACAGATATGCCCTGGCTGGATACAGGAATCGAATTTGGAAATAGTCGTCAACAGATATGCCCTGGCTGGATACAGGAATCGAATCTGGAAATAGTCGTCAACAGATATGCCCTGGCTGGATACAGGAATCGAATCCTCAAACTCTTCAGACGTGCCCTGGCTAGATACAGGAATCGAGTCTGGAAATGTGATAGTTTATTTGTTGAACACTTTTGACATTCGAATGCCCCAAGTGGTGATGAAGGAATCTTGAATCAGATTACTCTGCATATTGAGAGATTTCTTGAAATCTTGACTAGACTGCCCCAGGTTAATTGAATTTTGAAAGATCTATTGGACCTTGACTGGACTGCCCCAGGTTAATTGGATTTTGAAAGATCTGTTGGACCTTGACTGGACTGCCCCAAGTTAATTGGATTTTGAAAGATCTGTTGGACCTTGACTGGACTGCCCCAGGTTAATTGGATTTTGAAAGATCTGTTGGACCTTGACTGGACTGCCCCAGGTTAATTGGATGGTGCTATGTCATGCCCCTTGTTGATAGGGGATTTCTAAAGGAAGTGTCGTCCTTTTGAAGTGATTTGGCTCACTGAGAGAGTTTTCGTTCCTCCGAACATTCGCTGTATGAATTTCTTCGCTGTCAAACAAAAAGCCAAATGCAGACAGTGATATTCAAATAATGCAAAGTTTATGTTTGTCTCGAAGTTTTGAAAAAATGCGTTTTTAGCAGAAAACTTTTTATAAGACAGATCAACACAAGATTTAGAGCAAAGCCTTACAGAAGTCAGGATACCTTTTGTAACAGTATGCTTTCGAACTAACCCATGCTTCAATTAGGACTTTTGAAGGGTTGTAACGTGGTTTGGTTCACGGTTTAAGAAACAAAGGATAAAGGCTCAAAGTATATTTGTACCCACCCGCTCTTCGTGATGTTCTTCAACCTAAGCTCAGTTAATTGTGCGTCACACTCTGTTTTGAGTTTGGAACGACTTTTGGGCGATGGTTCACCGGTTGAATTTGGGGAGACAGTCATTATCTCCTCTTTTCTTTTTCAACATTTTTCATGTTGTTGAGGATTTTGTAATGACCTCACTATTTTGATTTTGATTTGTTATCCCTAACTTTTTCCTGACTGTTCCCATTTTCGAGATTACAGTCAGCGGGATGCCCCAGCTTTCTCGAGCTTCCTTTACAGGTTTTGGCTCAGTGGACTTTTTTCTTTTTTGAGAGATTGACTGTCTATGTGATAGGGAACCACCCTTGTCTTTTGATTCCAAAGGAATGCTTTTCTTTTTCGACGTCGTCCATTGTGTTACGAACTGAGAGTTTGCGACTTCAATGCGCATTTTCTTTGAATTAACTGAGATACTACCCTGCCCCAGGTTTATATCAAAGGTTTTGATTGTTTAGAACAGAAAACTCCTACTTCTTTGGCTCGAAGGGGTTGACTAGGGATTATCTTCCTTATAACTCCAGTGTTTGGGAATTGAAAGAAATGCATGTACATCATCAACAAGGTCTGTTCAAAAGCATACTGTATAAGATCATGGTATTGTTTCGTCATCCTCCCTCTAAAGGCTTACAGCTTTTTATCAAGAGTCAAATATCATAAAGAAAAGCATAAGAGTAGTGAAACGAATGGATGAATTCAAGACAAACATATGCAATGCATTAATGAAAACAGAGTTTAACATCAACAGATAATTGTTTGACAGCAAAAGAAATTACAACTTTGAAAATTCAAAAAGAAGCAAAAGTCTTTCAGCTTGAGCTTCGTCACTTCAAGTGGAGAACCCTTTAACGGAAGATTTTCATCTCGCCGTCTGGCATGAATTCCAGCACCCCAATGCCGATCAGATCTTGAATCTTGTTCTTCAAGGCCCAACAGTCGTTGGTGTCGTGTCCCAGGTTGTAGGAATGGTAAACACAAAATACGTCGGGACGATAGTTAGGAGAAGAGGTATTGAGCTTATGAGGAGGATCCCTTAGGGTGAGCAAGTTGACCTCCAACAGGCGCTTCAGTATGAAGAATGATGGTATTTCAGTCTCCGTGAACTGTCTTCCCGACGTTTCTTGCTTACGCCGATTACCCCGTTGACGCTGGCGAGGTTGTTGATGGGCTTGTGACCCTGAAGCAAGCGAAGGAGCTTTCCCCTTGTCTTTTTGAGTGGATGGAGGCTGAGCGGTGACTTGCTCTTTGTTGCACCCCAAAATTTGCCCTCCCATATTCTTCAAGAAATTGCCAAGCCAAGTCACAAAATTCCCCAAGGGTTATGCAATTCAACTGTCTCCTATACAGTCAAAACTAGGGTTTGTGTTCTGATCAAAGAAAGGAAGTTTTCAAGGACCCAATCAAGTCTCATATGCCTACAAAGATGGTCAAGTATCTTCATATCAAGTTTCAAGGCATTCAGCTCAAAATTGCACAGTCAAAACCCTAGATTGCACTACAGTCAACTGTAGGGGCAAAATGGTCATTTGACAGTCAAAAGTTCAAATTTTTGGTCAACATATCATTTTGAAGCCACAAACATCATTTGATCAATGCTTGATCATGATTCTCAAAATTTGGCTCAGAAATCATTAAAGATACAAAAGTTACTATATTTGGACAGCTGAAAAAGTCAACTGAAATTGACCAGGGCATAACTTTCACATGGATTATCAGAAAAATTCCATCCAAAGCTCATTTTGAGGAGAAAGACATTTCCTACAATTCATCTTCATATTCCAAGTCCAAGAAATGCTCTCACAAAAAGTTATCAATTTCAACATTATAGGTCATTTTCAAAAGTCAACAAAAAGGGACTTTAAGTCAAAGGCCATAACTTGAGATTGGTAAATCAAAATGACATGGGACCAAAGGCATTGGTTATAGGACTCAAAGACCTTTCCAAAATGTCCAAGAACATGTGAAAAGCTTAAAAATTGAGCAAGTTATGCCTTGTGGAAGTTGGGAAATTTTTGGGAATTTTGAAAAGTCAACATTGATGCAAATGATCCAAAAATGCTAATGGGCCCATTTTTCTTCCAAGTTTCTTCATGCCAAGCCTATGCACGACCATTAGGCCCAAAGGGAAGTATTTTCTCATTTTTTAATTATTTATTTGAATTTATATTAATATTAATTCATTTAAATTATTTAAATACATGAAAAATATAAAGCTTGACCTAAAAAATCTTTTTATGCACATTCTAGACTCAAGATTTCGTGCACATCCCAATATGGCAAGATTTGGTTGATTTAAGCATGATTGAACAAAAATGCACATGGAAAAGATATGAAAAAATCTTGAAAAATCAATTTGCAAAAACCATTTTTGAAAACACAATGAGCAAGTATCTAAGAGCCCATGGATAACCATGGATAGAAAGGGTGCTAACACCTTCCCTTTCTATAATCTACCTCCCGAACCGAGAGAAATCTCTTTAAGGAATTTTTCTGTGCTTTTGTCCTTTCCATTTGGAGAAAATAAAAGACGGTGGCGACTCTTGCTTACCGCGACATTTCGCGAACCAGCGTTAAACAGTCAGTTCTAGATCCACCGATCACAGAACTGGCGACTCTGCTGGGGAGATAAACTTAAAGTGAGGTTTACCTTAGGGCTAGCTTATAACTATGTTTTCAATTGTTTTCCTTGTGTGCTTTAAATTGTGGGTTGCTTGGGAGTTCTATAGATCCTAACCCGGATCTGGGGGATACCTTTCTTAGAAAGTAGCAACAAGGCTGTGAGGGAACTGTGCGGGGTATACCGACATGGTTGAAACAGTCTGCTACGTTGATGTGGCACTTTGGTGTGTACCGGTAACCCTTGAGTTCAGTCAAGGAAAGTACGGGGCCTCCGCGTGGTGTCGTGAAGCATCAACAGACCTTAGGAACCTTAATTGAACTATCTTGGCCTCTTTAGGGTAGTGAGATAACTGACTTTGGTGCAGTCCGAGGTTGGTTGATACTCGATACTACGCTCAATTGAGGGTTGCTTTCCTGGAATATTTCGGTCGCCAGTTCAGTGGCTAAATCGAAACGATGAACAATGAAAGCAATCCCGTGATATTGGGAACCTTAGAACCCGGTTACTTTGATTAGGACAGGTTGAACCCACCAACTTCAAGAGGGTACTACCCAGACCCCATGCTGGCCTTAAACCTTAAGGGCTTGTCTTGTGTGCCTTGTGTGCCCTACATGTTTGTCTTTGTAAATATCTGTGGTGTGTTTAATCATAGCATCATGACATCATCCAGCATCATATGCATTGACTAACCATTTCAGGGGTTCGAATTTTCATCTTTGTTCTTGTTTTGTAGGACATGGAAACTGTTCGTAGAAAGACAATTCAGGTCAATCTTGTAAGGATTCCTCCTCAGCTTAAGGAGCTTATATCCAGGATTCCCGAGAACTCTTCATTCAGTGAAAGGCATGGAAGCCTCATCAGCTTGGTCAACACCAACATTGAGGAAGATATGATAAAGGTCTTGTTCCAATTCTTTGACCCTCTGCATCACTGCTTTACCTTCTTGGACTATCAGTTGGTACCTACATTGGAGGAGTTCTCCCGGCTCTTGAAGATCCCTATCCTTGATCAGCTACCCTTCAACGGTACAGAAAAGGAACCTAAGCTTGAAGAGATTGCTAAAGCCTTGCACCTACAGTCATCTGACCTCAAGGGACATTGGGAAGTTAGAAGTGGTATCAAAGGGTTCTTAGCCAGGTTTCTGTTTGAAAAAGCTCATGAATGTTGGAACTCCCTTGACTTGCAAGCTTTTGAAGAAGTGGTAGCCCTCCTTGTCTATGGTTTGGTGTTGTTCCCTAACCCAGATCAGCTCATTGATATCAGTGCTGTCCAGATCTTTATGTCCAGGAATCCCATACCTACATTGCTGGGGGACATCCTTCACTCATGTTACACTCGAACCATGAGAAAAAGAGGTGTCCTTATGTGTTGCACTCCTCTCCTGGGAAGGTGGTTTATTTCGCACCTTCCACAATCAGTCCTGAAGAATGAGCGGGGTTTGAGATGGTCACAACGGTTGATGACTCTTACATATGCAGATATACATTGGTGTCCTAGATCTAGAGGAGATGTCACTATCATTGATCGTTGTGGGGAGTACCCTAATGTTCCTTTACTTGGAATCAGAGGAGGTATTACTTATAGCCCGTGCCTGGCTTGGAGACAGTTTGGTTATGCTCGGAGGGATGGTCCTCATGACATGTTAATTCCTGACATAGTTTTTGACTTCGACAGTGATACTCAAGGACTTCGTCAGAGATTCATCAGAGCTTGGAGGATGCCCAGTAGGATAGACAGCAAAACACTGGGGCACAGGAACTCCATCCCTTTGGAACCCTATCTCAAGTGGGTACGCGCCCGCTCTCAGAAGTTAGTGATGCCTTATCCTCACATGATCCCGGTAATCAAAGAACCAGTCTTGGAAGGGGAAGTGTCCCACACTATTCAGCACCCTGATATGCCCACATCCTGGGAAGAGATGCAGAAGAGCTGGATCCAGCTTAAGGAGGAAAGGAATTCTCTGGAGACTAGTATGCATTCCAGTGAAAAGAAAGTCTTGGAGCTCACTCGTCTGTTGCATGAGGAGAGGAACCTCAACACCTACATAGCTCCAAAGAGGATGCGCAGTGTATTTTGGGATTGATTTGATTTTTGTACTTTTGCCCATGGGACTTTGATGTATTAAACAATGATTTTCTTTAATGATAACGTGTGTTCTTTTTGTCTACGACAAATTTGAACTTTCGAACCCTTGAATGCATTACATACGCATTTCATACATCATGTGCATAGCAGGTTTTTCCCCTTTTCAGGTTGCTTACAGTTCTTCGCTGTTTATTTCAGCATCATGAATCTCGGATCTGAATCAACCGAGACATCAATCAAGGCTCTTCAGGCGCAGAATGCGCAGTTTCAAGAATTAATCAAGGGGCTGGCTAAAGGCCAAGAAGAACTGAAGGCTATGCTCCTGAAGAAGGAGAAGAAGAAGAAGAGAAGAACTGTTCTGTTCAACTCGGGCCGAAGGTTTGGCAATACTCTGCAACATGAAGAGGCTGGTTCTTCTGTTGGCAAGAGTCCTTCTCAGGCAGAAGTGAAGGTTCCTAGTCCGGTCGTCTCCGACAATGAGACAGATTTTGATGAAGAGCAGTACCCTCCTTCAGATGACAGGTACAAACAACTGGAGGACAGGTTGAAGGCTATGGAGGTGCAACAGGCACCTGGGCTGGATTTCGGAGATCTGGGTTTGTCGACTGGTGTGATTATCCCGCATAAATTCAAAGCATCATCCTTCTCGAAGTATGACGGGGCGTCTTGTCCCAAGCTGCACTTAAGGTCCTATGTTCGGAAAATTCAGCCGTACTCTGCGGACAAGAATCTATGGATCCACTTCTTCCAGGAGAGTCTTTCAGGGACTCATCTCGAATGGTTCTATCAGCTGGATGGGACCAAAGTTCGTAACTGGGAGGAGCTGGCTACTGCTTTCTACAAGCAGTATCAGTATAATGCCGACCTTGCCCCCACACGTACCCAACTCCAGGGTATGGCGTTAGGCGCAAGCGAAGGTTTTAAGGAGTACGCTCAGAAGTGGAGAGACCTGGCTGGCAGGGTGCAGCCACCATTGACTGATCGGGAATTGGTAGACATGTTCTTGGGGACCCTATCTGGGCCGTTTTTCAACCATCTCATTGGGAATTCTTCTGCTGGTTTCACTGATTTAATCTTGACTGGAGAGAGGATTGAAGCTGGGTTAAAATCTGGAAAAATTCCGAAGGGTGCATCATCCAGTGCTGAGAAGAAACCCTTCAAGAAGGAGTCTAGCGCCGTATATGGTTCCAGGAGATCAGAGAGAAATGAACACTGCCAATCTGTCAGTGCGGTAATGATTGCTAAGCCTGCTGCCCGGCCAAACAATACTCAGAAGGTGGAAAGACCCCGGAGAGAATTCTCCCGTTTAAACATGACCTTGTCGCAGATCCTGCCACAGTTGCTCTCAACTAATTTAGTGACTGTCAGGGAGGCGCCGAAGTTTCCAAATACTACATCCCCCAAGTACAACCCAAATGCTCGTTGTGCTTACCATTCAGAAAGCCCGGGGCACTCTACTGATGACTGTTGGGCACTAAAGAACAAGCTGCAAGACCTCATTGACGCTAAGGAGGTACAGTTTGAGGCATCTGACAAGCCTAACGTAGTGACAGCTCCCCTGCCTGTTCATGGAGTTAATGCTATCGGGGATGAAGAGGAAGTTGATGAAGCTGAGTTTGATAGCTGGATCTACCCGGCAGCTGATGGTGGACTTAACAATTGGAGTGCAAAGGACAATCTCCCTGTTTCTTTTGTTACTAAGTAATAAATTTCCTTGTTTTGTTATTTTGTAATAAACAATGATAAACTCTATGGCCCGGTGTCTTACCCGAGGCACCGTGGTTCTATTTTGTGAGGGCATACGAACTGTCATTTCATATATCATAAATGAAAATCTTGGACGTTTTTCGCATTGCAAATATTGTGTTCCTTTTCTGTCTTTCTTTTCCTTTACATAATTTTCAAAACAGCTGTATTTACACACACACTCACTCATACAGGTTCCAATCCACTCTGGATCTCACTGATAACAGCTCTGCTACTGCCAGTTATAACTTCGAAAATCCGATCAACTTAGCCGAAGACGAAGGTGAAGATGATTGCGAAGTGCCTGGAGAGCTTGCAAGACTGTTGCTTCAGGAAGAGCGGGCAATTCAACCCCACGAAGAGCCAGTGGAAACAATAAACCTGGGTACTGAAGCAGACAGGAAAGAGGTAAAGATTGGTGCCAACCTAGAGCTCAGCGTGAAGCAACGGTTAACCAAGATGTTACATGACTATATGGAGATCTTTGCCTGGTCCTACGAAGACATGCCAGGATTGGATACCGATATTGTCGTCCATCACTTGCCGACTAAGGAAGACTGCCCTCCAGTAAAGCAAAAGGTCCGTCGGATGCGTCCAGAGATGTCTGAGAAGATTAAAGCCGAAGTCATGAAACAGTTTGATGCCGGATTCCTTGCAGTGACTTCTTACCCTCAGTGGGTTGCTAATGTGGTGCCGGTACCTAAGAAAGACGGTAAGGTCAGAATGTGTGTCGACTACAGGGATCTGAACAGGGCCAGCCCCAAAGATGACTTCCCCTTACCTCACATTGATGTCCTTGTCGATAACACAGCTCAGCACAAGGTATTCTCTTTCATGGATGGCTTTTCAGGCTACAATCAGATCAAGATGGCACCTGAAGACATGGAAAAGACTACATTCGTTACTCAGTGGGGCACCTTCTGTTACAAGGTCATGCCGTTCGGGTTGAAGAATGCTGGGGCAACCTACCAACGTGCCATGGTTGCCTTATTTCATGACATGATCCATCATGAGATCGAGGTGTATGTGGACGACATGATCGCCAGGTCCCAGACGGAGGAAGAGCATCTAGATCATCTGCAGAAGTTGTTTGACCGGCTGAAACTGTACAAGCTGAGATTGAACCCGAACAAGTGCACCTTCGGGGTAAGATCTGGGAAGTTGCTAGGCTTCGTGGTCAGTGATAAAGGTATTCAAGTGGACCCTGCTAAGGTCAAAGCTATTCAAGAGATGCCAGTCCCCAAGACAGAGAAGGAAGTCAGAGGCTTTTTAGGACGCCTGAATTACATCGCTCGATTCATATCTCATTTGACTGCTACCTGTGAGCCAATCTTCAAGCTGCTGAAGAAAGATCAGGTAGTACGTTGGAACGATGAATGTCAGGCTGCCTTTGACAGAATTAAAGAGTATCTCCAAGAACCACCTATCCTTATGCCACCGGTTGAAGGGAGACCTCTGATCCTATATCTGACAGTGCTTGACAACTCGATGGGGTGTGTGCTGGGGCAGCATGACGAGTCTGGCCGAAAAGAGCATGCCATTTATTACCTTAGCAAAAAGTTTACCGACTGTGAGACCCGATACTCACTGCTTGAGAAAACTTGCTGCGCTTTGGTATGGGCTGCTCGCCGGCTGAGACAGTATATGCTGACTCACACTACCTTTTTGATCTCAAAAATGGATCCTATAAAGTACATATTCGAAAAGCCTGCTCTGTCTGGGAGGATTGCAAGATGGCAAATGATCTTGACGGAATACGACATTCAGTACACAACCCAGAAAGCCATCAAGGGGAGTGTATTGGCAGACCACTTAGCTCATCAAGCTGTAGATGACTATCAGTCCATGAACTTCGAGTTTCCGGATGAAAGCATCATGATTGTAACTGATTGTGAAGTACCTGGACCGGATGAAGGACCTGAACTAGGATCCCGATGGTCTATGCACTTTGACGGAGCTTCCAATGCTTTGGGAAATGGTATCGGCGCCATCATCATATCTCCACAAGGTACTCATACTCCACTCACTGCCCGGCTGTGTTTCAACTGTACCAACAACATGGCAGAGTATGAGGCGTGTATCATGGGTCTTCAAGCTGCGATCGACCTAAGGATCAAATTTCTAAGTGTCTTCGGAGATTCTGCTCTTGTGATCAATCAAATCAAAGGAGAGTGGGATACGAAACATCCAAACTTGATTCCTTACAGAGAATGTGTATTGACCCTGATTCCCCACTTCACAGAGATAACCTTTGAGCACTTTCCAAGAGAAGAGAATCAGTTAGCGGACGCGTTAGCTACAATGTCTTCAATGTTCAAGGTCAAATGGGATAATGAGGCTCCCCGGATCACCATCTGGAAACTGGACGAACCGGCATACTGTTGTGATCTCGAAACTGAATTGGTAACTGAGAAGCCTTGGTACCACGAAGTGAAAAGATACCTGGAAGCTCAGGAATACCCTGAAGGTGCCTCTGTCAATGATAAGAAGTTCCTGAGAAGGTTCGCAGCCAAGTTCTTCCTAAGCAACGGCATCTTGTACAAGAGAAACCATGATTCAACCTTACTGCGTTGTGTGGATAAGACTGAAGCAAAAAGAATCATGGAAGAGCTACATAAAGGGACCTTTGGTACGCATTCCAGTGGGCACACTATGGCTAAGAAAATCCTACGGGCAGGATATTACTGGTCCACAATGGAAGCTGACTGTTACCAACACTCCAGGACATGCCACAAGTGCCAGATCTATGCAGATAAAGTGCATGTTCCTCCGGTTCCCCTGAATGTTCTGACTGCGCCTTGGCCGTTTGCAATGTGGGGTATAGACATGATCGGCGAGATCAAACCTACGGCATCTAATGGACATCGCTTCATCCTAGTGGCGATTGACTATTTTACAAAGTGGGTTGAGGCAGCATCCTATGCTACAGTAACCAAGACTGTTGTGGCACGGTTTATTCGGCACAATCTGATCTGTCGGTACGGCATCCCTGAGCGAATTATTACAGACAACGGTACCAATCTGAACAACAAGATGATTGCTGAGCTCTGCGAACAGTTCAAAATACAGCACCATAACTCTTCTCCTTATAGACCGAAGATGAATGGGGCTGTAGAAGCAGCAAATAAAAACTTCAAGAAAATCGTGCAAAAGATGACAGTGACGTATAAAGATTGGCACGAGATGTTACCGTTCGCTCTGCATGGGTACCGTACCTCAGCTAGGACGTCAACCGGGGCAACTCCTTTCTCTCTGGTTTATGGCATGGAGGCAGTCTTGCCGATCGAGGTGCAAATTCCCTCTCTCCGGATAATGAAGGATGCAAATCTGAACGAAGATGATTGGATCCAGACACGACTTGATCAGCTCAACCTCATTGACGAAAAGAGACTTGCTGCTATCTGTCATGGTCAGACGTATCAGAAACGAATGATCAGGGCATTTAACAAAAAGGTCAGACCACAGGAATATCAAGTTGGGGATCTGGTAATCAAACGAATCATCCTTCCTCAGAGTGATCCAAGGGGAAAATGGACTCCTACGTATGAAGGGCCATTTGTGGTTAAACATGTGTTCTCAGGAGGAGCAATGATATTAACCAACATGGATGGTGACGACCTTCCTCACCCCGCCAATGCAGACATAGTTAAAAAATACTACGCATGAAAAAGACCCGCTAGGCTGACATGCCTAGGCAAAAATTAGGGCTTCCCGTCGAACCAAAAGGGTTCGGGCAAAATGAAGGGATGAAAATAAAAAAAAATCTGTACACCCGGCAAGTCGAAAACCTGAAAAGGCGGCTTGGGCAAAAATGGGTATCCCGGTGGACTGAAAACCCGAAAGGGCGGTCCAGGCAAAAATTAGGGATAAAGCGTAATACTATGTCTCATTGGATCACTTGGCATCCAGAATCCAGTATTTACATCAAGTTCAGACGGCATCGATCAGTCAGCTTCACCTTCAACCAAGGTCATCAAGTGATGAGACGCTCGGAGTTATAAAGACAATAGCAGAGTTGAAACCCAGCGGATCATTCATATTTCACACAGCTGTTTATTTTCTTTTGTACAAAATTTGTATAAACTCTCTTATTCGGCGGCGTTCCTCTTACTAGGACGTCAGCCTCTTGTACACAAAATGCCTATTTTCAGGCCATTCAAAATCAATACAAATATATTTTCAGTTAAACGTGCCAAGTGTTTTTCTTTTTCTGTTTTGTTTTGCGAAGAACGTCCAAGGTTCAATTTGTGATATATGCATTAACAATAATTTGCTAACTCATAAATATTTGCATACGAAACAAAGGAATTAATTGCAGGTGACACTAGAAACAGGGACAATAAAGAGTTGTCCAAGCAGCCTAATTGTTCAATCCTCCAAGGTACCAAGGTAGGTTCAGCAAAAGAACATAACCAGATTCCTTAAATCCCCAGAGAGTGGTTCAGCAAAACAGTACGTTCTTCTCCAAGCAAAATCATCAAATATCAAGGAAATTGAGTATCCTCCAGCCGATCTCAAACATTCCCCAGCAGCAATACATATATTCTTAACAAGCATCCCCGGCAGTCTTGGTCTAAAGATTGTTCCCCGGCGGCATACCAACATTCAAAGGAATCACTTCCCCGCAGTCCAAAACTTCCCCAAAGAGTCCAGTCCAACCCAGTTTCCCCAGGAAAGTTGGAATTCATATCTTCCCAAGCAGTAAGCTTACCCCCAGTAAATTCTGGAAGCTTATCCTCACAGAGCACGAACGCGTCGTCCGGCTTTATTTAAAGAGTTATTTCCTTAACAGGATATAACTGGGTTATCCTCAGCCAAAAGCCATGGAAAGAACGTCGTCGACAAAGTCTTCTTACCCCAGCGAAGTCCGTCAACACTTCATACAACAACGGTATCCTCAGCAAGTCATTCTCAATAATTCAAGCAAAGCATCTCTATCCCCACAGAGTACCGCTTCCCAGCATGGTCGCTAGAGTATCTTTTCTCCCCGCAGACTCTTCATTTGCCAAGTTTATTCCTCAACGGAGTTATCTTCTCCTATTGGTATTCTTGCAGTTATCATCCCCAGCGGAAGCAAAATCTATTCTTCAACGTCAGCCCAGGATACAACTTCCCGGCACCCGTCAAGGATTCACCTTCCTAGACGAAAACATACATAAAACTTCACATACACCATCATAGCATGCATAACGCACTGCATCATACAAGTCTCCTTTATGTTGAGAACATCATTGCTTGATCCATATCATGCATTGCATATGACTGACTTTTACCTTTCAGGAAAGATGCAGTTTAAAGTCTCAATCACATCTCAAGACCTAGACCGGTTCAGTTAAATCGACCCTAAGATTTTCCTGATACTTATCCAGTCAAAGGCCTTCTCTGGTTCAGTCAGATCGACCCTAAGATCTCCCTGATGCTTATCCAGTTGAAGATATTCCAAGACCTTGTTCGGTTCAGTTAAATCGACCCTAAGATTTTCCTGATGCTTATCCAGTCAAAGGCCTTCTCTGGTTCAGTCAGATCGACCCTAAGATCTCCCTGATGCTTATCCAGTTGAAGATATTCCAAGACCTTGTCCGGTTCAGTTAAATCGACCCTAAGATTTTCCTGATGCTTATCCAGTCAAAGGCCTTCTCTGGTTCAGTCAGATCGACCCTAAGATCTCCCTGATGCTTATCCAGTTGAAGATATTCCAAGACCTTGTCCGGTTCAGTTAAATCGACCCTAAGATTTTCCTGAGGCTTATCCAGTCAAAGGCCTCCTCTGGTTCAGTCAGATCGACCCTAAGATCTCCCTGATTCTTATCCCAGTAGAAGACACCCAAGATTCTTCTCAACGAGCGTTGTTGAAGTTAAAATCGCCCAAGGTTCTCTTACCATCCATGCTAAGGCAGTAACCATCCCTGGTTCATTCATCAGCGTTTGAAGCTCCAGACTCAGCTCCTGTAACCAGTCAGGACACATCTATACCAAGCATCTAAAATTAGCTCCTGCAACGTGTCAGGTACTCATTTTCTCTTTTGCAGGTATGCAGGTTCTCGCTAAGGAATCTCCTACGCGATCAACATCCAGATGGCATCTATAAGCCCATCATCCTATCCAGCAATCTCCAAATGGCATCTATAAGCCCATTCCACCATCACTACCACTATGTGAGCGCAAATTTCTGGGCACTCTAGTGTCCAATCATCTTTTACCATCGGATTACGAAAGGCACGTCAGCCAATCTGCATCCTCAGGCCTAAGAAGATTGAACAGGGGCAACTGTTGCACCCCAAAATTTTCCCTCCCATATTCTTCAAGAAATTGCCAAGCCAAGTCACAAAATTCCCCAAGGGTTATGCAATTCAACTGTCTCCTATACAGTCAAAACTAGGGTTTGTGTTCTGATCAAAGAAAGGAAGTTTTCAAGGACCCAATCAAGTCTCATATGCCTACAAAGATGGTCAAGTATCTTCATATCAAGTTTCAAGGCATTCAGCTCAAAATTGCACAGTCAAAACCCTAGATTGCACTACAGTCAACTGTAGGGGCAAAATGGTCATTTGACAGTCAAAAGTTCAAATTTTTGGTCAACATATCATTTTGAAGCCACAAACATCATTTGATCAATGCTTGATCATGATTCTCAAAATTTGGCTCAGAAATCATCAAAGATACAAAAGTTACTATATTTGGACAGCTGAAAAAGTCAACTGAAATTGACCAGGGCATAACTTTCACATGGATTATCAGAAAAATTCCATCCAAAGCTCATTTTGAGGAGAAAGACATTTCCTACAATTCATCTTCATATTCCAAGTCCAAGAAATGCTCTCACAAAAAGTTATCAATTTCAACATTATAGGTCATTTTCAAAAGTCAACAAAAAGGGACTTTAAGTCAAAGGCCATAACTTGAGATTGGTAAATCAAAATGACATGGGACCAAAGGCATTGGTTAGAGGACTCAAAGACCTTTCCAAAATGTCCAAGAACATGTGAAAAGCTTAAAAATTGAGCAAGTTATGCCTTGTGGAAGTTGGGAAATTTTTGGGAATTTTGAAAAGTCAACATTGATGCAAATGATCCAAAAATGCTAATGGGCCCATTTTTCTTCCAAGTTTCTTCATGCCAAGCCTATGCACGACCATTAGGCCCAAAGGGAAGTATTTTCTCATTTTTTAATTATTTATTTGAATTTATATTAATATTAATTCATTTAAATTATTTAAATACATGAAAAATATAAAGCTTGACCTAAAAAATCTTTTTATGCACATTCTAGACTCAAGATTTCGTGCACATCCAAATATGGCAAGATTTGGTTGATTTAAGCATGATTGAACAAAAATGCACATGGAAAAGATATGAAAAAATCTTGAAAAATCAATTTGCAAAAACCATTTTTGAAAACACAATGAGCAAGTATCTAAGAGCCCATGGATAACCATGGATAGAAAGGGTGCTAACACCTTCCCTTTCTATAATCTACCTCCCGAACCGAGAGCAATCTCTTTAAGGAATTTTTCTGTGCTTTTGTCCTTTCCATTTGGAGAAAATAAAAGACAGTGGCGACTCTTGCTTACCGCGACATTTCGCGAACCAGCGTTAAACAGTCAGTTCTAGATCCACCGATCACACTCTTCAACCTCATATGTTTGCCCCAATTGGTTGTTTTGAAGCAGTTGGCAGACAAGAACTCTGAGTTCCTCTTGTCTTTGAGATAGGTCTTAGATGAGAGCCATCTGGCCCACCAACTGTTCCATCACTTGGGTCCTCAATGTTGTCAGATCAAACTGCAGCTCCGCAAGCTGATCACTCCTGGCATTGTTGGAATTCTCCAAGCCCTTTGTGAGGAGAGCTTTCATCTCTTCCTGCCCCAGAGACAGGTTCAGGAACACTTCCTACAGCTGAGCAGTCTGGTCTTGGATGTCTTTGACAGACCTTTCTAGAGCCATCTCTTACTGAAATAAACAGTAGGAGAGTAAGGAAACCCGAAAAAGGAAAGACTGTCAAAATTCAATGCATGATATGTGGATGCATGCTTTCAAGGATCTCTTGGGGTAAACACAAGAAAATGTTAGAGGTTAAACTTTGCTCTTGGATTGGAGATCTTCGCATCGGTGGATGCCTTTCCACGAGAATCAAGCTCACCATGTCGAGTGGGTCATAGCCACCGATTCAAGTTGTTGTACTTGATCTTTGACTGGAGAACTTTGTATCGGTGGATGTCTTTCCACGAGAATCAAGCTCACCATGTCAAGTGGGTCATAGCCACTGATTCAAGTTGTTGTACTTGATCTTTGACTGGAGAACTTTGTATCGGTGGATGTCTTTCCACGAGAATCAAGCTCACCATGTCAAGTGGGTCATAGCCATTGATTCAAGTTGTTGTACTTGATCTTTGATGGCATTTGTTTAGAGGAGAAACCTCTTGCCCCTTGGTAGATGTATGGTTCAACGTAACACTGCATCAAAAGAACCCTCGAGATCCTTGAAATGGTTATTGAAAATGCTATGGTATGATGTCATGATGTCATGTACATGTATGCGAAAAACAAGTGAGTGTATATACAGGCAAACATATTCACACAAAGCAAACAAGTCCTTAGGTTTAGGCTTGCATGGGGTTCAGGTACTACCCTCTTTCAGTTTCGTTGGTTAAAACCTGTCCTATCAAAAGTAACCGGGTTCTAGAGGATCTCAAATCATTGGCTACCCTCGATCGGTCATAACTCCAACATCGCTATCTTTTCTTGCGGTCGGAACCATCGCGAGAGTTTAGCCTCAATGAGTGTAGCATACTGCTACTGTTCTAATGGTCAAGTTGGGTCAATTTAGGGTTCTAAGGTCGGTTGGTGCTTAACGACTCCTTGGAAGACCCATATTCTCCCCGTTTCAACACGAGGGATATCGGTACAGACCAAGGCGCCACACCAACGTAGCCACTGCTTCACCCATGTCGGTATACGCCGGACAGGTCCCTCACATATTATGCTACCTAAAAGGGTATTCCCCAGATCCGGGTTAGGATCTATGAAACTCCGATACAAAGCCCACAAATATAAAAGCAAACAAAGCAATCAATTGAAAACAAAGGTGATATAAACCCTAAGGTAACCCCACTTTGAGTAGTAATCCCCAGCAGAGTCGCCAGTTCTGTGATACGGTGGGAGAACTTACTGTGGTTTTGCGTTTGTATTCGCAAATGTTTCGGTTGAGCAAGAGTCGCCATCGAATTTTTATTTTATCCTAAAGGAAAGGTTAAAAAAGCACAGCAAAAACCTTTTGAGATATTTCTTGGGTTCGGGGGGAAGATTATGAAAAGGGAAGGTATTAGCACCCTTTTCATCCATGGTTATCCATGGGCTCTTAGTTACTTGGTTTTTTTTTTAGATCACTTGCCTTGATTTTCGATTGCTTGAAAATGGTGCGTGTGTGTGTGTGTTTTTGAAAATGTTTTGGAAGAAGATGCCTTGTCTTAGGCTACCCTTGTAACAATTCTTTACTCGAATGTTTTACAAAGGTGTGTATCTTTTCGAAAAGATGTTTCAAATGTTTTTGAGAGTTTGTTTTGAAAGTGTTTGTGGAATGTGGTTTTTGAAAAGAAGGCAAGTGTTTTTTTTGCAAGTTTGATCTCAAGTAATTAAGAGTTTTGTCTACCCTATTGTACTCAAAGGTTTTCTCTATGTTTTTAACCCTTTTGAACAATTTTGTTCCACCATTGAGTTTGATGGACAATCTTGCGTTTAGGATGTTTAACGGGACGGGCGCGGGCCATCGTATGGACCATGAATGCAATGATGCCAAGTGTCTTTGGCAATTTGCTTGGAAGGGACTATGATCATTCCATTTAGGCAACTTTCGAAAGCGTCATCGAGGGACTTATGATCATTTGAATTTGTTTTGCCAAAGATACTCAACGTGCAAGCATGGCCCATTTTGGAAGGCAACATGTGGGATTATCCTAGAGGGTGCAAGTGTGATTGTGTATTGATTTCATGTATTTGTCTTGTATTAGGTTATCTAGCGTTTGATTTTATGTACATGCAAACTCTAGGTCTAACCATGGTATAATTGAAAGCGGTAAATTGCGAAAATGTAAAATCTACGCTATTACAAAATAAGCATCCGGGAGTGGGGGTACAATATTCACAAATGGGGATGAGACTTTAGGAATGTAGTGTCCAATAAGTTACAACCAAATCGAATTTGCGATCAAATGTAAATGTAACGAATATCAATGTATAAGATAAGCAAATGTGTATAGGGGCAATGTGAATGTATTGTGTAAGTGTACGTGCATACGTGTATGTATATTTGTATATGTAATTATTTACAGGTTCGGAATGTGAATTTAAGAGAGTATTATTAAGTATTGTTTTGACCTAAAGAAAAATTAAATGTTTATTTAATTTAATTAATAATCTTGTATTTTCTTTAATATGTACAAAAAAGAAAATTTAAATGTTTTAAGTTTTAATTATGTATATAAAAAAAAGGTATTTTTATTTGTTATGTACAAAAGATATTTTAATTAAATGTTTTAAAGTTTATGTATATTGAAAAAAAATATTTTAAGAGTGTTAAAGTATTAATGTACAAATTAAGTGTTTACTTAAAAGAAAAGAAAGGTTTTTCATTTTAATTACATTGTGTATAAAAGATACATTTCATTTATTATGTACAAATAAAAATATCTTAAGTTAGAGGGATAAAATATATTACGTTTGAAATTGTAATTTCAAGAAAAATCAACATTTGATGTAAATGAATAAAAAAGGTTTTGTTAATTTAAATGTATAAGAAAATGATGGTTTAAAAAATAGTGTGAAATGAGTCAGAAATGGGCTCAAGGGCTTGAGGCCCAAATGCAAATTAGGGGAAATGAATAGAACAAGGGAGGTGAATTAGGAGTTAGCTTGGGCTTCAGGTTTTATGAAACAGATTAGGCCCACTCATTTGAAACGCATAGTTTAGGGTTCTGCATTTTGTTTCACTTGGGAATTGTTTTAGGGTTTGGAAGGAGCAGCGGCGGCGTCGTTCGCTCGTTTCACTTCGTCCGTCTTCATCCTCCTCAATACTGAGATGTAACCCTCCGCCCAGAGCCACCATGCCACCTCTTCCTCCGTCTACCCTCCTCCATGGGTCATTCACGTTAGGTACGGAAATTTGTTTTCAGTCTCGTTCAGAATTTCTTTTCGTCTTGCATGCTATGGTTTCACATTTATTTGATTTTGTTTATTGATTTACGCGAGGTTTTGAAGAAAGAATGAAAAAAGATTCTACCTTTGCGAAGGAGGAGGAAGGAGGCACTTGGAGGCTTGACGAGCGGAGGGGTTGCGTGATGAGAGCTTGGTGCTAGCTTGGCAAGGATATCTGGTACTCTTTGTCTCACTCTTGGTTTGATGATGACATTGAACTGAAAACCCTTTTTTTTTCTTCTTCTTGTCGCCCTGTTTATGTCGCCTTGAGATACCTTTGAACGTTTGTGGCCTTTGAGTTGCCTTTTTCGTCGCTATGTTTGTTCCTTGCCCAATGATGGCATCCTGAGGGCCTTGTGTATTGATACTGAGTATGCGTTTTGAGTAATTTCGTTTTGCTTCTGTTGCCTTGCTTACATGCTTAATGTTGTATGACCGTGGTGCCTGCTGGAATGCCCTATGATGATAGTTTCCCTGAGGCTTTGCTTAGGTTTAGTTTGACAGGTTCAATGGCTTTGGTTGGTAAGGCTAATGCAGGTCTTGGCCTTGAACAGGGTCTTACTGGTTTTGGCTTTAGGTTTGTGCTTAGGCAGGTATGATACACAGATTTAATGCAGGTTAATGGCCTTTTTGCAACTGGTTTTTGTGTTGGAGTTTGAATGGTACAGGTACAGGTTTGTGAGGTTTCAACAGGTGCAGGCTTGTGTGTTATCTGGTTTTTGAGGCTTTTCTGGTTTTTGTTATTTGACAGGCAGGGTGAGGCTTGGGTTTGAAACTGGTTTTCTGGCTTGTCTTTTGATGATAGGCTTTACAGGTTTTTATGTTACTGGCTTTTAGCTTTGACAGTGGTTTAATGGTTTTTGAATGGCTTTGTGTTTAAGGCCTTTTGGTTTGATATCTTGTAAAACAAACAGGTTCAAGGTTCTTTGGGACTTGGAGGCTTATCAGTTTTGTATATCTTTTGGTGTATTGGTTTTGCTCGCCTCTTTACTGTACTGTGTTTAGTTCTTTATATTTTCTTCCTTCCTGCCTAAAGCCTAAACCTGCTTTCTTTTTCTCTTCTTCTTCTCTCTCCAGTACAGTTTTGCATTAAGATATTATTTATGCTTTGTACTTTCTGAAAGGGCCACTTGGGAAATGATGAAAGTGAGATAGTTGCTTGCATATCAATTTTTCTCTGCATTCTTGTCTCTTTTCTTCCAGATTTTGTGCTTTTGACATCTTTCCAAATCTTTTGAATAGCTTTGTGACAGTAACTTGTACTTTGACAGTTTTTTGGATGGTTTGAAAATTGTGATTCAGTTTGGACTTTCTGTTTGTATTGAACTATGCAGTTTGACAATTTTTGAATTGTGCAATTTGACTTTTGTGCATTCATTTTTAGCAAATAAAAATTCGTCCCTCTTTGTGAACCGGGAGAAATCCCGTGATTTGCAGAGAGGGTTAACTGATCCCAATCAGTGGCCCTTAATGATGAATTTTATATCTGTCTCTTTTATCTATCTGCTATTGACTTTCCTTTTTTTCTTTTGCAGTAGAATATTTGAATGGAGAGGGGTATTAAATGAAGAATGAAGAATTGGAGACTTAGAAAAAATAGGATAGTTTCATTTTTTTATTTAAATTTAAATTAATGTAAAATCATTGTTGTAAATAAATTGTAAACAATAATTGTACGAATAATTTAAAAATAAATAAAAGTTTTTATTATCCAATTAATTCTATTTCCTCCTTTTTCAATTATTTACTTATTATTTATAGTTCTTTAAATTAAAATAACTGAAAATTAAATTCCAGATATTTAATCTTTAGAATAATAAATAATCAACTAAACATTGATTCCACGTTGATCAAAATAATGAACTTGGCGCTTCCATCATCCAAAGCAAAGCACGGTCAAACGTAATAATTGATCAGACGCATTCCCTTCTTACTGATTTCTTACCAAACACTGTAAATCCAAACTGAATGTATCCTTTGACTGGTTCAAACAAACAAATGTGAATTCAAACCAAATGCCTTCTTTTACTGATTAAATCAAACAATGCGTATTCAAACCAAATCCCGGAACAACTTGCAAAGCACCGTAGAATTAAATCTTTCTGAAGAACCGCGCACGAAAACCCTAATTCCTGATTAAATGCCAAAGAACGTTCGCCTGATCAAAGTTGAGCCAAAGTCAACCAAAACCCTAAGCCAACTGTGTGAAACATTCCAGAGCCCTGAAAATCAATGAAACCCTAATTGTGTCCTGACTGACGAGAAAAGTCTGTTTGACCGATTCTTGAGCCAGTTTGAAAAATCAGGAAACGCCTGAAGCTGCGATTTCTTGTGGAAAAAAGCGAGGGCAAATTTTGGGGTACAACAGCACCATTTCAAACAATTGAAAATCAAGGCAAGTTGATCTAAGCAAGTAACTAAGAGCCCATGGATAACCATGGATAGAAAGGGTGCTAATACCTTCCCTTTCTATAATCTACTCCCCGAACCCAAGAAAACATCTCAAAGGTTTTTGCTGTGCTTTTTAACCTTTCCTTAGGATAAAATAAAAAGTCGGTGGCGACTCTTGCTCAACCGAAACATTTGCGAAAACAAACGCAAAACCCTAGTCAGTTCTCCCACCGTATCACAGATGGCTATGTGAAATGACTTCATGGGATTCCATTCTGCTATAGCCTTTACAACTCTGAATATCTGCCCGTTCAATGCTTCGTCTGTCGGTGATTGAATTAACCAGAAGTTTGGAGCTGGTTGATGAAGAGATTGTCCTTAAAGTGATCCGACGATACATAGTCATACGCTTTAATTCCCTAACTTTTTCCTGAATCGCCCTTTCGGGTTTTCGATCCACCGGGAAACCCCTTTTTGCCCAAGCCGCCCTTTCGGGTTTTCGACTTGCCGGGTGTACAATTTTTTTTTTGTTTTATCCCTAATTTTTGCCTGAACTGCCCTTTCGGGTTTTCGGTTCACCGGGATACCCATTTTTGCCCAAGTCGCCCTTTCGGGTTTTCGACTTGTCGGGTTATTTCATGCGTAGTATTTTTTGACTATGTCTGTGTTCGCAGGGTGCGGCAAATCGTCGTCGTCCATGGTGGTCAGAATCATTGCACCACCAGAAAATATGTTCTTGATTACAAATGGTCCTTCGTAAGTAGGAGTCCATTTGCCCCTGGGATCACTTTGCGGCAAGATAATCCGCTTGATCACGAGATCTCCGACTTGATATACTTGACGTCTGACTTTCTTGTTGAAAGCATTGATCATCCGTTTTTGGTACGTCTGACCATGGCAAACAGCAGCGAGTCGCTTCTCGTCGATCAAATTGAGTTGATCAAGTCGGGTCTGAATCCAATCGTCTTCATTCAAACTTGTGTCTTTCATAATTCTTAAGGAAGAAATCTGAACTTCCACGGGCAGGACAACTTCCATGCTGTATACTAGAGAAAATGGGGTTGCCCCGTTTGAAGTACATGCTGTGGTACGATCCGTGCAGAGCAAACGGTAGCATCTCATGCCAGTCCTTGTAAGTGACCGTCATTTTCTGAATGATCTTCTTAATGTTTTTATTCGCAGCTTCAACAGCACCGTTCATCTTCGGTCGATAGGGAGATGAATTGTGATGATAAATCTTGAACTGTTCGCATAGAGCGGTGATCATAGTATTATTCAGATTGGTTCCGTTGTCTGTAATGATCCTGTCAGGGACACCGTACCGACATATGAGGTTTTGCTTGATGAAGCGGGCAACCACATTCTTTGTAAAAGAGGCGAAGGAAGCCGCTTCGACCCATTTGGTGAAATAGTCAATGGCGACCAGGATGAAACGATGTCCGTTGGATGCCGTGGGCTTGATCTCTCCAATCATGTCAATGCCCCACATTGCGAATAGCCACGGAGCTGTCAGCACGTTGAGAGGAACCGGAGGGATATGAACCTTGTCAGCGTAGACTTGACACTTGTGGCAAGTACGGGAATGTTGATGGCAGTCAGTTTCCATGGTAGACCAGTAATAGCCTGCCCTTAGGATCTTCTTAGCCATTGTATGCCCGCTCAAGTGAGTGCCAAATGTGCCGCTGTGTATCTCGGTCATGATTAACTCTGCTTCAGCTTTGTCTACGCATCGGAGTAAAACACAATCATGGCTTCGTTTGTAGAGGATGCCATTGCTCAGGAAGAACTTGGCAGCAAACTTCCTTAGGAACTTCTTGTCATTTACTGAAGCTCCTTCGGGATATTCTCTAGTCTGGAGATACCTTTTGATTTCATGAAACCAGGGTTGTTCCACTACTTCTTCGGTATTAATCTCGTGACAATGCGCAGGTTCATCCATTCGCTCGATGGTTATTTGGGGAGCCTCGTTATCCCAATTGAGTTTAAACATGGAAGACATTGTAGCCAGAGCATCTGCTAGCTGATTCTCTTCTCGCGGGAAATGCTCAAAGGTGATTTGCTCGAAATGAGGCAACAATGTCAAGACATGTTCTTTGTATGGGATAAGATTGGGATGTTTGGTATCCCACTCTCCTTTGATTTGACTGATAACCAAAGCCGAGTCCCCAAATACGATCAAAGATTTGATTCCCAAGTCTATAGCAGCCTTGAGACCAAAAATGCAAGCTTCATATTCAGCCATGTTGTTGGTGCAGCTGAAGCAGAGTCAGGCCGTGAAAGGCGTGTGGCAACCTTCCGGGGAAATGAGTACCGCACCGATACCGTTTCCGAGTGCATTCGAAGCACCATCAAAGTACAGGGTCCATCGGGATACCTTTTCAGGTCCGTCATACGGTCCGTTACCTTCAATGTTGTCCAAATTCATGATGTCCTCGTCTGGGAAGTCAAATCTCATGGATTGATAATCTTCGATAGCTTGATGAGCTAGATGGTCAGCTAGTACACTCCCCTTTATGGCTTTCTGAGTGGTGTACTGGATGTCATACTCAGTTAAAATCATTTTCCATCTAGCTATTCTTCCAGATAAAGCAGGCTTTTCGAAGATATACTTGATAGGATCCAATTTGGAAATCAACAGGGTGGTATGAGTCAACATATACTGTCTTAGTCGGCGAGCAGCCCATACCAAAGTGCAGCAAGTTTTCTCGAGCAGTGAGTAGCGAGTCTCACAGTCGGTAAACTTTTTGCTAAGGTAATAAATAGCATGCTCTTTTCGACCAGACTCGTCATGCTGGCCTAAAACACACCCCATTGAGTTATCCAGGACGGTCAGATACATGATCAATGGTCTTCCTTCGACGGGTGGCATCAGAATAGGAGGTTCTAGCAAATACTCCTTGATCTTATCAAAAGCAGCTTGGCAATCGTCGTTCCATTCGACTACCTGATCTTTCTTTAATAGTTTGAAGATTGGCTCACAGGTAGAAGTCAGGTGAGAGATGAATCTGACAATATAATTCAGGCGCCCCAAGAATCCTCTAACCTCCTTTTCAGTGCGGGGAGCAGGCATCTCTTGTATTGCTTTCACTTTTGCTGGATCGACCTCAATGCCTTTGTTGCTGACAATAAACCCTAGAAGTTTACCAGACCTAACCCCAAAAGTGCATTTACTTGGATTCAGCCTGAGTTTGTATTCTTTCAACCTGGCAAACAGCTTATGCAAATGCTCCAGGTGTTCCCCCTCTGTTTGTGATCGATATATCATGTCGTCTACGTAAACTTCGATCTCATGATGTATCATATCATGAAATAAAGCTACCATGGCGCGTTGATAAGTTGCCCCTGCGTTCTTCAATCCGAACGACATCACCTTGTAACAGAAGGTACCCCATTGTGTAACAAAGGTTGTTTTCTCCATGTCCTCGGGGGCCATTTTAATCTGGTTGTAGCCCGAGAATCCATCCATGAAGGAAAACACTTTGTGCTGAGCTGTATTGTCAATCAAAATGTCGATGTGCGGTAGCAGAAAATCATCTTTAGGACTAGCCCTATTCAAGTCCCGGTAGTCCACACACATTCGGACCTTGCCGTCTTTTTTAGGTACTGGCACGATGTTAGCAACCCATTGTGGATAGGATGTAACAGCCAGAAAACCAACGTTGAATTGCTTCATCACTTCTGCTTTAATCTTCTTAGACATGTCGGGCCTCATTCGGCGGACTTTTTGTTTGATCGGTGGACAATCTTCTCTTGTAGGGAGACGGTGAACCACGATGTCTGTGTCTAAACCTGGCATGTCTTCATAAGACTAGGCGAAGATTTCAACATACTCATTTAACAGCTGTATCAAGCGTTCCTTGGCACTTGGCTCCAGATTGGCACCCACTTGTACCTCCTTCCGGTCTTCCTCTATTCCCAAGTTGACGGTTTCCAACAACTCTTCGTGAGGCAAGATGGCCCTTTCTTCTTGCTGTAGAAGTCTGGCTAGCTCTCCCGGTACTTCACAATCTTCGTCATCTTCATACTCAGCCTGATTGACCAGATCTTCAGAGTTATTGAAGGACATAGCGGAATAGTCACCCATAGAATCCAGAGTGGATGGGTACCTGCATTTGTGAGTGTGGGTGTGTGTAAGGGATAGCCATCCTTAAACAAACAAAAATGTAAAAAGGAAAGAAAATGAACACAGCAGTTTATCAACGAAAAATGTCCAATGAATCATTAAACATGGCATATGGATATGAAGATAATCAAAACCCTTACAAATGGACCTACATGCCCCGGGCAAGGCATGAGGTGAAAAAGTAGTGTACGGATTGTTCAAGAGTAAATATTACAAATCAACAGGAAATGTTCGACAGATAATTACTGATTAATAAAAGTAATGGGGACAAAGTCTTTTGCCTCCCAGTTGCGTAGTCCTCCATCGACAGTCGGGTAGATCCAATCTTCAATGTTGGCTTCTTCGTCTTCACCTTCCAGAGCATTGATTCCATAAGGAGAAATCTTGATGGGCGCTCTTTCAACCTTCGAACGGCGCATAGCTTTCTGTCCCGCAGCAGTGAAACCTAATCCAAACTTGTCCGTTTTATGAGGAATATCTGGCAACTGAACCCATGTTGAGCTCTTCCCTTCCTTCAATGCAGCTTTCGCGTCTTTTAGAGATGCCATCCTGGCCATCTGCTTTGGTGCCTCAGCTACCACTTTTGGTACTGCCACTTCAGGAGAGACTTCCTCGAAGTGCTGGAATGGTGTTTCAATGAATTCTCCTTCCACCTCTACATATCGAAAGGAGTTCAAGTGGCTGATCATATATTCCTCTTCGCCGTGCACGGTTATGATCTTTCCTTTGACAGGGTACTTTAACATTTGATGTAAGGAGGAGGTAACTGCCCCAGCGTTATGTATCCACGGCCTTCCCAGTAAACAAGAGTATGACGGACGAATGTCCATCACATAGAATGTTGAGGGGAATACTTCTGTGCCAACCTTAATGGGAATGTCTACCTCTCTGTGTACCATTCTCTTCGACCCGTCAAATGCCCTTACAATGATATTACTTGGCTTCAACTCCAAGCCTTCACAATCTGAACGGTCGAGAGCCTTCTTGGGCAGCACGTTCAAAGAAGAACCAGTGTCGACCAGAACATGGGCCAGAGTAGTTCCTTGGCATTCCACTGGCACGTGTAATGCGTCATTATGTTTCCTTCCTTTTGAGGTCAGGTCCGCATCAGAGAAACCTAAACCGTTGTCTACTGTAAGACTGGCTACACAGTCTTGGAATTGGTCGGCAGAGGTTTCCTGAGGGACATGGGCTGTCTTTAGGAATTTGATCAATGCCTTGGCGTGCGCCTCAGAACAAAGCAGTAATGCTAACATGGAGATCTTCGAGGGGGTTTGCCCCAGTTGCTCTACCACGTCATAATCACTCTTTTTAATTATCTTCAGGATCTCCTCCATCTCTTTCTTAGAGGTCTCCGGGATGACCAAAGGTTGAGCCCTCGTCCGGACGAGCTCATCTTGGGTCCCTTTACCTTTATCAGCAGAAGTAGGAGGGACAATAACAGTTTCTTCAATCAACGGAGTTTCGGCGAAAAGTCTTATTGGTGCAGGATTAACTTTGGCAGCAGCTGAGGGTCCAAAGGTTTCCTTTGGGGGGGCAATCTCTGGAGAAAATATTCTCCCGCTTCGGGTGATCTTGCTTGTACCAGCAATGTTTCCAATGCTGGCCTCTTCTTCATCAGAGCTTTCTTCGGTCACTTCGACTTGTTTAACACCATGGTAATAGATGTCTCCACCGTAATTCCATGGTATTGACTTGTCAGAACTGTAGGGGACTGGCCCAGGCATAGTTATTTTCAATGGAACAATCTTTGTAGCTGATGTAATCTTAACAGGCTTTCTGACGGCCTTGGAAAGATTGGCGTGAATGGTGATAATTGAGACATCTTCAGTAGGGGTTGGAATAGCAGGAACCTTTTCAAACAGAATTTGTTGACTGTCCATCAGGCCTTGGATGCCTTTCTTCAGTGATGGGCGGTCAAACGGCAGAGAGTAACAACAGTAGCAGTCTTCTTTGCACCCCGGGAAAATCTCGGCCTTTAACAGATTTAACTTGATGGTTAACAGCGGAGTTATCAGGTCATTGACATCAGAAACATACAAATCTTCCTCGATAGCATGGACATTTCGACCGTGCTTCGGCATCGGAGCAGATATCACGTTTGGCTTCTCTGGAGCGTCGAACTCCACCTCTTTTGCATCTATCAAGTCTTAGATTTTATTTTTTAGCGCCCAACAATCGTTTGTGTCATGTCCGACGCTATCGGAATGGTAGGCGCATTTGGCATTGGGATGATAGTGCGGTGAAGCAGTATTCACAGTCTTCGGTGCTTCCCTAATCTTGGTGAGATTCAAATTCAGCAGATGTGGGAGAACCTGCGCAGGTGTCATATTGATGCGGGTGAACTACCATGGTGGCCGTTCTCCCCATTGCTGTTTAGGCCTGGACTGGTTACTGCGAGGTTGATCGTTTGATGGATTCTGGATCATTACGGCCCCCACAGTCGACCGACGCTCATTCCTTCCTGCTCCTCTCTGAGAATACACAACAGCCGTTTCCTTCTTCATCGGAAATGATTTCTTAACCATAGTAGATGCAGAGGCATCCTTCTGAATTTTCCCATTCTTGATACCGGCTTCTACCCGCTCGCCAGTCAGGATTAATTCGGTAAACCCTGCGGAGGAGCTACCGATCAGATGATTAAAGAATGGACCAGACAGGGTCCCCAGAAACATATCAACAAGCTCTCTATCAAACAGAGGGGGCTGCACTCTCCCGGCCAGATCGCGCCACTTCTGGGCATATTCCTTGAACCCTTCACCTGAGGCCATCCCCATACTCTGTAGCTGAGTACGGGTTGGTGCCAGGTCGGAGTTATACTGATACTGGCGATAAAAAGCAGCTGCAAGATCCTCCCAACTATGTACCTCTGATCTCTCAAGGTTGTAGAACCAATCTAGCTGTGTGCCAGACAGACTATCCTGAAAGAAATGTACCCAAAGGTTTCGGTCAGATGTGTGAGGTTGGATTCTTCGGACGTATGACCTTAGATGCATCTTTGGGCAAGACAGCCCATCATATCTTGCAAAAACTGGCACTTTAAACTTCGGGGGATCACAATTCCGGCGATTAATCCCAAATCTTCGAAATCTAAGTCTGGAACTCTCTACAGCTCCATAGCTGCCAACCTGTCCTCCAAACTCTTGTACTTGTCATCGGCCGGCGGGTATTGTTGTTCTGAGTAGTCTTCGTCTTCTTCCGCCTCTTCCTCTTCAACTTCGGATTCAGACGGTACCGCGGCCCCTTTTCCTTTACTGGTTCCCTCTTCAGATGTAGGGGGAAATTCAAGGACCCTTCTGGCTTCACCTTCAAACCTTCTTCCCAGGGTAGCCACCCCGACTCTCTTCTTCTTTTTCTTCACTTGCTCCTTGTTCCCGAGAATGGCTTTTAGATCTTCCTGACCCTTTGCCAAGGTCATCAGAAGATGTTGAAATTGTGAGTTCTGAGACTGTAGATCTTTGACCGTTTGTTCGAGATCCATCTTACTGAAATAAACAGCAGAAAGATAAGGAAACCTGGTGTGGAGACCTGCTTATGCACATGATGAATGATATGTTTATTTATGCAATGCATTCAAGGATTTAGAAATTCACAATTGTTGCAAACAAAAAGAACACACGTCATATTAAGAAGAAATTTTGTTAGTACATAAATGCCCCATGGGCCAAATATTACAAAAACTTCTCATGGTAAAAAGACGTTGCGCATCCTTTTTGGCGCGATGTAGGTGTTAAGGGTCTCTTCCTCGTGGAGTCGGCGGGTAAGTTCCAAAACCTTCTTCTCGCTGGCGTAGAAGCTGGCTTCAAAAGTATCCCTTTCTTCCCTAAGTTGGATCCAACTCTTCTGCATCTCCTCCCATGTCGTTGGCATGTCAGGATACAAGACGGTGTAGGGAACCTCTCCTTTCTTAACGGGCTCCTTAATCACAGGGAGAACATGAGGGTAAGGCATCATTAGACTCTGGGCTCGGGTTCGGACCCACTTGAGATAAGGCTCAAGAGAAATGGAGTTCTTGTGCCCCAGCGTCTTGGTATCTACCTTGTTAGGCATCCTCCAGGCTCTGATGAATCTTTGGCGAAGTCCTTGCGCATCGTTGTCGAAGTCAAAAACTATGTCAGGAATCAACATGTCATGAGGGCCATCCCTCCGTGCATATCCAAACTGCCTCAAAGCCAGACAAGGGTTGTAGGTAAGGCCCCCTCTAATGCCAAGTAATGGAACATTAGGGAACTCTCCACAACGATCGACGATGATGACACTTTCTCTGGACCAAGAACACCAGTGTACATCAGAGTGAGTGAGAGTCATCAACCGTTGTGACCACCTTAGGCCTTGGTCATTCTTCAAAACAGACTGTGGAAGGTGCGAAATAAACCACCTTGCAAGGAGAGGAGTACAACACATGAGAACACCTCTCTTTCTCATTGTTCGTGTGTAAAACGAGTGGAGGATGTCCCCAAGCAAAGTAGGTATGGGATTCCTGGATAAGAAGATCTTGACGGCGTTGACATCTATAAGCTGGTCAGGATTTGGGAACAAGACCAACCCATAAATGAGGAGCGCCACAATTTCTTCAAAGGCTTGTAAGTCCAAGGAATTCCAACACTCTTGTACCTTCTCAAACAAGAATTTTACCAAGAAGCCTTTGACACCTCTTCTAGTTTCCTAATGCCCCTTGATGTCGGATGGTTGCAAGTGTAGTGCTTGAGCAACATCTTCAGGCTTTGGTTCCTTTTCTGTACCGTTGAAAGGTAGTTGATTAAGGATAGGAATTCTCAGGAGTTGAGAAAATTCCTCCAAAGTGGGCACCAATTGGTAATCGGGGAATGTGAAACAGTGGTGAAGGGGGTCAAAGAACTGGAACAAAACCTTCATCATGTCTTCTTCAATGCTGGTGTTGACTAGGCTGAGCATTCTACCATGTCTTTCACTGAAGGGAGAGCTTTCGAGAATTCTGGATCTGAGCTCCTTGAGTTGGGGAGGGATTCTCACAAGGTTGACTTTGATAGTTTTCCTGCAAGGAATTTCCATGACCTACAAAACAAGAACAAAGATGAAGATCTAAACCCTTGAAATGGTTAGTGAATGCATATGATGCTTTATGATGTTCATGATGTATGCACAAACATATGTACATGCAAATCACACAAAACCCTAGTTTCAGGCTTGCATGGGTTTCATAGGTAAGTACCCTCTTGAGTGTAGTTGGCTTAAAACCTGTTCTATAAATAGTAACCGGGTTCTAAGGAGCTCAATATCATTGGATTATTTTCAATGTTCATTGTTTTGGTTTAGCCACTTAACTAGCAACCAAAATATTCCAAGAAAACAACCCTCAATGAGTGTAGTATCGAGTATCTACCAACTTCAGACTGCACCAAAGCCGGTCATCTCACTACCCCTAATAAAAGGCCAAGATGGTCAAGTAAGGTTCTAGGTCATTAGTGCTTAGTGACATAACTCAGCGGCCCCGTACTCTCCTTGATTGAACTCAAGGGTTACCGGTACTCACAAATATGTCGCACTAATATAGCTATTGCTTCAACCGTGTCGGTATACCCCGCACAGTTTCCACAACGTATTGCTATCTATGAATGTTTCCCAAATCCGGGTGTAGGATTTCAAGCCCAAACAAGAGAACCACAAAGATAAAGCAAACAAAGCAAACAATTAAACAAAGCAAACCCCACTTTTAAATTTGTCCCCAGCAGAGTCGCCAGTTCTGTGATACGGTGGGAGAACTGACTTAGGTTTTGCGTTCGTATTCGCACTTGTTCGGTTTAGCAAGAGTCGCCACCGACTTTTTATTTTATCCTAAAGGAAAGGTTTAAAAAGCACAGGAAAAACCTTTTTGAGATGTTTCGTGGGTTCGGGGGGTAGATTATGAAAAGGGAAGGTATTAGCACCCTTTTCATCCATGGTTATCCATGGGCTCTTAGTTACTTGGTTTTTAGATCACTTGCCTTGATTTTCGATTGCTTGAAATTGTGGTGTGTGTTTGTGTTTTGAAAATGTTTTTGAAATAGACGCCTTTGTTTCGGCAACCATTGTAATGACTCGTGTTTGAGTATATACAACAGTGTGTATCTTTTCAAAAAGATGTTTCAAATGTATTTTTGAAGATTGTTTTGAAAGTGTTTGTGGATCGTGGTTTTGAAAAGGAGGCAAGTGTTTTTTTTGCAAGATTGATCCCAAGTAACTAAGAGTTTTGTCTACCCCTATTGTACTCAAAGGTTTTCTTTATGTTTTCAACCCCTTTTTAACAATTTTGTTCCACCATTGAATTTGGTGGACAATCTTGCGTTTAGGATGTTTAACGAGACAGGCGCGGGTCATCGTATGGACCATGAATGCAATGGTGCCAAGTGTCTTTGGTAATTTTGCTTGAAGGGACTATGATCATTTTGATAGGCAACTTTCGAAAGCGTCATCGAGGGACTTATGATCATTTGAATTGTTTTGCCAAAGAAACTCGACGTGCAAGCATGGCCCATTTTGGAAGGCAACATGTGGGATTATCCTAAGGGGTGCAAGTGTGATTGTGTATTGATTTCATGTATTTGTCTTGTGTTAGGTTATCTAGCTTTCGATTTTATGTACATACAAACCCTAGGTCTAACATGGTATAATTCGAAAGCGATAAATTGCGGGAATTTAAAATCTACGCTATTACAAAATAGTATCCGGGAGTGGGGGTACAAATTTACAAATGAGGATGAGACTTAAATAATTACAACCAAATCGAATTGCTCGCAAATGTAAAGTATCACATGTATAGCATAAAGGCAATGTAAATGGTAACAATGTTTGTGTGCATTGTGAATGTATAAGTGTATGTGTAAATGTATATGTAATTTATTTACAAGTTTGAGAAATGTGAAATTAAATGCATTGTTAAGTATGTTTGATTTAATGAAAAGAATTAAATATTTTGTTTATTTAATTTTTGTATTCTTGTACAAGATATTTTAAGAAAAAAGAAAAGAAAAGAGTGTTTTAAGTCTTAATTATATTATGTAATATTGTTTTATGTACAAATAAAATATTTTAATAAGATAAAAGAAAATATTTAAGAAAAAGTATTTAACTTTAAAAAGTCTATTTTTATTATGTATTAACACTCATGTATTTTTTTTAATTAATATGTATAAGCAAGAAAATTTTAATAAGGGAAAATGTTTTAAGTAGTTAATGCATGTATATTTTCTAAAACACAACAATTAATAATATTTTGAGAAAAAAAAAGAAAAGGTGTTATTTTATTTAACATAAAAGAAATATTAGATATTAGTATAAACTAGATTAATAAGTAAAAGAAATGTTAATAAAATGATAAAAAAGATTAGTTGTGTTAAAACAAAAGAAATGGGCTAAGGGGTTTTTGGGCCCAAGTAAAATGGATCAGAAGAATTAAAAGAAAGGGGGTGCCAATTGGAACTCGTTTGGGCTTAAGGGAAATGAAGAGGGTTGAAGCCCACTGCTTTGAGACAAATGTTTTAGGGTTCTTTCAGAATTCGTTCAATGGGATTTAGGGTTCGTGTGATACAGAGGGGCGCCGTCGTTCATCGTTTTCACTTCGTCTTTCTCGTTCGCCTTTATCCTCTTGAGCCAAGTGCCCAGAACAAAGTCCTTTGCCCAAGCCACCAACGCCAACATCTGTGTCCCTTTCTTCCATAGTTCACTCAGCGATGTGATACGAAGGTATTCGCGTTAGGGTTTTCGTTTTCTTTCTTGCATGTTCTGATTTTGTGATTATCGATTCTGATTAAGCTTCGTTATTATTGTTTGTTGAGGTGTACGAAATGAAAGGAAAGAGGTACTACCTTTTGGATACGGAGGAAGAGATGGGATCTGGAGGCGCTGTGGCGGCTTGACGGTGAGGGACGGTGATGCTGAGCGTTAGCTTGCTTGCTGGAAACTGGTATTTCTGTATTACTTCTTTCTATCAGGGTTTGATGATGATCCCTGAAAACCTATTCTATCTTCCTGGCTCTGTATAACTTTACTCATTTTCTCTTCTTCTGTTAGCCTTGCCTTTGTGTTTGCCACTGTATGCTTGATATGTTGCCGTGATGTCTCTTTATCCTCTTCTCTTTCACTTTCTTCAGTTGCCTTGTGTGCTTGGATATGATGTTTGGACTTTGAATGTGGTTGCCTTCGTTTGTATGCTAGCTTTGATGGTTTTTTCCCAGTGATGAACCCTAGGTTCTGAGGGCCTGAATGTTTGACTTTGAGTTGCCTCTTAGTGTTGCTTCTTTGTGTTGGAAATTGGTTTAGGCTTGGATAGGCAGTAAGCTTGTTTGATGGCTTGTGGCCTTTAGGCTAGCAGGTTTGACAGGTTGATTGTTGTTCTGGTTTTTTGAAAGGGGTTTGAGGCTTTCAGGTGATACAGGTTGGGTTGACAGTTTTGTGTTTTTGTTAAGGCTTGTGAGGCTGGACAGTTTGTGGTTATGCTGGTTTGGTCTTGGCTTTATTTGAGGCTATGGCTTTTTTGGTTCATGGCTATGTGTTTGAAATTTTTTTGGCCAAGGTTTCAGGTTTATGACTTTCAGGCTGGACAATTTGTTGTTATGTGAACTGGTTTAAGGCTTGTGCTGTTTAGGTTTATGTTACAGATTCCAGGCCTGTTGAGGTTTGGACAAGTTATCTCTTCTGAAGGGTAAGGCCTTGGGTGCTTTATCTTCTGAGTTATGTTTTTTTTTGTTTGATAGGTGTGATCGGTGGATCTGGAACTGACTGTTTAACGCTGGTTCGCGAAATGTCGCGGAAGCAAGAGTCGCCACCGTCTTTTATTTTCTCCGAATGGAAAGGACAAAAGCACAGAAAAATTCCTTATAGAGATTGCTCTCGGTTCGGGAGGTAGATTATAGAAAGGGAAGGTGTTAGCACCCTTTCTATCCATGGTTATCCATGGGCTCTTAGATACTTGCTCACTTGTGTTTTCAAAATGGTTTGTTTGCTTTTCAACTGTGGGTTTTAAAAAGTTTCTTTGAAAATTCCAGTTCGACTCTTGTATCGGTCCTCAAGAGTGTTTGAAAAATTGCTTTCGAAAGCTTTTTGAAAAGGTGTTGGTGTGAAGAGTATTTTTTGATTTGTTTTGAAATTAGAGCAAGTATCTATGAGTTCTCTACCTACCCTGAGGAATTCGTCTGTGTAAATGTCCTTTAAAGTAGTGCCATCCCACCATTGAGAGGTAGGTAGTACCACCGTTGGAGGTGTTCGGGTCAATTCGAGGTTCGGGACATGGTGATCACCAGAGCAATGGGAAGACACCTTAGAAGCTACCCTCATGCCAGGTTCCCGGATCATGAGGACTTACTAAGACATCCTCTACTCGATGATCACCTTTCGAGGCAAGGCAACAGTGAGGCGTACCCTAGGGGTGGTGTGTGATTTGTGTGTCAGATTCGTTTATTTTTGTCTTTTGTCATGTCATTGGTGATCTAGCGCTTGTTTTTATTTTTGTCCATACATTCTTTCATGCCTTGATTAACAGTTAAAATATTGCGAGAAATAAAAATTCTAAGCTATTACAAAAGGCGCGGGTCCACATCGCCAAAATTTCTTGAACCCGATTTGACAGAAAAATAAATAAAGAAATAAGATAAAGTGCGACGAATAATTTACAAGGCCTTGGGAGAGATACATCAAAATTATAAAGAATAAAAATAAATATGCGAATAAGAATTAAAAACGAGGGCGTTGGACCCTTTTTTGCAAGGTTAAATTAAATGATGAAATTAATTAATTAAAAAAGGAAAGAAATTTTTTTTGGTATTTTTGGTATTTTAATGAAAAAAAGAATTAATTAAAATTAAAATAAAATGCTAACCCTAATTCTAATTGTTTTTAATTTATTAAGAAAAGATTGAATTTTGACCTAAAATTAACCCTAATTAATTTACATGCAATTTAATTACAAAAATAAGTATTTAATATTTAATTATTATGAAAGAAAATAAAAAGATATAAAAAATTAATTAAACCCTAATTCTATATTTTTTAGATTTTTATTAAAAGAGTTAAAATTAAAACCTAATTTAAAACTAGTTAATTTATGAATTTATTTACAAGAAATATTAAAATAAAAAATATTTGTTATTTTTTCTCTTTTCTGATTTTTTATGGTTTTGTGTTTTTATGAAAATAATAATAAATTAATTAAACAAACAATAATTAAAAGAAAATAAAAATTATGAAAAATAAAGAAAGTAAAGAAAATTTGCAAACCAAAGGGGGTCTGCCCCTAAAGTGGAGGTTAGTCTTTAGAAATCTGGCCCATTTGAATTGCTGGCCCCTTTGACTTTTCAGGACGCGTGTATACGCGTTGACTAGGGTGTATCCTGTTCCCCAGATCTGTGCCTTTGAATTGATGAAGGTGGACGCGTGGATGGTTTGATTGTGAAGGTACATCATGGACCACAACGTTGAATCTGCACATGAATATCAATTGGAAAAATATATGGAAAGGGGTGAGGACCTGGGGCTCGAACCCAGGTCCTAGAGATTACCAGCCAACGCGCTTGCCAACCCTGCTGTCTTGCTTATCTGTAAGTAATATAACGAATAAATATAATAAAACAAAACGCGTTAATGCTTGGTTTTCCGCGCGAAATTTTGAATTAACCAATCAGCTTATGCCACTGAGTCATCTTCCTCGTTGATTTGTTTTCCTGAAAAAATAACAAACATTTAACGGGGGTTTTGAACCCCCTCAAAACATGCTTATTTGGATAATAGCGATTAGGCCCCCTTGGCATATAAATTAAGCGCGAGCATGCCATTCTTTTCGTCTAAGCGAGCTGGTTTTGTTCATAGCATTGATGTGTCTCAATTTTACAGGGATGGAAAATGCCCAAATTGAAAACCTGAGAACCCTAGATGTCACTAATGGTGAATCTTCATATGGGGCACAAAAACAAAATTAAACCATTGGGTTAGCATTAGAATCAAACGATAAACATGAATCAAGCGTTAAAATTCACAAAAAATGCATGAATTGAGATGCACGAATGAGAAATTTTCTTTGTACAGGTGAGATCGTTCTCACGTTTCTGGGCACGAGAGCTTGTGGTTTTTGATCCAAATTCCTTCTATGAAGCCTTAGCAAGCTAATGAGATTAAAATCTTGCCTTGAATCGCCCTAGAACTAGGTTTTCAGAATTGAGTTTTTGGCAAAATTTTTCAAGTTCAATGCTTGGTTTGTAGCGCAGCTTAGGGGTCAATGGCATTAGGTCTTGCTTCTGTACTTATGTATGAGTGAATTAGGTCAAAGAAAACAATCCAAATCCTTGGCATTCATGGTTTGAGAGATTTGATTTTCAAAGATCTTTTTTTCAATATTTTCCATGTTATTTTCCAATCATGACCAATTCTCTTCAAATCTTTCCATATTTGATTATGCACGAATTATTGAGTATATTTCATGCACAAAAAGATTGAAAAACTTAGGTTAAATATTTTTCATGTATTTAATTGATTTAAATGAATTATTATTAATAAAAATTCAAATAAATAAATAAAAAATGAATAAAAACTTCCCTTTGGGCCAAATGGTCGTGCACATGCCTTGGATGATGAATTGTGGAAGAAAAATAGGCCCATTAGCAATTTTAGGTCATTTGAGTCAATGTTGACTTTTCACAATATCCAAAAATTTCCCAACATCTACAAGGCATAACTTGCTCACTTTTTAAGCTTTGCTCATGTTCTTGGACATTTTGGAAAGGTCTTTGAGTCCTCTAACCAATGCCTTTGGTCCCATGTCATTTTGATTTACCAATCTCAAGTTAAGGCCTTTGACTTAAAGTCCCTTTTTGTTGACTTTTGAAAATGACCTATAATGTTGAAATTGATAACTTTTTGTGAGAGCATTTCTTGGACTTGGAGTGTGAAGATGAGTTGTAGGAAATGTCTTTCTCTTCAAAATGAGCTTTGGATGGAATTTTTCTGATAATCCATGTGAAAGTTATGCCCTGGTCAATTTACAGTTGACTTTTTCAGCTGTCCAAATAAGGAAACTTTTGCATCTTGATGATTTTTGAGCCAAGCTTTGAGAATCATGATCAAGCATTGATCAAATGATGTTTGTGGCTTCAAAATGAGATGTTGACCAAAAATTTGAACTTTTGACTGTCAAATGACCATTTTGCCCCTACAGTTGACTATAGTGCAATTAGGGTTTTTGACTGTGCAATTTTGTGCTGAAAGTCTTGAAACTTGATATGAGGATGCTTGACCATGTTTATAGTCATGTGGGACTTGATTGGACCCTTGGAAACTTCATTTTCTTGATCAGAACCAAAACCCTAATTTTGACTGTTTAGGAGGCCCTTGCACTGTGCAACCCTTGGGGAGTTTTGAAGCTTTGACTTGGCCAATTTTGAAGAATATGGGAGGGCAAATTTTGGGGTACAACAGTTGCCCCTGTTCAATCTTCTTAGACCTGAGGATGCAGATTGGCTGACGTGCCTTTCGTAATCCGAGGGTAGAAGATGATTGAACACTAGAGTGCCCAGAAATTTGCGCTCACATAGTAGCAGTGTGATGATGGGAATGGGCTTATAGATGCCATTTAGAGATTGATGAATAGGATGATGGGCTTATAGATGCCATCTGGATGTTGATCGCGTAAGAGATTCCTTAGCGAGAACCTGCATACCTGCAAAAGAAAAATGAGTACCTGACATGTTGCAGGAGCTAGTTTTCAGATGCTTTGTATAGATGTGTCCTGACTGGTTACAGGAGCTGAGTCTGGATCTTCAAGTGGTGATGAATGAACCAGGGATAGTTACTACCTCAGCAGGAATGGTGAGAGAACCTTGGATGACTTTAACTTCAACAGCAATCGTTGAGAAAATCTTGGGATTACCACCTCCGCAGGACCGGGAAGAGAACCATAGGCAATTATAATCTCAAAAGCGGGCGTTTGAGAAAAACCTGGAATGGAATTATCGTCTCCGCAGCATTGGGGAGAGAACCATAGGAAATTATAATCTCAAAAGCGGACGTTTGAGAAAAACCTGGGATGGAATTATCATCTCCGCAACATTGGGGAGAGAACCATAGGAAATTATAATCTCAAAAGCGGACGTTTGAGAAAAACCTGGGATGGAATTATCATCTCCGCAGCATTAGGGAGAGAACCATAGGAAATTATAATCTCAAAAGCGGACGTTTGAGAAAAACCTGGGGTGGAATTATCGTCTCCGCAGCATCGGGGAGAGAACCATAAGAAATTATAATCTCAAAAGCGGGCGTTTGAGAAAAACCTGGAATGGAATTATCATCTCCGCAACATTGAGGAGAGAACCATAGGAAATTATAATCTCAAAAGCGGACGTTTGAGAAAAACCTGGGATGGAATTATCATCTCCGCAACATTGAGGAGAGAACCATAGGAAATTATAATCTCAAAAGCGGACGTTTGAGAAAAACCTGGAGTGGAATTATCGTCTCCGCAACATTGGGGAGAGAACCATAGGAAATTATAATCTCAAAAGCGGACGTTTGAGAAAAACCTTTGATAACTTCTACTGAGTCTTCATCAGAAAAATCTGTTTGGGGTCGATTTAGCTGGACTAGAGAAGGCCTTGGACTGGATAAGAAATCTTTGGAGTTGATTGACTGAACCGGTCTAGGTCTTGAAATATGATTGAGAATTTAACTGAATCTTTCCTGAAAGGTAAAGGTTAGTCATATGCAATGCATGATATGGATCAAGCGATGATGTTCTCAACATAAATGAGATTTGTAAGATATGATGCGTATATACATGCTATAATGATGTATGTGATGTTTAGGAATGTATGTTTTCGTCTAGGAAAATAGATCCTTGACGGGTGCCGGGAAGTCATATCCTGGGCTGATGTTGGAGAATAAGCTTTTGCTTCCGCTGGTGATGATAATTGCAAGAATACTGGTAGGAGAAGATAACTCCGTTGGGGAATAAACTTGGCGAATGGAATAACTCTGCGGGGAGGAAAGTACTCTAACGATTTTTCTGGGAAGCAATACTCTGTGGAGAGAGGAATACTTTGCTGGAATGTTGATAATAACTTGCTGGGGATACCCTTGTTGTATTGGAAGTGTTAATAGACTTCGCTGGGGATAAGAAGACTCTGTCGACGACGATCTTTCCATGGCTTTTGACTGAGGATAACCCAGTTATATCCTAGTACGGAAATAACTCTTTAAATAAAGCCGGATGACGCGTTCGTGCTCTGCGAGGATAAGCTTCCAGAATCTACTGGGGATAAGCTTACTGCTTGGGGAGATGAATTCCAACTTTCCTGGGGAAACTGGATTGGACTCTCTTGGGGAAGTTTTGAATTGCGGGGGAAGTGATTCCTTTGAATGTTTGATATGCCGCCGGGGAACAATCTTTAGGTCAAGACTGCCGGGGATGCTTGTTGCGAATATGTATACTGTCGGGGAATGTTGAGATCTGCTGGAGGATACCCAACTTCCTTAAGATTTGATAGCTTTGCTTGGGGAGAGTGCACTGACTGCTGGCTCACTTTCTGGGGAATTAACGTGTACTGGTTATGTTCTTTAGCTGAACCTACCTTGGTACCTTGGAGGACAGAACAATTAAATTGCTCAGACAACTCTTTATTGCCCCTGTTTCTAATGTTACCTGTAGTTAATTCTTTGTTTCGTATGCAAATATTCATGAGTTAGCAAATTATCGTCAATGCATATATCACAAATTGAACCTTGGACGTTCTTCGCAAAACAAAACAGAAAAAGAAAAACAATTGGCACTTTTAACTGAAAATATATTTGTATTGATTTTGAATGGCCTGAAAATAGGCGTTTTGTGTACAAGAGGCTGACGTCCTAGTAAGAGGACGTCGCCGAACAAAAGAGTTTATACAAGTTTTGTACAAGAGAAAATAAAACAGCTGTGTGAAATGAATGATCCACTGGGTTTCAACTCTGCTATTGCCTTTACAACTCCGAGCGTCTCATCACTTGATGACCTAAACGAAGATGAAGCTGACTGATCGATGCCGTCTGAACTTGATGTAGATACCGGATTCTGGATGCAAAGTGATCAATGAGACATAGTATTACGCTTTTATCCCTAATTTTTGCCTGGACCGCCATTTCGGGTTTTCAGTCCACCGGGATACCCATTTTTGCCCAAGCCGCCTTTTCAGGTTTTCGACTTGCCGGGTGTATAGATTTTTTTTTTTATTTCATCCCTTCATTTTGCCCGAACCCTTTTGGTTCGTCGGGAAGCCCTAATTTTTGCCTAGGCATGTCAGCCTAGCGGGTCTTTTTTATGCGTAGTATCTTTTAACTATGTCTGCATTAGCGGGGTGAGGAAGGTCGTCACCATCCATATTGGTTAGAATCATGGCTCCTCCTGAGAACACATGCTTAACCACAAATGGCCCTTCGTACGTAGGGGTCCATTTACCCCTTGGATCACTCTGAGGAAGGATGATTCTCTTGATTATCAGATCCCCAACTTGATATTCATGTGGTCTGACCTTTTTGTTAAATGCCCTGATCATGCGTTTCTGATACGTTTGACCATGGCAAATAGCAGCGAGTCTCTTTTCATCAATGAGGTTGAGCTGATCAAGTCGTGTCTGGATCCAATCATCTTCGTTCAGATTCGCATCCTTCATTATCCAGAGAGAGGGTATTTGCACTTCGATCGGTAAGACTGCCTCCATACCATAAACCAAAGAGAAAGGAGTTGCCCCGGTTGACGTCCTGGCTGAGGTACGGTACCCATGTAGAGCGAACGGTAACATCTCGTGCCAATCCTTATAAGTCACTGTCATCTTCTGCACGATTTTCTTGATGTTCTTATTTGCTGCTTCTACAGCCCCATTCATCTTCGGTCTGTAAGGAGAAGAATTGTGGTGCTGTATCTTGAACTGTTCGCAGAGCTCAGCGATCATCTTATTATTCAGATTGGTACCGTTGTCTGTAATAATTCTCTCTGGGACGCCGTACCGACAGATCAGATTATGCCGAATGAACCGTGCCACAACAGTCTTGGTTACCGTAGCATAGGATGCTGCTTCGACCCACTTCGTAAAATAATCAATCGCTACCAGGATGAAGCGATGCCCATTAGATGCCGTAGGTTTAATCTCGCCGATCATGTCTATGCCCCACATTGCGAACGGCCAAGGCGCAGTCAGAACATTCAGGGGAACTGGAGGAACATGCACCTTGTCTGCATAAATCTGGCACTTATGGCATGTCCTAGAATGTTGGTAGCAGTCGGCTTCCATTGTGGACCAGTAATATCCTGCCCGTAGGATTTTCTTAGCCATTGTATGTCCGCTGGAATGTGTACCAAAGGTCCCTTCATGTAGCTCTTCCATGATCCTTTCTGCTTCAGTCTTATCCACACAACGCAGTAAGGTTGAATCATGGTTTCGCTTGTACAAGATGCCGTTGCTAAGGAAGAACTTTGCTGCGAACCTTCTCAGGAACTTCTTATCGTTGATAGATGCACCTTCAGGGTATTCCTGAGCTTCCAGATATCTCTTCACCTCATGGTACCAAGGCTTCTCAGTCACCAATTCAGTCTCGAGATCGCAACAGTATGCCGGTTCGTCCAGTTTCCAGATGATGATCCGGGGAGCCTCATTATCCCATTTAACTTTGAACATAGAAGACATTGTAGCTAACGCGTCCGCCAACTGATTCTCTTCTCTCGGGAAGTGTTCAAAGGTTATCTCTATGAAGTGGGGGATCAAGGTCAACACACATTCTCTGTAAGGAATCAGGTTTGGATGTTTCGTATCCCACTCTCCTTTGATCTGATTGATCACAAGAGCGGAATCTCCGAAGACACTCAGAAACTTGATCCTTAAGTCGATCGCAGCTTGAAGACCCATGATGCACGCCTCATACTCCGCCATGTTGTTGGTACAATTGAAACATAGCCGGGCAGTTAGTGGAGTATGAGTGCCTTGAGGTGATATGATTATGGTGCCGATACCATTTCCCAAAGTGTTGGAGGCTCCGTCAAAGTGCATAGACCATCGGGATCCTTCCTCAGGTCCTTCATCCGGTCCAGGTACTTCACAATCAGTCACTATCATGATGCTTTCATCCGGAAACTCGAAGTTCATTGACTGATAATCATCTACGGCCTGATGTGCCAGGTGGTCTGCCAATACACTTCCCTTGATGGCTTTCTGGGTTGTGTACTGAATGTCGTATTCCGTCAAGATCATTTGCCATCTTGCTATCCTCCCAGACAGAGCGGGCTTTTCGAATATGTACTTTATAGGATCCATCTTTGAGATCAACAAGGTAGTGTGAGTCAGCATATACTGTCTCAGCCGGCGAGCAGCCCATACCAAAGCGCAGCAAGTTTTCTCAAGCAGTGAGTATCGGGTCTCACAGTCAGTAAACTTTTTGCTAAGGTAATAAATGGCATGCTCTTTTCGGCCAGACTCGTCATGCTGCCCCAGCACACACCCCATTGAGTTGTCAAGTACTGTCAGGTATAGTATCAGAGGTCTCCCTTCAACCGGTGGCATAAGGATAGGTGGTTCTTGGAGATACTCCTTGATTCTGTCAAAAGCAGCCTGACATTCATCATTCCAACGTACTACCTGATCTTTCTTCAGCAGCTTGAAGATTGGCTCACAGGTAGCAGTTAGGTGTGAAATGAACCGAGCAATGTAATTCAGGCGTCCTAAAAAGCCTCTGACCTCCTTCTCTGTCCTAGGAACTGGCATCTCTTGAATAGCTTTAACCTTGGCAGGGTCCACTTGAATTCCCTTGTCACTTACAACAAAGCCTAGCAACTTTCCAGATCTTACCCCGAAGGTGCACTTGTTCGGGTTCAACCTCAGCTTGTACAATTTCAACCGGTCAAACAACTTCTGCAGATGATCTAGATGCTCTTCCTCAGTCTGGGACCTTGTGATCATGTCGTCAACATACACTTCTATCTCATGATGGATCATATCATGAAATAAAGCAACCATGGCGCGTTGGTAGGTTGCCCCAGCGTTCTTTAGTCCAAAAGGCATGACCTTGTAACAGAAGGTGCCCCACTGAGTGACAAATGTAGTCTTTTCCATGTCTTCAGGTGCCATCTTGATCTGATTGTAACCTGAAAAGCCATCCATGAAAGAGAATACCTTGTGCTGAGCTGTATTATCAACAAGGACATCAATGTGAGGTAAAGGGAAGTCATCCTTGGGGCTGGCCCTATTCAGATCCCTGTAGTCGACACACATTCTGACCTTACCGTCATTCTTCGGTACCGGCACCACATTAGCAACCCACTGAGGGTAAGAAGTCACTGCAAGGAACCCAGCGTCAAACTGTTTCATAACCTCGGCTTTGATCTTCTCAGACATCTCTGGACGCATCCGACGGACCTTTTGCTTAACTGGAGGGCAGTCTTCCTTGGTAGGCAAGTGATGGACCACAATATCGGTATCCAACCCGGGCATGTCTTCGTAGGACCAGGCAAAGATCTCTATATAATCATGTAACATCTTGGTTAACCGTTGCTTCACGCTGAGCTCTAGGTTGGCACCAATCTTTACCTCTTTCCTGTCTGCCTCAGTACCCAAGTTTATTGTTTCCACTGGCTCTTCATGGGGTTGAATTGCCCTCTCTTCCTGAAGTAACAGTCTTGCAAGCTCGCCAGGCACTTCTCAATCATCTTCACCTTCGTCTTCGGCTAAGTTGATCGGATTTTCGAAGTCATAATTGGCAGTAGCAGAGTCGTTATCAGTGAGATCCAGGGTGGATTGAAACCTGTATGAGTGAGTGTGTGTGTAAATACAGCTGTTTTGAAAAATATGTAAAGGAAAGAAAGACAGAAAAGGAGCACAAGATTTGTAATGCGAGAAAACGTCCAAGATTTTCATTTATGATATATGAAATGACAATTTATATGCCCTCACAAATGAAACCACGGTGCCTCGGGTAAGACACCGGGCCATAGAGTTTATTTATTGTTTATTACAGATACCAAAAACATAGGAATTCATTACTTAGTAATAAGAGAAACAGGTAAGTTGTCCTTTGCACTCCAATTATTAAGCCCACTGTCGGTTGCCGGGTAGATCCAGCTATCAAACTCAGCTTCATCCACTTCGTCTTCGTCCCCAATAGCATTTACTCCATGAGCAGGCAGGGGAGCTGTCACTACATTAGGCTTCTCAGATGCCTCAAACTGTACCTCCTTGGCGTCAATAAGGTCCTGCAGCTTGCTCCTTAATGCCCAACAGTCATCAGTGGAATGCCCCGGGCTGTCGGAGTGATAAGCACAACGAGCATTTGGATTGTACTTAGGAGATGTAGTATTGGGGAACTTCGGAGCCTCTCTGACAGTCACTAAATTGGTGGATAGCAACTGTGGAAGGATCTGCGATAAGGTCATGCTCAAACGGGTAAACTCACTCCGGGGTCTTTCAGCCCTTTGAAGATTGGTCGGCCGAGGAGCGGCAGCAGGCTTGGCAATCGTTACCGCACTGACAGATTGGCGGCGCTCAAATCTTTCTGATCTCCGGGAGCCATATACAGCACTAGCCTCCTTTTTGAAGGGTTTCTTCTCAGAACTAGACGATGCACCCTTCGGAATCTTACCAGACTTTAACCCAGCCTCAATTCTCTCTCCGGTCAGAACCAGATCAGTGAACCCTGCAGACGAATTCCCGATAAGATGGTTGAAAAATGGCCCAGATAGGGTCCCCAAGAACATGTCTACCAACTCTCGATCAGTCAACGGAGGCTGCACCCTGCCAGCCAGATCTCTCCACTTCTGAGCGTACTCCTTAAAACCTTCACTTGAACCTAACGACATACCCTGGAGTTGGGTACGTGTAGGGGCAAGGTCGGCATTATATTGATACTGCTTATAGAAAGCAGTAGCCAACTCCTCCCAGTTACGAACCTTGGTCCCATCCAGCTGATAGAACCATTCGAGATGAGTCCCTGAAAGACTCTCCTGGAAGAAGTGGATCCACAAATTCTTGTCCGCCGAGTACGGTTGGATTTTCCGAACATAGGACCGGAGATGTAGCTTGGGGCAAGACGCCCCGTCATATTTAGTGAAAGATGGTGCTTTGAACTTCCGAGGGATGATCACACCAGTAGACAAACCCAGATCTCCAAAATCCAGCCCAGGTACCTGTTGTATTTCCATAGCATTCAGCCTATCCTCCAGCTGCTTGTAACGGTCTTCTGCAGGAGGGTACTGCTCTTCATCAAAATCAGTCTCGTTGTCGGAGACTACCGGACTAGGACCTTTTTCTGTTTGAGGAGTACTCTTGCCAACATAAGAACCAGCCTCTTCATTCTGCAGAGTATTGCCAAACCTTCGGCCCGAGTTGAACAGAACAATTCTTCTCTTCTTCTTCTTCTCCTTCTTCAGGAGCAGAGCCTTCAGCTCTTCTTGGCCTTGAGCCAAACCCTTGATTAATTCCTGAAATTGCGCATTCTGCGCCTGAAGAGCTTTGATGGATGTCTCAGTTGATGAAGAGTCGGGATTCATGATGCTGAAATAAACAGCGAAGAACTGTAAGCAACCTGAAAAGAGGAAAAACCTGCTATGCACATGATGAATGATATGTGTTTATGCAATGCATTCAAGGGTTCGAAAGTTCAAATTTGTTGTAGACAAAAAGGAACACACGTTATCATTAAGGAAATCATTGTTTAATACATCAAAGCCTCATGGGCAAAATAATACAAAAGCAAATCAATCCCAGAATATACTACGCATCCTCTTTGGAGCTATGTAAGTGTTGAGATTCCTCTCCTCATGCAACAGGCGGGTGAGCTCCAAGACCTTCTTTTCACTAGCATGTAGACTAGTCTCGAGATAATTTCGTTCTTCCTTAAGCTGGATCCAGCTCTTCTGCATCTCTTCCCAGGATGTGGGCATATCAGGGTGCTGAATAGTGTAGGACACTTCTCCTTCCAAGACCGGCTCTTTGATCACAGGGAGTATATGGGGATAAGGCATCACTAACTTCTGGGAGCGGGCTCGTACCCACTTGAGATAAGGTTCCAACGGGATGGAGTTCTTGTGCCCCAGTGTCTTGCTGTCCATCCTACTTGGCCTCTTCTAGGCTCTGATAAATCTCTGGCGAAGTCCTTGAGTATCGTTGTCGAAGTCAAAAACTATGTCAGGAATTAACATGTCATGAGGACCATCCCTCCGAGCATAACCAAACTGTCTCCAAGCCAGGCATGGGCTGTAAGTAATACCTCCTCTGATTCCAAGTAAGGGAACATTAGGGTACTCCCCGCAACGATCAATGATAGTGACATCTTCTCTGGACCGAGGGCACCAATGTATATCTGCATGTGTAAGAGTCATCAACCGTTGTGACCATCTCAAACCCCGCTCATTCTTCAAGACTGATTGTGGAAGGTGCGAAATAAACCACCTTCCCAGGAGAGGAGTGCAACACATAAGGACACCTCTTTTTCTCATGGTTCGAGTGTAACATGAGTGAAGGATGTCCCCTAGCAACGTAGGTATAGGATTCCTGGACATAAAGATCTGGACAGCACTAATATCAATAAGCTGATCTGGATTAGGGAACAACACCAAACCATAGACAAGGAGGGCCACCACTTCTTCAAAAGCTTTCAAATCAAGGGAGTTCCAACATTCATGGGCCTTTTCAAACAGAAACCTGGCTAAAAACCCTTTGATACCACTTCTAACTTCCCAATGTCCCCTGAGGTCAGATGACTGTAGGTGTAAGGCTTTAGCAATCTCTTCAAGCTTAGGTTCCTTTTCCGTACCGTTGAAGGGTAGCTGATCAAGGATAGGGATCTTCAGGAGCCGGGAGAACTCCTCCAATGTAGGTACCAGCTGATAATCCAAGAAAGTGAAACAGTGATGCAGAGGGTCAAAGAATTGGAATAGGACCTTGATCATATCTTCCTCAATGTTGGTATTGACCAAGCTGATGAGACTTCCATGTCTTTCACTGAATGAAGAGTTCTCGGGAATCCTGGATATAAGCTCCTTAAGCTGAGGAGGGATCCTTACAAGACTGATTTGAATTGTCTTTCTACGAACAGTTTCCATGTCCTACAAAACAAGAACAAAGATGAAAATTCGAACCCCTGAAATGGTTAGTCAATGCATATGATACTGGATGATGTCATGATGCTATGATTATACACACCACAGATATTTATAAAGACAAACATGTAAGGCACACAAGGCACACAAGACAAGCCCTTAAGGTTTAAGGCCAGCATGGGGTCTGGGTAGTACCCTCTTAAAGTTGGTGGGTTCAACCTGTCCTATCAAAGTAACCGGGTTCTAAGGTTCCCAATATCACGGGATTGCTTTCATTGTTCATCGTTTCGATTTAGCCACTGAACTGGCGACCGAAATATTCCAGGAAAGCAACCCTCAATTGAGTGTAGTATCGAGTATCAACCAACCTCGGACTGCACCAAAGTCAGTTATCTCACTACCCTAAAGAGGCCAAGATAGTTCAATTAAGGTTCCTAAGGTCTGTTGATGCTTCACGACACCACGCGGAGGCCCCGTACTTTCCTTGACTGAACTCAAGGGTTACCGGTACACACCAAAGTGCCACATCAACGTAGCAGACTGTTTCAACCATGTCGGTATACCCCGCACAGTTCCCTCACAGCCTTGTTGCTACTTTCTAAGAAGGTATCCCCCAGATCCGGGTTAGGATCTATAGAACTCCCAAGCAACCCACAATTTAAAGCACACAAGGAAAGAAATTGAAAACACAGTGATCTTAGTCCTAAGGTACACCTCACTTTATAAGAATTCCCCAGCAGAGTCGCCAGTTCTGTGATCGGTGGATCTGGAACTGACTGTTTAATGCTGGTTCGCGAAATGTCGCGGAAGCAAGAGTCGCCACCGTCTTTTATTTTCTCCAAATGGAAAGGACAAAAGCACAAAAAAATTCCTTATAGAGATTGCTCTCGGTTCGGGAGGTAGATTATAGAAAGGGAAGGTGTTAGCACCCTTTCTATCCATGGTTATCCATGGGCTCTTAGATACTTGCTCACTTGTGTTTTCAAAATGGTTTGTTTGCTTTTCAACTGTGGGTTTTAAAAAGTTTCTTTGAAAATTCCAGTTCGACTCTTGTATCGGTCCTCAAGAGTGTTTGAAAAATTGCTTTCGAAAGCTTTTTGAAAAGGTGTTGGTGTGAAAAGTATTTTTTTGATTTGTTTTGAAATTAGAGCAAGTATCTATGAGTTCTCTACCTACCCTGAGGAATTCGTCTGTGTAAATGTCCTTTAAAGTAGTGCCATCCCACCATTGAGAGGTAGGTAGCACCACCGTTGGAGGTGTTCGGGTCAATTCGAGGTTCGGGACATGGTGATCACCAGAGCAATGGGAAGACACCTTAGAAGCTACCCTCATGCCAGGTTCCCGGATCATGAGGACTTACTAAGACATCCTCTACTCGACGATCACCTTTCGAGGCAAGGCAACAATGAGGCGTACCCTAGGGGTGGTGTGTGATTTGTGTGTCAGATTCGTTTATTTTTGTCTTTTGTCATGTCATTGGTGATCTAGCGCTTGTTTTTATTTTTGTCCATACATTCTTTCATGCCTTGATTAACAGTTAAAATATTGCGAGAAATAAAAATTCTAAGCTATTACAAAAGGCGCGGGTCCACATCGCCAAAATTTCTTGAACCCGATTTGACAGAAAAATAAATAAAGAAATAAGATAAAGTGCGACGAATAATTTACAAGGCCTTGGGAGAGATACATCAAAATTATAAAGAATAAAAATAAATATGCGAATAAGAATTAAAAACGAGGGCGTTGGACCCTTTTTTGCAAGGTTAAATTAAATGATGAAATTAATTAATTAAAAAAGGAAAGAAATTGTTTTTGGTATTTTTGGTATTTTAATGAAAAAAAGAATTAATTAAAATTAAAATAAAATGCTAACCCTAATTCTAATTGTTTTTAATTTATTAAGAAAAGATTGAATTTTGACCTAAAATTAACCCTAATTAATTTACATGCAATTTAATTACAAAAATAAGTATTTAATATTTAATTATTATGAAAGAAAATAAAAAGATATAAAAAATTAATTAAACCCTAATTCTATATTTTTTAGATTTTTATTAAAAGAGTTAAAATTAAAACCTAATTTAAAACTAGTTAATTTATGAATTTATTTACAAGAAATATTAAAATAAAAAATATTTGTTATTTTTTCTCTTTTCTGATTTTTTATGGTTTTGTGTTTTTATGAAAATAATAATAAATTAATTAAACAAACAATAATTAAAAGAAAATAAAAATTATGAAAAATAAAGAAAGTAAAGAAAATTTGCAAACCAAAGGGGGTCTGCCCCTAAAGTGGAGGTTAGTCTTTAGAAATCTGGCCCATTTGAATTGCTGGCCCCTTTGACTTTTCAGGACGCGTGTATACGCGTTGACTAGGGTGTATCCTGTTCCCCAGATTTGTGCCTTTGAATTGATGAAGGTGGACGCGTGGATGGTTTGATTGTGAAGGTACATCATGGACCACAACGTTGAATCTGCACATGAATATCAATTGGAAAAATATATGGAAAGGGGTGAGGACCTGGGGCTCGAACCCAGGTCCTAGAGATTACCAGCCAACGCGCTTGCCAACCCTGCTGTCTTGCTTATCTGTAAGTAATATAACGAATAAATATAATAAAACAAAACGCGTTAATGCTTGGTTTTCCGCGCGAAATTTTGAATTAACCAATCAGCTTATGCCACCGAGTCATCTTCCTCGTTGATTTGTTTTCCTGAAAAAATAACAAACATTTAACGGGGGTTTTGAACCCCCTCAAAACATGCTTATTTGGATAATAGCGATTAGGCCCCCTTGGCATATAAATTAAGCGCGAGCATGCCATTCTTTTCGTCTAAGCGAGCTGGTTTTATTCATAGCATTGATGTGTCTCAATTTTACAGGGATGGAAAATGCCCAAATTGAAAACCTGAGAACCCTAGATGTCACTAATGGTGAATCTTCATATGGGGCACGAAAACAAAATTAAACCATTGGGTTAGCATTAGAATCAAACGATAAACATGAATCAAGCGTTAAAATTCACAAAAAATGCATGAATTGAGATGCACGAATGAGAAATTTTCTTTGTACAGGTGAGATCGTTCTCACGTTTCTGGGCACGAGAGCTTGTGGTTTTTGATCCAAATTCCTTCTATGAAGCCTTAGCAAGCTAATGAGATTAAAATCTTGCCTTGAATCGCCCTAGAACTAGGTTTTCAGAATTGAGTTTTTGGCAAAAATTTTCAAGTTCAATGCTTGGTTTGTAGCGCAGCTTAGGGGTCAATGGCATTAGGTCTTGCTTCTATACTTATGTATGAGTGAATTAGGTCAAAGAAAACAATCCAAATCCTTGGCATTCATGGTTTGAGAGATTTGATTTTCAAATATCTTTTTTTCAATATTTTCCATGCTATTTTGTACCAATCATGACCAATTCTCTTCAAATCTTTCCATATTTGATTATGCACGAATTATTGAGTATATTTCATGCACAAAAAGATTGAAAAACTTAGGTTAAATATTTTTCATGTATTTAATTGATTTAAATGAATTATTATTAATAAAAATTCAAATAAATAAATAAAAAACGAATAAAAACTTCCCTTTGGGCCAAATGGTCGTGCACATGACTTGGATGATGAATTGTGGAAGAAAAATAGGCCCATTAGCAATTTTAGGTCATTTGAGTCAATGTTGACTTTTCAAAATATCCAAAAATTTCCCAACTTCTACAAGGCATAACTTGCTCACTTTTTAAGCTTTGCTCATGTTCTTGGACATTTTGGAAAGGTCTTTGAGTCCTCTAACCAATGCCTTTGGTCCCATGTCATTTTGATTTACCAATCTCAAGTTATGGCCTTTGACTTAAAGTCCCTTTTTGTTGACTTTTGAAAATGACCTATAATGTTGAAATTGATAACTTTTTGTGAGAGAATTTCTTGGACTTGGAGTGTGAATATGAGTTGTAGGAAATGTCTTTATCTTCAAAATGAGCTTTGGATGGAATTTTTCTGATAATCCATGTGAAAGTTATGCCCTGGTCAATTTACAGTTGACTTTTTCAACTGTCCAAATAAGGAAACTTTTGCATCTTGATGATTTTTGAGCCAAGCTTTGAGAATCATGATCAAGCATTGATCAAATGATGTTTGTGGCTTCAAAATGAGATGTTGACCAAAAATTTGAACTTTTGACTGTCAAATGACCATTTTGCCCCTACAGTTGACTATAGTGCAATTAGGGTTTTTGACTGTGCAATTTTGTGCTGAAAGTCTTGAAACTTGATATGAGGATGCTTGACCATGTTTATAGGCATGTGGGACTTGATTTGACCCTTGGAAACTTCATTTTCTTGATCAGAACCAAAACCCTAATTTTGACTGTTTAGGAGGCCCTTGCACTGTGCAACCCTTGGGGAGTTTTGAAGCTTTGACTTGGCCAATTTTGAAGAATATGGGAGGGAAAATTTTGGGGTACAACAATAGGTCCAGGCTTGTATGTTTTGAGCTTGTTGAATGCAGGTCCTTTTGACAAGTGAAGGCTTTGGTGTTATATGCTCAAAAAAAAGGTTTAGGGTTTGAATCCGGTTTGAAGGTTTAAGTGTGGATAAATAATTCTGTTTCTTTTTCTTGACAGTTTTGTTTGTATTCTGATTTCTTCATATCTCTTCCTTCTGCCTCACTGTTTTATTGCGGTTTTGTTTTTATATATCTTGTCCTCATGCCTAAACCTGTATGCCTATTCTTTTCCTCTCTTCTTCTCTCTCCAGTACAACTTTAAGCATTAAATAATGTTATGTTTGTACTGTTCTGAAAAGGCAATGCTGGAAAATGATGAAAATAGGAGGTTACTTGCAATGTAGTTTAGTTCTGCATATTTTATCTCTTTTCCATATTGCCTGCTTCTTTGGGATAGTTTGAATGTGAACTCAGTTTGGACTCTTGACTTGGTTTAGGCCATTCAGTTTGGTTTTGGACTTTGCAGTTTGTTTGGTAATTTTGAAATTATGCAGTAGGTTTGACAACATTTGAATTTGTGCATTTCAACTTTGTGCATTCATGTTTAGCAAGCATTATCCATCCCTCTCTGTGAACCGGGAGAAATCCCGTGATTTGCAGAGAGGGCTAACTGATTCCAGTCAGTTGCCTTTAATGATGAGCCCAAATTAACTGTCTGTCTCTTTAATTTATCTGCTTCAATTGACTTTTTTTCTTTTCTTATTTTTTTTGCAGATGAAATAAAATGGAGCAGAGGGAGCATTGGATAGAAGAATAAAGATTAGGAGGCTTAGAAAAAATTAGGATAGTTTTTTTTATTTCATTTTAAATATTTGTAAAATTATCATTGTAAATACTTTGTAAATATTTAAATAATAATTATAACAAATAAATTAAAGATGAATAAAATCTATTTTTTACCAGTTAATTCTTTTTCCCCTTTTCAATTGTTTATTTTATTATTTATAATTCTTTAAATTATAACAATTGAAAATAAATTCCAACCATTTAACTTAGAATAATAAACAATTAAATAAACATTGGTTTCAGCATTGATCAATTAATAAACTTGGCGCTTCAAAAATCCAAAGCAAAGCACAGTCAATCACAACAACTGCCCAAATGTCTTTTCTTCTCACTGATTTAGTCAAACATTGAAAACTCAGTCCAAATGCCTCTTTTCACTGATTTAGTCAAACGCTGTGAATTCAATCCAAATGTTTCAGTCCATATCTCAGAATAACTTGACAAGCACTGTAGAATTAAATCTTTCTGAGGAATCTGCGCACAAATCCTAGTTCTTGATTAAAAGTCAAAGAAGCGTCCGCCTGATCAAAAACTGAGCAGAAATCAACCAAACCCTAAGCAAACTGTTTGAACTATTCCAGAGTCATGAAAACCCTAATTTTGTCTGACTGAAAAGAAAAATCTGTTTGACTGATTCTTACGCCAATCTGAAAATTCAGGAAGCGCCCGAGGCCGTGATTTCTTGTGGAAAAATGCGAGGGCAAATTTTGGGGTACAACAGGTACAAATTTGAACAACACTGTGATCACCACTCTGTACGAGGTTTTCAAGATTCAACATCATAATTCATCTCCCTATCGGCCAAAGATGAACGGTGTTGTTGAAGCCGCAAACAAAAATATCAAGAAGATCATTCAAAAGATGACAATCACCCACAAGGACTGGCATGAGATGTTACCGTTTGCTCTGCACGGATATCGTACCACGGCGCGTACTTCAATGGGGCAACCCCCTTTTCTTTGGTATATGGCATGTAGGCTGTTTTACCTATGGAAGTTCAGATTCCTTCTTTAAGGATTATGAAGGATGTTGGTTTAAATGAAGACGATTGGATTCAGACCCGTCTTGATCAACTTAATTTGATCGACGAGAAGTGACTTACTGCTGTTTGTCATGGTCAGACGTATCAAAAATGGATGATCAATGCTTTCAACAAGAAAGTCAGGCGTTAGGTATATCAAGTCGGAGATCTTGTAATCAAGCGGATCATCTTACCGTAAAGTGATCCCAGGGGCAAGTGGACTCCTACTTACGAAGGACCATTTGTGATCAAGAACATATTTTCTGGTGGGGCAATGATTCTGACCACCATGAACGGCGACGACCTGCCACACCCTGCAAACGTAGACATAGTCAAAAGATACTACGCATAAAATGACCCGAAAAATTGAAAACCCGAAAGGGCGACTTGGGCAAAAATGGGCATCCCGGTGAATCGAAAACCCAAAAGGGCGGTTCAGGCAAAAATTAGGGATAAATATAAAAAATCTGTACACCCGGCAAGTAGAAAACCCGAAAGGGCGACTTGGGAAAAAAAGGGTTTCCCGGTGGATCGAAAACCCGAAAGGGCGGTCCAGGCAAAAGTTAGAGAATTAAAGCGTATGACTATGTCTCGTCGGATCACTTTAAGGACAATCTCTTCACAACCAAGCTCCAGGCTTCTGATCAACTCAATCACCTTCGGACTAAGCAACGAATGGACAAGATACTCAGAGTTGTGAAGGCTATAGCAGAATGGGAACCCCATGGAATTGTTACACATAGCCATCTTTCTTTGTATAAAATTTTTCTCAATTTTTCGACAACATTCTCTTACTAGGATGTCTGTCTCCTTTGTACAAAGATACTTACAAAGTTAATACAAAGATACTTCAAAGTGAAGAAATTTGCTTGCCTTTCCTTTATTTTTTACACTTATGTTTTATTTGAAGACGTCCAATAGTTTGTTAAATAGGCATATGCATTTGAATATAATCACTGCTTACAAATAAAGCAAAATGAGAAAGGATAATTACTGATAGGTCGAAAGTATAGGAAAACGTCTTTGGGCTACTGCAGAAGAAATCCCCTACAGTATGTCATTCAGATCCTCAACAGAGCTAAAACCTTGGAGTATATATCCCCAGTGGAGTTAAGTTTCAAAATTCCCATCAGAGTTAAGTCTCTAAACTCCCGATCCCCAACGGAGCCATAGTATTCTAAACTTTCTTCCCCAGCGGAGCCCGAATACTCTAAACTTCCATCACCAGCAGAGTTCTCCACAAAACAAGGAATCCCCAGTAGATTGGCATACGACCCAAGCTCCTGATTTCCCCAGCAGAATAAACACTCTCCCCACAGAGTTATTTCCCGACAGAACGAAGATTCTAGTCCCCGTTTCTCCATTTGAGACCACCCAGGTTTTAATTCCACAGTAGAGGTCGTCAGACTTTTCCTTGTTTCCCCAGGAAAGTCATGAAGGATTCTCACATCCCCACAGAAGTTGTCAAAGTTTTGATAATCCCCGCAGGTTGCCAAGGATTTTCTATCCCCAACGGTAATCAGCAAGATTCTCTCATCTTCAACAATCAAAGATTTTTGGAATCCCCAACATCGGTCAAGGATTTACTTTCCCCGGCAGCAGTCAAAAATTTCATTATCTCCAGCTATCAAGGATTTATTTTCCTCAGCAAGACAGCTAATCCGCTTACATGCGCATACATTACATTCATGTATCATAAACATTGATAGAACACATTTTATTGCATCATACATGGCATGCAACATAACTTTGTGTTTTAAGCTAACATTCTACCCTTTCAGGATAAGATTAAAAGCTACCTTTAACAAATATTCAAAGATTTCAGATACAGTATGGATACACCACCCGATACGGCGGACATTCTATTACTCATTCAGAATTTCAGGTCAAGATACAATATGGATACACCCCCAGACACGGCGATCATTCTATTACTCATTCAGACTTCAGCAATCAGATACAGACTAGATAGGCTCCAGATGCGGTGGCCATTCTATTTCTCATTCAGATTCAACTATCAACTTCAAGTTCAGATACACTCCAGACACGAAAGTCATTCTGTCACTTGTCCGGATCCCAGTTACAGTACGGATACACTCCAAACACGGAATTCATTCTGCTACTCATACATATCTCAACTTCAGATACAGTCTAGATACACTCCAGACATAATTGCCACTCTGTCACTCATTCGGAATTTATCCCCAGCACATAGATGCTCCATACGCAGATGTTTCTCTGTTACCCATTCAGAATACAGATACACTCTAGACACGACAGTCATTATGATATTCATTCAGGAATCAAATACAGTTACAGCTCAGATATGCTCTAGACACAAACGCCATTCCTTTGCTCATACGAACCCAGTCTCCAGATATAACTCAGATACGTTCAAAATACGGATACCATTCTGATGTTCATTCTACTGATTTTCAACAAACAAGTTTTGGATGACATCTCTAAGCCCATCTCCAGCAAGATTATACCATTTCCAAATGGCATATTTAAGCCCATTCCCTCATCTACATTTTGACGAGTGCAAATTTACGGGCACTCTAGTGTCCAATCCTCTTTTACCTTCGAGTCACGAAAGGCAAACTTGCCAATATAACTCTTCAGGTTCAAGAAGATTGAACAGGGGAAAATGTTGTACCCCGAAATTTTCCCCCTCTTTTTATCAATATTTCTCATCACAAGACTCTTGGAACTCAAGATCAAGCTAGGGTTTTGCTCTGCTCAAGACATCTCCTTGCACTGATGACCTAAACTAGGGTTTGAGTTTGCACAAGGATTTTTGGACCTTCAATGCTCAAATTGACTTTCATACTTCATATTGGACTCATAAGTTTGTCCATACCAAGTTTCAAGCCTTGAATCAAATTTTTGACCAGTCAATTGGACAGTTGACCTAGAAATCAACTGTATTGGGGAAAAAGTCAACTATGGCCAATTTACAGCCAAACCTCATGAATTTTGACCCACATCAACATTATGAACTCATATGAACCATTGGATCAAGTTTGGACCACAACTCCACAAGAAATTTGATCAGATCACTAAAAGGGAAAAAAGGTCATTTTTAGGGTTTTGACTGTACAAAGGCAATTTCTGACTTTTTGACCTAGCCAATGGCAAATTAGGTTCAACAATGGAATCAAGGACTCAATGACATCATCTTGACTTATTCAACCAGTTCAAAAGATCTCAAATACATGGGATTGACAGATGAATTTTTCAGTCAACTGATCAAAATTTGACTGTACACTGAAAAGTCAAACTTTGACTTTTTGGTCAAAATCAAGTGCCATGGGTAATTTTTCATCAAGATGTGTCAAATTATGAAACTTGTTCATCAAGAAACCCAAAATTGCAAATTAGGGTTTGAAATTGAAAAAATTCATAACTTAGAATTTTTCTAAGTTATGAAATTTTCTTAATTTTTCCTAACTTTGCCCCACATTTTCACCATGATGCAAATGGATTAAAACAAAACCTCCAACATGAAAGTTGTATTCCTCCACAAAGTATACAACTTTTATTCACAAAGTTTTCTCAAAAGAAGCTTTGATCTCAAGTTATGATTTTTGGAACAAGGGTACCTAAAACTTTTAACTTAGTGAAATTTTGCCCTAGTTTAGGCAGGATTTTGACCCATCTTCTTGGCCGTTTTTCACATAGTTCCACTTGGAATCTCAAGTTGAATTTCAAATATGGATTATAGAGCATGTTTCAAGATTTCCAAATTGTCCAAGAACTCCTCAAACACATTTGTGGTTAGGGAGAATCGAAGGCTTGAAGTTGGTAAAAACTCACTTTGCATCCATGGCAAATTCATGTTCATACAAGTTGCATTTTCAAGTCAGCATGCCTTACACTAGTTTGCAGGCCTCTAAACCACTTCACACTCCATAATTTAATGCAAATCCATCAGTCTGAGCTTTTGTTTTGAGCATTTGGACATTGTACACAAAACTAAACCCTAAGTAGAAAAAGGCAAATTTCCATTTTTGCTTAAGTATGCTTTATGTCAAACCAACAATCCTTGAGCATTGGTCCAAATCTCTTGCAGCTAAACAAATCCACTGATTAGGGGGGCCAAGAGAAGAGGTTAGAGGATGTTGTATAGCCTGCATAATCCTGTTACATATCACTTCCACTTTCTTACTTCAAAAACAAGAAAACTTGCCAAAACTTAAAACTTGAAAACCAGCAAAGATCAACTTGTGCAAACACTTCAAACATATTTCTCACACCCCTTTGAGCTAAAAACACGATTGTTCAAGCCTCAAAACACCCCATAGCCAGAAATCACATTCCTTTGGCAAAACAGGGCAGGTGCTGCAACTTGAGTTCCATAGCTCATTTGGCTCGTGCGTTTTGCCCTAAGTTGCTTCAAACACCTTCCATCCAACTCACTCAAGCTATCCCAAACCTCAAATACCAACTGTAACTCCATTTACAGTGTTCACCATTTTCATTTTGAGCTTGTGCAGGTTGAGTTCTATAGGCTGATTCAAGGACATTCAAGACAGGCTAGCTATTGGAAAAGGTAAAGTGAAGTTCAAGCAAGCTACCAGACATCTCAAACCTTGTTGAGAAGTACTGCATTGCCCTACACGAATCCAACTGAAACAGGTTTTTCTTCACTTTCTATCTCTCTATTTAGGAACATTTAGCTTTAGGTTTGTGAATAAAAAATGTAGTGTTCATTGCCATGAAGCTGTGCATATGCCCAATTTTCATTTATATTAAGTGTGCTAGGAGAATTTCATCCATGAACATGTTGAAAAAACTAGGTCAGATTTTAGGGCCAGAGAAATTCTCTCTGGTCTTTGAGAATTAGGATTAGTTTTTGATATGGTTGGAACCGTCTTGAAATTCTCTACAAGTTTGATGTTGTGTGTTTTTGCAAAAGATCACGTATACAGGATCTAGCATTTGAACCAGGCACGCGCGCATTTTTCAGTCTGAAGGTTGAAGATGAAGCTGGCTTGGCCTGGCTCACTCTTGGCACCTCCCATTTTCATTTTTGCACCCCCTGACCCAATTTCTTATATTTTTACATTTTTGCATTTTTGTTTTCTTTTCTGATTTTGTTTATTTATTTCCAAATATAAAAAATGCTCAAAAAATATTTTCATAATTTTTTACATTTATTTGGCATTTTATTTTAATTTTGTCTAACATTAAAGGCATTTAAATATTCTTTTATATTATTAAGACTTGAAAAATATTTACAATCTATACTTTTATTTTTGTTCTTTATTTTTATTCATACCAAAAATATTTTCCTAAATATATTTTATTTTTGTACATATTTTATTTTATATTGTACATATTTAATACATTTAATATACATATATATACATAAATACTTCTTATTTTATTAAATACTTTAGAATAAAAATATAAAATATTACATTTTATTTTTATTATTATTTACACTAAAAAATACTCTTTTTTTAAGTATACTTTATTTTGTACATATTAATACATTTTATTGTATATAATAATATAATATTTTATTTTCTTAAAGAAATTAGGGTTTTACCCTTAAACAATTAAAATAAATCTTTTATTTATTTCTTTATTTTTTTACATTAAATACTTTTACATACATAAACAAACAAAAACTTCTTTTTGCATAATACATATTATTTGATATTTATTTTGTTTATTTAAACATTGTCCATTTTATTATTCATGCAATTAAATTCAATTTGGATGTAATAGTAAACTAGGGTTTATATTTCTTGTCAAATATCCCCATTCAAAATTGTACCCCCATCCCTATAATCATGTTGTAATAGCTTAGAATTTTAAATTCTCGCACTTTACGCTTTCAATTATGCCATGATTAGAGAATTAGGGTTTGTATGCAAAAATCAAATCAACAAATAGTTTGACCTAATCAAAGACAAAAATGCATGAAAATCAAACACAATACACACTTGCACCCCTAGGGTTACAATCCATTTGTTGCCTTAAAAAATGGGCCATGGTATGCATGTTAGGTACTTTGGCAAAACAAAAACAAAACAAAAGATCATAGTCCCTCGATGACGCTATCTTGGTTTCCTAAACAAAAATGATCAAGTCCCTCAAAAAACTTGCCAAAAATACTTAACACAATTGCTATCATGGCCTATACAATGACCCGCACCTGTCCCGTCTAACATCCTAACAAAAGGTTGTTCACCAAATGCAATGGTGAAACAACACTGTCAAAAGGGTTAAAAACATAAGAAAGATCTTTGAGTAAAATAGGGTAGATAGCTCTTAGTTACTTGATCAAAAGATTGTAAAACATCCTTACTATTTTTCAAACACACTCCACAACACAATTTCAAAACATTTCCCAAATCAAACTTTCAAATATTGAAATCTTTTCAAAAGACAAAAACATCTTTGTATACATTCAAACAAGAATCATTACAAAGGTTGCCACAACAATGGCCTCTTTTAAAAGCATCTTTCAAAACCACACACAAAGCACCAGTTCAAACAATTGGAAAAGTAAAGCAAATGATCTAAACAAGTAACTAAGATCCCATGGATAACCATGGATGAAAAGGGTGCTTGCACCTTCCCTTTTCATAATCTACTCCCCGAACCCAAGAAAACATCTCAAAGGTCTTTCCTGTGCTTTTTGACCTTTCCTTAGGATAAAATAAAAAGTCGGTGGCGACTCTTGCTAAACCAAAACATTTGCGAATACAAAACGCAAAATCTCAAATCAGTTCTCCCACCGTATCACAGGGAGATTATACCTCAATTATTTTTTCTTTCCTACAAGCGGCTACTCAAGACCATCAGGCTATTTTCTCTGCTACTATGTGGAGCATTTGGAAGAACATGAACAATCATATTTGGAATCAAATTGCTAACTCTGCGGTTGATATATGTCATAGAGCTATGCAATGTTTGACAGGGTTGAGAGAAGCACAACAAGTTCGAGGCAATAATATTACCTCAATTAGTAGGGACTCTACTCCTAAATGGGGGAGTTGTAACTCCTCGGATTAAATAGAGTATTTAATTAATTTAAATTATGGAGTTTGATGATGATTTTGATGATTTTTGTGAGAAATTATTATTTATGTGACATTTAGAGGTGTTTTGAGAATTATGGGACAATTTAGAATAATTTTAAGAATTAAGTTAGTATTATTTAATTAAAGAAAAAAATAGAGTAATATTAGAGTAAGAGACAAAAAGGACATATTGGTCATTAGCAAATAATTAGTGAGGACAATAATAAAAAACCATATTTGAGGTCCAAGGGTTACATAAGGAGAAAACAATTTTGCCAAATTTTATTCTGTGCATTCGTTTGGAAAAGAGGCACAGAGAAAAGGCAAATAGTTAGGGCTTTGAGGAGAACGGAAAAGGACTGGAAGGATGCGAAAAGAATTAAATAACAAGCAATAATCTAAGGTAAGGGGATTCTATCATGATTATTATAATTGGTTTAAGTGCTAGATAATTGTAGAAATTGTGGTTGGGGTTTTCGGTTCATGATGATGCGTTGTTGTGATAGGAATTGATGATTTGATAGTATGATGTTACAACAAATTGATAATCCTGATGAGTAAATAAGTGTTACATGTTGTTATAAATAGTATACAAATGTAGGATTTCGAATTCTGAGACTGGTGCTTTTAACGAAATAAAATTCTGAGGTCTCGAAGGCCTCTAAATGTGAAAAATATTGAACTACAGCGTTTCTGTGAATGATGGTTGCCAGGACCTTGTCACGGGCGCCATAGGGTGTTCCGCTCGGAATAGGGTGTGTGTCGGTCGGCATAGGGGGTGTTCCAGTCGGCATAAGGTATGTGGAGGGCGTGACGGGGACCATGGAGCTGTGGCGCTCATCACAGGAGTTAGCAGAAAACAGTTTTTCTTAAAATGGTCATAACTTTTGAACAAATAGTCTGTTTTAGGTGTCGTTTGAAGCATTAGAAAGCTAATACAATGATCTACACTTTACTAAAATAACATGAAGTATAGAATGTGATTATCTAGTGATTGTGTCATGATTAAGTGACAAGATTTTATGCTGAACCAATAGTATGTATACCTTACTGTATGAATTTTTGTGATTTATGTCTTGAAGTGAATTATTTGCTATTCATATGATAAAATGACGTTGTTTTGACTATGATGTATGTGTTATGATTTTTTGAATAGAATATGATGATTATGATGGTTGATGATGCATTTTTGACTAGTCGTGGTCGCATTTTTATGTGTTGTTGCGCATCATGTATTCATAGCATTTGTTAGGATGAATAGTCCAATGATGTTTTGCAGAATAATAATCCAATGAAGTTTGTAGGATGCTTCTGTCCAGTGATGGCCTTAATCCCATAGTATGGATTAAGTGCATTTTGTGATATGCTCTGGTTCTAAGCGGGAACCAATCCTATTGGTGGGGATCTTTGGAGATAACAATGACTAAGTCATCAGTGATGTTTTGGTACCACATGCATTAGTCTAGAAAAGTTGCATTTCATTATTGGTGGAATTGCATAATATATGAATTAAGTGTTGTATTTAACTAACTATTGAATGGTGGTGTTTTAATGAGAAGAGTTATATGATGCCATGTTATTGTATTGTAACCATGTTGTAACTACTATATCTATTACTTATGCTTTTTATAATGATTACGGTTTACTCACCCCTTTCTGTTTGAATATTTCCTGTACATGGGTTATGCACAGGTGATCGAGATTAGTTCGTAGTAGTGTGAGGATAGCTTGGAGTCTTTTGTGTGAGTCAATTGAATAAAAAGGGTCTTGTCTGATATGTAACATCAGGGTATTTGGGATTCGTTTGAATATAACCTTTTTCTTTGTTGGCATGATGCATTGAGATATTTTGGTTTGTTTATTAAGATGTTTTGAGCATGTCTTATAAGTCATGAAGCGTGATGGTATTTTATTTAAAGTATTTAATAAATATGTTTTAAGACTATAATTTTCGCTGCGATGTTTAAAGTTCTTGATGATATATTCAAAGAGATAAATGTTTTAATGATGATTGAAAATTCGTGTTACGAAGCAGGATGTATTGTTATGATATTTTATATGAAGATGTGACGCTCTTGTTCATGATTTATGTTTGAGTATTTGTTAATTATTCGCAAAAAAAATTCTTGGGATTTAGAAGGGTGTTACATTAGTGTTATCAGAGCAGGTCGGTCAGTCCGGCCAGGTTGTTGAGTCGTTAGTGTAGTGCGACAGTGGAATATTATCGATGTTTTTCTATATAACTGTTATTTGATATTGTGATGTGAAATAGAGCAATGGCTGAAAGAGGAAATGGTGTACTTGCTAATGCATTGCAGGCTTTGGCTCAGGCAATGCAGAATCAGCCTAATGTTGGATGGAACAATGGAACTCGTGCTTTAGAAACTTTCCAGAGGAACCATCCATCTACGTTCAAAGGGAAGCATGATCCTGAAGGAGCACAGGAGTGGCTCAAAGACATTGAAAGGATCTTTCGGGTTATTGAGTATTCTGATGCACAAAAAGTGCGTTTTGGTACGCATATGCTGGCAAGAGAGGATGATGATTGGTGGGTTTCTACTCGCCATAGGTTAGAAGGAGTAGGAGAGACTGTTATGTGGGTTGTGTTTTGCAGGGAGTTCCTGAGGAAGTATTCCCTAAAAGATGTTCACAGGAAGAAGGAGATTGAATACTTTGAGCTAAAACAGAGAGACTTATCAGTGACTGAATATGCTACCAAGTTTGTGGAATTTGCAAACTACTATCCTCATTACACTGAGGAGACTGCTGAATTTTCTAAGTGCATTAAGTTTGAGAATGGCTTGCATTCTGAAATCAAGAAGGCCATTGGGTATCAACGGATTTGTAAGTTTCCATATTTGTTGAATAACTGCAGAATCTATAAGAGGACAATAATGCTCACTACAAGATTGTAACTGAGAAAAGAGGCAAGCAACAATAATATCATGGTAAGCCTTACAATGCTCCGACTGACAAAGAAAAATATAAAGTTGTTGATGGTAAGAGACCAAGTGGGATAGGTGCTTCTACTGGTATTGTGTGTTACAGGTGTGGTGAACAAGGTCACCATTTCAATGAATATGAGAATAAGGTGCTGAGATGTTACAAGTGTGGTAAGACAGGTCATCACGCTCCTGAGTGCAAGAACGATGGTCCAACTTGTTTCAATTATGGAGAACAGAGTCATATCAGTACCCAGTGTCACAAGCCAGAGAAGGGTGCTTCTACGTAGACAAATGGTAGAGTGTTTGCTTTGAGTGGTTCATAGGATTCCAAGAAGGACAACCTGATTCGAGGTACTTATTTTATTTACAATATTGAATTTGTTGCTATTATTGATACTGGTGCTACCCATTCTTTTATTTTGCATGAGTGTGCTAATGTGTTGGGTTTGAAGTTGTCTGATATGAATGGTAGTATGGTAACGGACACTCCTGCTAGTGGTTCTGTTACTACTGCTCTTGTTTCTTTGGAGTGCCCTCTGACCATTTACGGTAAGATTTTTGTGATGGATTTGGTGTGTCTACCCTTACATCAGATTGATGTTATTCTTGGAAAAGACTGGTTGGACTTTAACTATGTTCATATCAACTGCTATAATAAGACTTTGAGGTTCCCTAAGTTTAGTGATGATGGAGAATTGATGTTGTTGTCTGCTAAGCAAGTGAATGGGTTATTAGAAGATGAAGCAGTGATGTTTGCAATGTTTACGTCGTTGAAAGTTGATGGTAAGGATACAAATATGAATTTACCAGCTGTCTGTGAATTTCCAAAGGTGTTTCCAAATGACATCAGTGATTTACCTCCAAAGCATGAAGTGGATTTTTCTATAGATTTGGTGCCTGGTACAAGTCTGGTGTCGATGGCTCCTTACAGGTTGTTACCTTCAGAGTTGAGTGAGTTGAATAAAAAACTAGAAGAGATGCTCGAAGTTTGTTCGACTAAGTGTTTCACGTGGGGTGCTCCGATGTTGTTAGTCAAGAAGAAAGATGGAAGTATGAGGTAGTGTGTAGATTACCGACAGTTGAATAAAGTGACGATTAAGAATATGTATCCACTACCAAGAGTTGACGATTTGATAGAGCAGTTTGTGGGTGCTTGTGTATTCATCAAGATCGATTTGAGATCGGGTTATCATCATATTCGAGTTAAACCAGATGATATTCTGAAGACAACTTTTCGAACGAGGTATGGTCATTATGAGTACACTGTGATGTCGTTCGATGTATATAATACGCTAGGTGTTTTCATGGAGTATATGAATAGAACATTTCATTCCTACATGGATAAATTTATGGTGGTCTTCATCGACGATATTCTGATCTATTCTAAGTCGGAAGAAGAGTATGCTGAGCATTTGCAGACGGTGTTGCAAGTGTTAAAGGAAAATAAATTATATGCAAAGTTGTCGAAGTGTGAATTTTGGCTAAAAAAAGTTAGTTTCCTTGGTCATGTAATTCCTAGTGGTGGGATTGTTGTGGATCCGCCTAAAGTTGATGCAGTATTGTAGTGGGAGGCTCCAAAATTTGCAACCGAGGTTCAAAGTTTTCTTGGTTTGGCAGGTTACTATCAAAGGTTCATAGAAGGATTTTCTAAGTTGGGATTACCGTTAACTCAGTTGACTCGAAAGGGTCAAGCTTATGTGTGGGATGTCACGTGTGAAGAAAGCTTCATAGAATTAAAGACGAGGTTGACGACCACTCCGGTATTGATTTTGCCTAATCCAAGTGAATCTTTTGGGGTATATTGCGATGCATCTAAGATAGGTCTTATGCAACCATTGAATATTCCTGAGTGGAAGTGAGATAGTGTTTCCATGGACTTTGTGTCTGGTTTGCCAAAGACTGCTAAAGGAAATTATTCAATTTGGGTGATTATTGACAAATTGACTAAGTTGACTCATTTCTTGCCGATGAAGATCAAGCATCCGATGGAGAGGTTAGTTGAGATGTATATTGAGGAAATTTTTAGATTACATGAAATACCTTCAAGTATCGTGTTGGATAGGGATCTGAGGTTTACATCAATTTTTTGGAAAGGTTTGCAAAATGCTTTTGGTACTAAGTTGAGGTTGAGTTCCACATATCATCCTCAGACGGATGGTCAGACAGAAAGAACCATTCAGTATTTAGAGAATTTGTTGAGGGCTTGTGTGTTGGAACAAGGAGGTGCTTGGGACAACCACTTGTCGTTAATTGAGTTTACATACAGTAATAGTTTCCATTCTAGTATTAGAATGGCACCGCACGAAGCATTGTATGGTAGGAGGTGTAGGACTCTATTATGTTGGTATGAGTCAGGTGAGAGTGTTGTGCTCGGACCTGAGGTTGTGCAAGAGACAACTAAAAAGATAAAGATAATCCAAGAGAAGATGAAAGCTTTTCAGAGCCGTCATAAAAGTTACCATGATAAGAGAAGGAAGGTTCTCGGGTTTCAAAAAGATGATCATGTATTTTTTAGAGTTACTCCAGTAACCGGTGTTGGTAGAGCTTTAAAGTCGAGGAAGCTTACACCATGTTTTATTGGTCCATTTCAGATTTTAGAGAAGATCGGTGAGGTGGCGTATCAGATTAATTTACCACCATCACTTACGAACCTTCATGATATGTTTCATGTGTCTCAATTGAGGAAATACATTATGGATCTCTTGCATGTGATTCAAATGGATGATGTACATGTGAGAGATAATCTGATTATTGAGGCATCACTAGTGCGAATAGAAGGTCAGGAAATGAAACGATTATGAGGTAAGTATATTGACTTAGTGAAGGTATTGTAGGGTGGACCGGCTTGTGAAATTTTAACTTGGGAACACGAGGATCAGATGAAAGAGTCTTATCCATTTCTATTTCTGTCAGGTAATTTTCGAGGGCGAAAATTCTTTCAAGTGGGGGAGAGTTGTAACGCCCCGGATTAAATAGAATAATTATTTAATTAATTTAAATTATGGAGTGTTGTACCCCAAAATTTGCCCTCGCATTTTACCACAAGAAATAACAACTTCAGGTTTTCCATGATCTTTCAAATTGGCTCAAGAATCGGACAAACGGACTTTTCTCGTCAGTCAGGACACAATTAGGGTTTTACTGATTTTCAGGGCTCCGGAATGTTTCACCCAAGTTGGCTTAGGGTTTTGGTTGATTCTGGCTCAATTGTGATCAGGTGAACGTTCTTTGGCATTTAATCAGGAATTAAGGTTTTATGGGCATATTCTCAGAAAGATTAAAATTCCACAGCACTTTGCAAGTTATTCCAAGATTCGGGTTGAATTCGCATTGTTTTGATTTAATCGGTAAAAGAGGCAGTTGATTTGAATTCACGTTGTTTTGTTTGAGCCAGTCAAAAGAAATACGCAGTTTGGATTTACAGTGTTTGTTAAAAATCAGTGAAGAGGAAATGCGCCTGTTTGGTTTGTTTCGGTTAACTGTTACTTTGCTTTGGATATTGGAAAGGCCAGGATTAACTGATCAATTACTAAGGCATTGTTTTATTTAAATTATTTATTATTCTAAATTAAGTGATTGAAATTTATTTTTCAATTATTTTAATTCAAAGAGTTTTAAATAATAAATAAACAATAAAGAGAAAAAACAGAATTAATCGGATAATGGGAACTTTTATTTATTCTTAAATTAACTGTACAATTATTGTTTATAATTTAATTACAAACAATGGTTTTACATCAATTTAAATTTAAATAAAAAAAGAAAACTATCCTATTTCTTCTAATTCTTCATTCTTCACTTTGTTCTTCTCCATCCAAATATTCATCTGCAAAAAAAAGAAAAGGAGAAAAGTCAAATAACAGTTAAATTGAAAAAGCAGATAAAATAATAAACGACAGAAGAAATTCATCATTAAGGGCCACTGATTGGGATCAGTTAACCCTCTCTGCAAATCACGGGATTTCTCCCGGTTCACAAAGAGGGAAGAATTTTTATGCAAAGTTGAAAAAATGCAAAGTGTCAAAATACATAAGTTCAAAATGTCAAACTGCACAAACTCAATCTCAAACTCCAAGTTCAAACCAAACTGAAAAAATCCAGATTACAACTTTCTATCAAAGGCCAAAAAGTGCAATTTACTGTCAAAATGCCAAGAAGTCTACTCAAAGCTGTCAAGAAAAAGATTTGGCAAAGATATCAAAGAAGATAAAAGTACAAAAGCTGTCAAAGAAAAGATAAAGAATGCAGAGGAAATCTATTATGCAAGCAAGCTTTTTCTTTTCATCATTTCCCAAATGCAATGGCCCTTTCAGAACTAGGTACAACACAAAACATATTAAATATTTAACTGTACTAGAAGAGAGAGAAAGATAAAAGAAGCAGGGAGCGGGTTTTTAGGCTAGGAGGCATAGATAAGAAACATTTACAAAAAGAACAACACAGTTCAGGACAAGAGAGGAACACAAAGAAAAAGATACAAACTGATAAGCCCTCACCACCATAAAAAAATCTGCTAAAGCAAAAACCTGCTAAAGCAAAAACCTGCATATACAAAACCTTCCATCTGCCAAACCAGCAGAACCTCAAGCATCATACCTGCTAAGGCCATCAACCAGAAACAAAACCATACCCCTGTTAAACACTAAACCTGCCTAAGCTTTGAAGCAAGCCTAACCTGAAGCATAATAAACCAGCTCAAGCTTCACCTGAATCAGTCCAAACCAAAAGCCTAATCATCACAAAACCTGCATTAGTTAGGCTTCAAAACCAGTTACCAACCAAAAGCTCCAAACCAAAAGCCTAATCATCACAAAACCTGCATTAGTTAGGCTTCAAAACCAGTTACCAACCAAAAGCTTCAAACCAAGCCCTAGCATGAAACAAACATAAAAAAACCTGCTATCTACACTGAGACAACCGGCCTAAGCACAAACTGATAAACCTCCAAACTCAGAACCTGAACTACCAAACAACCAAAGCATATACCAGCCACGCACATAACCTGCTAAATCAGCAAAACCTGTCCTAAACCAATATACAAACCAGCTGAAGCTATCAAACACCTTAAACCTGCATCAGTCAAAACCTATTCAAACCAATTCCAAAGGCATAACCTGTCAACAAGTTCAGATACCAGTCCATAAACACCTCCATACTGCATAAACCATAAACGATCAAGATAAAGCATCCAGCCTAACCAACTCTAGACCCTCAGAATCTCTTCATCATCGGGCCATCAAACCAACGTACGAAGCAAATTAATCCAGGCATCCAACTCAAGGCAATAAGAGAAGAAGAGAGAAAATATTCAGGGGCAACATAAACCAAAATTCGTTCAGAAGCAACAATAACATTTCAAGCATACAGGAGAGGCCCCCTCAGAATTCTGAGTTCATCATAGGGTGGAAAAGAGGCAACAAGCATAGAGTGGTAAAGAAGAAGAAGAAAGAGGCAAATTCAAAAATAAGGTTTTCAGTCAAGCCATCATCATGAAACCTTAAAGACGGTAACAAAATACAGAAATACCAAATAGAAAGCTAGCGTCTTCACGCCCTCTTCGCCATCGAGCCTCCTAGCTTTCCTCATCTCCTTCCTCCGTCTCCAAAGGTACCTCTTTCCTTCTGTCCTTCTTTCAAAACCTCAAACAAACATTGAAGAAAGCTTGAAGTTAAAATCAACAGGATTAGACAATCATAGCATGTACATTTATAGCAAACCCTAACTGTTGTACCCCAAAATTTGCCCTCCCATATTCTTTAAGAAATTGCCAAGTCAAGCTTCAAAATTCCCCAAGGGTTGCACAGTGCAAAGGTCTCCTATACAGTCAAGATTAGGGTTTTTGTTCTGATCAAGAAGATGAAGTTTCCAAAGATCCAATCAAGCCTCACATGCCTACAAATATGGTCAAGTATCCTCATATCAAGTTTCAAGACTTTCAGCACAAAATTGCACAGTCAAAAACCCTAATTGCACTACAATCAACTGTAGGGGCAAAATGGTCATTTGACAGTCAAAAGTTCAAATTTTTGGTCAACATATCATTTTGAAGCCACAAACATCATTTGATCAATGCTTGATCATGATTCTCAAAATTTGGCTCAGAAATCATCAAGATGCAAAAGTTTCCTTATTTGGACAGTTGAAAAAGTCAACTGTAAATTGACCAGGGCATAACTTTCACATGGATTATCAGAAAAATTCCATCCAAAGCTCATTTTGAAGAGAAAGACATTTCCTACAACTCATCTTCATACTTAAAGTCCAATAAATGCTCTCACAAAAAGTTATCAATTTCAACATTATAGGTCATTTTCAAAAGTCAACAAAAAGGGACTTTAAGTCAAAGGCCATAACTTGAGATTGGTAAATCAAAATTACATGGGGCCAAAAACATTGGTTAGAGGACTCAAAGACCTTTCCAAAATGTCCAAGAACATGAGAAAAGCTTAAAAATTGAGCAAGTTATGCCTTGTGGAAGTTGGGAAATTTTTGGATATTTTGAAAAGTCAACATTGACTCAAATGACCTAAAATTGCTAATGGGCCCATTTTTCTTCCACAATTCATTGTCCCAAGCATGTGCACGACCACTTGGCCCAAAGGGAAGTCTTTCTTCATTTTTTATTTATTTATTTGAATTTTTATTTATAATAATTCATTTAAATCAATTAAATGTATGAAAAATACTTAACCTAAAGTTTTAAATCTTTTTGTGCATGTTTTACTCTCAAGATTTCGTGCATGTACCAATATGGAAAGATTTGGATTGATTGGCATGATTGAGAACAAAAAACACATGGGAAATATTTGGTTAAAGATCTTGAAAATCAAATTTTCAAAACCATCATTGCAAGGGATTTGATTTGTTTTTCTTAACCTAATCGATTCATACATAAGCCAGGAACACAACCCTAATCAGGACACACACGCAGCTGCTGAGAAAATTGGAAAACAAACTTGAAATTTTTTTCTAAAAAACTCAATACTGAAAATTGATTTGCAGGTTGATTCAAGGCACGATTTCCATTCCATTAGCTTCCTTGAAGATTACTGAACGTGTTCCAATCAAAAAGATCCATCAAAGCTCAAAGAATTGGTAACAAGAACCGCCCCTGTACAGAAAAAAATCCATGATCGTGTTTTGACATCTAGGCATTCTTAGGGCATTTTAATTGTTGATTTGCATTCCTTATGCCATTCTAATGCTAACCATATGATTCAATTGTGTTTTTATGCTGTGTACACGATTATGCCATTGATGATTTTTAGGGTTTGCAGAGCTTCAAATTAGGGGTTTTGTAACAAGGAAAAATTGGAACCCCTGACCACCACCATTCCACTCAGCGTGCCTGGACGATCTTGAACCCACCCTCGCGCTCAATTTATGAGCGTCAGAGGGCCATTCGCTATTTTCTCGTATCTTACCTATGGCAACGTTTACAAAACCGTTGCTAGTTTGTTATATGTTTCAGGAAAATAAAACACATGAAGAAGATGAATTCGTGGCGTCAATGGATTGGCCAGTTTAAAATTGCGCGCGCAGAGCCCACTAACCATTGTTTTCTTTTTATAATGTTTATTAGTTATTATATATTAACATATGTAAAGTAGCTCAGCTGGCAAGCATTGTTGTTGTTAATCCTCATGACCTGGGTTCGAGCCCCAGGTCTTCATTGTTTCAATATTATTTTTCCATTTACAATCATATGCAGATTCAATGCCAAGGACCATCATGCACCTGCCAAGATCCAATGTCCACGCGTCCAGCCTCATCAGATCAAAGGCTGAGAGTTGGAGAACACACTAAGTCCTAGTCAGCGCATCACACGCGTCCAGCAAAAGTCAAATGGACCAATGTCTTAATGGGCCTGGATTTCTAAAGCATACCTCCACTTTGGGGACTACCACCCCCCTAGGTTTGCATATTTTTCACTTTTTTATTTATTTATTTAACTCTATTTCTTTTAATTATTATTTGTTTAAATTAATTACTTATTTTCATAAATATAAAAAATGCATAAAAAATCAGAAAAGAGTTAAAACAATAAATATTTTTATTTCTAATATTTTCATAAATAAATTTGCATGTAATTATTTAGTTTTAAATTAGGTTAATTTTAATTCTTTTCATAATAAAAATCTAAAAAAAAACATAGAATTAGGTTTAATTAATAATTTTTTTTCATCTTTTTTTTTTCTTTCATAAACATATTAAATAAGAAAATATTTTATTTTTTATAATTAAATTGCATGAAAATAACTTAGGGTTAATTTAGGTTAAAAAACTTCAATATTTTCTTAATAAGTTAAAAATAATTAGAATTAGGGTTAGTATCAATTTTAATTAATTCTTTTTATATTAAATCCTAAAATACTAAAAAACATCAAAAAACAAATTCTTTCCTTCTTTTAATTTTAATTAATTCCTCATTAATTTTAATTTTTGCAAAAGGGTCCAACGCCCTCGTTTCGATTTAATTAATTCGCATACTTATTTCTTTTCCGTTTAAATACTTATGTATCTCTCCCGAAGCCTTGTAATTAATTTCTCGCATTTTTAATTCTTTATTTACTTTGTTTATTTATTTTCTGTCAAATCGGGTCCTGGTTAATTTTGGCGATGTGGACCCGCGCCTTTTGTAATAGCTTAGAATTTACTTTTTCTCGCAACCTTTTAACTGTTAATCAAAAGCATGAAAGAATGTATGGACAAAATAAAAACAAGCGTAGAACACCAATAACATGACAAGATAAATGCAAACGAATCTGACACACGAATCGCACACACCACCCCTAGGGTACGCCTCACTGTTGCCTTGCCTCGAAAGGTGATCGTCGAGTAGAGGATGTCTTAGTAAGTCCTCATGATCCGGGAACCTGGCATGAGGGTAGCTTCTAAGGTGTCTTCCTATTGCTCCGATGATCACCATGTCCCGAACCTCGAATTGACCCGAACACCTCCAACGGTGGTGCTACCTACCTCTCAATGGTGGGATGGCACTACTTTAAAGGACATTTACACAGACGAATTCCTTAGGGTAGGTAGGTTCTCATAGATACTTGCTCTAATTTCAAAACAAATCAAAAAAATACTTTTCACACCGACACCTTTTCAAAAAGCTTTCGAAAGCAAATTTTTCAAACACTCTTGAGGACCGATACAAGAGTCGAACTGAAATTTTCAAAGAAACTTTTTAAAACCCACAGTTGAAAAGCAAACAAACCATTTTTGAAAACACAAATGAGCAAGTATCTAAGAGTCCATGGATAACCATGGATAGAAAGGGTGCTAACACCTTCCCTTTCTATAACCTACCTCCCGAACCGAGAGCAATCTCTTTAAGGAATTTTTCTGTGCTTTTGTCCTTTCCATTTGGAGAAAATAAAAGACGGTGGCGACTCTTGCTTCCACGACATTTCGCGAACCAGCGTTAAACAGTCAGTTCCATATCCACCGATCACAGAACTGGCGACTCTGCTGGGGACCAAACTTAAAGTGAGGTGTACCTTAGGGCTAGTTCATAACTGTGTTTTCAATTGTATTGATTTGCTTGCTTTACTATTGTGGGTTGCATCGGAGTTACATAGATCCTAACCCGGATCTGGGGATACCCTGTTTAGGTAGCATAAGCTGTGAGGGACCTGTCCGGCGTAGACCGACACAGGTGAAGCAGTGGCTACGTTGGTGTGGCACCTTGGTCTGTACCGATATCCCTTGTGTCGCAACAAGGAGAATATGGGTCTTCTAAGGAGTCATTAAGCACCAACAACCTTAGAACCTTAATTGACACAACTTGGCCTTTAGAATTGTAGCAGTATGCTACGCCCATTGAGGCTAAACTCTCGTGATGGTTCTGGCCGCAAGAAAAGATTGCGATGCTGGAGTTATGACCGATTGAGGGTAGTCAATGATATTGGGATCCTCTAAGAACCCGGTTACTTTTGATTAGGACAGGTATGAACCAACAAACTGAAAGAGGGTAGTACCTAGACCTCATGCTGGCCTAAACTTTAGGGGCTTGCCTTGTGTGACTTGTGTGCCTTACCATGTTTGCCTTTGTATCTATTTGTGGTGTGCTTTATCATAACATCATAGCATCATGAGCATTGCATGCATCCTGCATAAGGACTGACCATTTCAAAGACAAAAGGGTTTCACCTTTGCTCTGTTTTGTAGGACATTATGATGCCTGTGCGAAGGAATACTATCCGGTTCAACTTTGTTCGTTCACCCGAGTTGCTTGATGAGTTGGTTAGCAGAATTCCAAATACCACTTCCTTCATTCAGAGGCATGGTTCCCTTCTCAGTTTAGTCACTGCAAAGCGGGATCAACAGTTGATGAGTGTTCTGACCCAGTTCTATGACCCTCTGTACCAGTGCTTCACCTTTCAAGACTTCCAGCTGGTCCCTACCCTGGAAGAGTTCTCTGATTTGCTTGGTATCCCTATCTTGGATCAGACTCCCTTTACTGGTTGGGAAAAGACCCTCAGGCTTGAGGATGTGGCTGCAGCTCTTCCTTTGACCCATCAAGAGGTAACAGACAACTGGGTGACTAGAAGCGGAGTTAAGGGTTTCTTGGCCAAGTTTCTGATTGGTAAAGCTAACAATTTCTGGAATGACCTGGACTTTAGGGCATATGAAGACATCTTGGCTCTCCTAATCTATGGGTTAGTCCTGTTTCCTAATCCTGACAACTTCATCAATGTCACTGCCGTAAGGATCTTTATGTCTCAGAATCCGGTGCCCACTCTCTTGGGTGACATCTTGCAACAACTTCATGCCCGTACTACCCGAAGAAGAGGAACCCTATGGTGTTGTATCCCTTTGTTGGTGAGGTGGTTTATTTCGCACCTCCCTAAGTTCGTACTAAAGAACCAAGAAGGAAGAGGTTGGGCTCATAGGTTAATGTCTCTCACCGATAAAGACATCATTTGGACTTGCAGAGGTTTGGATGAGATAGCTATTATTGATCGATGTGGGGAATACCCTAATGTTCCTCTGATTGGTACCCAAGGAGGGATCTCTTACAATCCATGTCTAGCACTCCGTCAGTTTGGAAGAGCAAGAAGAGCAGGTCCCCATGAGATGTTGGTGCCTTACATCAGTTTTGAATTTCTGGTGGATAGTGACGAGCTACGTCGTAGGTTCATCAAGGCTTGGGACAAGGTTCATAAAGCTGACCCACAAGAGTTAGGGCCAAAAACCTCTTTACCTATGGAAGCCTACTACAAATGGGTTCGCACCCGTGCTCAGAATTTAGGTATGCCGTATGAAGCTGTCAGACCCGTCATTCTTGAGTGTCCTGACAAAGATGGTGTTCCTCCAACTGTCCTTCCTCCTCAGATGCCTACTGATTATGAGACATTGAAGAGATCTTGGTCGCAACTACGGGAAGAGCGGGATTCTTACCGGGAAAAGTTCAACGAGCAGGAATCAAAGATCCAGAAGCTGACCAAGCAGTTGGAGAATGAGAGAGCTCTGAATGCCTACATCCGTACTGAGAAGAGGAGACCATGGGATCAATAAGGAGCCCCAGATGTGCTTTTACAGTTTTATTTTCCTTTTCAGTATTTCTTTTCATGTAACGCCTAAGGGCAACCTGTTGAATAATTTCAGTTTCAAAGTTAAATCTAATGAAGTGTGTTCCTTTTTGTTTACATAGTTGACTCCCGATTGTCTTTGAAAACATAAATCATACGCATTTCATACATCATGTGCATAGCAGGTTTTTCCTCTTTTCAGGCTGCTTACAGCTCTTCGCTGTTTATTTCAGCATCATGAATCCCGACTCTTCATCAACTGAGACTTCCATCAAGGCTCTTCAGGCGCAGAATGCGCAGTTTCAGGAATTAATCAAGGGTTTGGCTCAAGGCCAGGAGGAGCTGAAGGCTATGCTCCTGAAGAAGGAGAAGAAGAAGAAGAGAAGAACTGTTATGTTCAACTCGGGCCGAAGGTTTGGCAATACTCTGCAGCAGGAAGAGGCTGGTTCTTCTGTTGGCAAGAGTAGTCCTCAGGCAGAAGCAAGGGTTCCTAGTCCAGTAGTCTCCGACAACGAGACTGATTTTGATGAAGAGCAGTACCCTCCTGCAGAGGACAGATACAAGCAACTGGAGGATAGGTTGAAAGCTATGGAGGTTCAACAGGTACCTGGGCTGGATTTCGGAGATCTGGGTTTGTCTACTGGTGTGATTATCCCTCAGAAGTTCAAAGCACCATCCTTTTCTAAGTATGACGGGGCGTCTTGTCCCAAGCTGCATCTAAGGTCCTATGTTCGGAAAATTCAACCGTACTCTGCGGATAAGAACTTGTGGATCCACTTCTTCCAGGAGAGTCTTTCAGGGACTCATCTCAAATGGTTCTATCAGCTGGATGAGACCAAGGTTCGTAACTGGGAGGAGTTGGCTACTTCTTTCTATAAGCAGTATCAATATAATGCCGACCTTGCCCCTACACGTACTCAACTCCAGGGTATGTCGTTAGGTGCAAGTGAAGGTTTTAAAGAGTACGCTCAGAAGTGGAGAGACCTGGCTGGCAGGGTGCAGCCACCATTGACTGATCGGGAGTTGGTAGATATGTTCTTGGGGACCCTATCTGGGCCATTCTTCAACCATCTCATCGGGAATTCGTCTGCAGGGTTCACTGATCTGATTCTGACTGGAGAGAGAATTGAGGCTGGGTTAAAGTCTGGGAAGATTCCGAAGGGTGCATCATCTAGTTCTGAAAAGAAACCCTTCAAGAAGGAGGCTAGTGCCGTGTATGGTTCCAAGAGATCAGAGAGACCTGAGCGCCGCCAATCTGTCAGTGCGGTAATGATTGCTAAGCCTGCTGCCGCTCCTCGGCCGACCAATCCTCAAAGGGCTGAAAGACCCCGGAGGGAGTTTACCCGGTTAAGCATGACCCTATCGCAGATCCTGCCGCAGTTGCTATCCACCAATTTGGTGACTGTCAGGGAGGCTCCGAAGTTCCCCAATACTGCATCTCCTAAGTACAACACGAATGCTCGTTGTGCTTACCATTCAGATAGCCCGGGGCACTCTACCGATGACTGTTGGACGTTAAAGAGTAAGGTGCAAGACCTTATCGACGCGAAGGAGATACAGTTCGAAGCGCCTGAGAGGCCGAATGTAGTTACTGCTCCTATGCCTCAACATGGGGTAAATGCTGTTGACGAAGACGTTTATGCTGTTTCTGTGGATGATCTAGCCACTCCTCTGAAGATTGTCAAGAAGAACCTACTGCTGGCCGGTTTATTTCCGGGTTGCGGTGAGGGTTGCCTGTTCTGTGCTGTGCCCCTATCTGGTTGTCCCTTGCTGAAGTTAGGCATCCAAAGCCTAATGGATAGCAAGGAGATTCTGTTTAAGAAGTCTGCTGTTCGGTTGGTTCCGGTGGAAGAAGTTTCTGTGGTGACTATCTTCAATAATCCAATCCCGGCTCTCCCGAAGAAGCCCGTCCAAATTATGACCATCGCACCTATTGTTATCACTGTTCAGGGGCCCTTGCCCTATGTATCGGATAAAGCTGTCCCTTGGCATTATGGGGCAGATGTGTATGTAAATGGGATTAAACAAGAGTTCAACGCTGGCGCCAGCATCTGTGACATCACTGGCCCAGCCAAGGTTACCCGCAGTGGCAGGCTCTTCTCGCCTGACATTGCACATCCTGCTGCTCGACGACCGCTTCTCATAACTCCTACCAGTGTACCTGTTCCTGCTGCTGATCCAATTATTTCTCCTGCTGTTGAGTCATCCAATGCTCGGGGCAAAGGAATTGAAGTTGAGCCTGCCCAGATGGAGGCACCTGTACCTATAACTGCTGAGGCCTCCCAACAAGAGATGGAGGAGATTCTGAAAATTATAAAGAAGAGTGACTTTAATGTTGTGGAACAGCTAGGGCACACGCCCTCCAAAATCTCCATGCTTTCTTTATTGCTGTGTTCCGAGGCCCATGCTAAGGCCTTGATCTCGTTCCTCAAGACGGCCCATGTGCCACATGAGACCTCTGCAATCCAGTTCACTGATTGCGTAGCAAATTTGACAGCAGACAATGGCTTGGGTTTCTCAGATGCTGACCTGACCGCAAAGGGAAGAGACCATAATGATGCTCTGCATGTCTCTATCGAATGCAGGGGCACTACCTTGGCACATGTGTTAGTGGATACTGGTTCTTCTTTGAATGTGCTGCCCAAGAAGGCTTTGGACCGTTTAGATTGTGAAGTTCTGGAATTGAAACCCAGCAATATCATCGTCAGGGCCTTTGACGGTTCAAAAAGGATGGTTCATGGAGAGGTCGAAATTCCAATTCGTGTGGGCTCTCAGGTGTTTGACTCTACTTTTTATGTGATGGATATCCGTCCATCTTACTCTTGTCTATTGGGTCGACCCTGGATACATAAGGCTGGGGCAGTGACCTCTACCTTGCACCAGAAGCTGAAGTACCCCGTCAAAGGGAAGATCGTCACTGTGCAGGGAGAGGAGGAATACATGGTGAGCCACCTGAACTCCTTCAGATACATTGAGATGGACGGGGAGTTTATTGAAACCCCCTTTCAGCATTTCGAGGAGGTGCTTCCAATTGCAGCGGCAGCAGAAACAGCAGCAGAAGAAAGTGTTCCTTTGAAGATGGCTTCCCTGAAGGATGCCCGGGCTGTGGTTCAGAAGGGTGAATGCGCTAACTGGGGCAGGCTTCCAGACTTTACTCAGAAGACTGATAAATTTGGGCTGGGTTTTACTACAGAGGGGCAGAAAGCTATGAGGAAAGCGAAGATCGGAAGACCTCCCGTGATCATTACAAATCCAGGAGTGAATGCTGTTGGGGAAGACAATGAAGTGGACGAAGCCGAATTTAATAGCTGGATCTACCCGACGACCAAAGGCAGATTGAACAATTGGATTGCTAAGGACCATACCCCTGTTACCTTTGTGACGCAGTAATAAGTTTCTTTGTTTTTGCTATTTTTGTAATAAACAATAATAAACTCTTCGGCCCGGTGTCTTACCCGAGGCACCGTGGTGTCATGTGTGAGGGCATATAAATTGTCATTTCATATATCATGAATGAAAATCTTGGACGTTTTCTCGCATTGCAAATCTTATGCTCCTTTTCTGTCTTTCTTTCCTTTACATATTTTTCAAAACAGCTGTATTTACACACACACTCACTCATACAGGTTTCAATCCACTCTGGATCTTACTGGTAACGACTCTGCTACTGCCAGTTATGACTTCGAAAATCCGATCAACTTAGCCGAAGACGAAGGTGAAGATGATTGCGAAGTGCCTGGCGAGCTTGCAAGACTGTTGCTTCAGGAAGAGAGGGCAATTCAACCCCATGAAGAGCCAGTGGAAACAATAAACTTGGGTACTGAAGGAGACAGGAAAGAGGTAAAGATTGGTGCCAACCTAGAGTTCAGCGTGAAGCAACGGTTGACTCAAATGCTGTATGATTATATGGAGATCTTTGCCTGGTCCTACGAAGACATGCCCGGGTTGGATACCGATATTGTGGTCCATCATTTGCCGACTAAGGAAGACTGCCCTCCAGTTAAGCAAAAGGTCCGTTGGATGCGTCCAGAGATGTCTGAGAAGATTAAAGTCGAGGTCATGAAACAGTTTGATGCTGGGTTCCTTGCAGTGACTTCTTACCCTCAGTGGGTTGCTAATGTGGTGCCGGTACCTAAGAAGGACGGTAAGGTCAGAATGTGTGTCGATTACAGGGATCTGAACAGGGCCAGCCCCAAAGATGACTTCCCCTTACCTCACATTGATGTCCTCGTTGATAATACAGCTCAGCACAAGGTATTCTCTTTCATGGATGGCTTTTCAGGTTACAATCAGATCAAGATGGCACCTGAAGACATGGAAAAGACTACATTCGTTACTCAGTGGGGCACCTTCTGCTACAAGGTCATGCCATTCGGGTTGAAGAACGCTGGGGCAACCTACCAACGTGCCATGGTTGCCTTATTTCATGACATGATCCATCATGAGATAGAAGTGTATGTGGACGACATGATCGTAAGGTCCCAGACTGAGGAAGAGCACTTAGATCATCTGCAAAAGTTGTTTGACCGGTTGAAACTGTACAAGCTGAGATTGAACCCGAATAAGTGCACCTTCGGGGTAAGATCGGGAAAATTGCTAGGCTTCGTGGTCAGTGACAAGGGAATTCAAGTGGACCCTGCTAAGGTCAAAGCTATTCAAGAGATTCCAGTTCCCAGGACAGAGAAGGAAGTCAGAGGCTTTTTAGGACGCCTGAATTACATTGCTCGGTTCATCTCGCATCTGACTTCTACCTGTGAGCCAATCTTCAAGCTGCTGAAGAAAGATCAGGTAGTACGTTGGAACAATGAATGTCAGGCTGCTTTTGACAAAATCAAAGAGTATCTCCAAGAACCACCTATCCTTATGCCACCGGTTGAAGGGAGACCTCTGATATTATATCTAACAGTGCTTGACAATTCAATGGGGTGTGTGCTGGGGCAGCATGACGAGTTTGGCCGAAAAGAGCATGCCATTTATTACCTTAGCAAAAAGTTTACCGACTGTGAGACCCGATACTCACTGCTTGAGAAAACTTGTTGCGCTTTGGTATGGGCTGCTCGCCGGCTGAGACAGTATATGCTGACTCACACTACCTTGTTGATCTCAAAGATGGATCCTATAAAGTACATATTCGAAAAGCCTGCTCTGTCTGGGAGAATTGCAAGATGGCAAATGATCTTGACGGAATACGACATTCAGTACACAACCCAGAAAGCCATCAAGGGAAGTGTATTGGCAGACCACTTGGCACATCAAGCTGTAGATGACTATCAGTCCATGAACTTCGAATTTCCGGATGAGAGCATCATGATAGTGACAGATTGTGAAGTACCTGGACCGGATGAAGGACCTGAACCAGGATCCCGATGGTCTATGCACTTTGACGGAGCCTCCAATGCTTTGGGAAATGGTATCGGCGCCATAATCATATCACCTCAAGGTACTCATACTCCGCTCACTGCCCGGCTATGTTTCAACTGTACCAACAACATGGCGGAGTATGAGGCGTGCATCATGGGTCTCCAAGCTGCGATCGACTTAAGGATCAATTTTCTGAGTGTCTTCGGAGATTCCGCTCTGGTGATCAATCAGATCAAAGGAGAGTGGGATACGAAACATCCGAATCTTATTCCTTACAGAGAATGTGTGTTGACCTTGATCCCCCACTTCACAGAGATAACCTTTGAGCACTTTCTAAGAGAAGAGAATCAGTTAGCGGACGCGTTAGCTACAATGTCTTCTATGTTCAAAGTTAAATGGGATAATGAGGCTCCCCAGATCATCATCTGGAAACTGGACGAACCGGCATACTGTTGCAATCTCGAGACTGAATTGGTGACTGAGAAGCCTTGGTACCATGAGGTGAAGAGATATCTAGAAGCTCAGGAATACCCTGAAGGTGCATCTGTCAATGATAAGAAGTTCCTGAGAAGGTTCGCAGCAAAGTTCTTCCTTAGCAACGGCATCTTGTACAAGCGAAACCATGATTCAACCTTACTGCGTTGTGTGGATAAGACTGAAGCAGAAAGGATCATGGGAGAGCTACATGAAGGGACCTTTGGTACACATTCCAATGGACACACTATGGCTAAGAAAATCCTACGTGCAGGATATTACTGGTCCACAATGGAAGCTGACTGTTACCAACATTCCAGGACATGCCATAAGTGTCAGATTTATGCAGACAAGGTGCATGTTCCTCCGGTTCCCCTGAATGTTCTGACTGCGCCTTGGCCGTTTGCAATGTGGGGCATAGACATGATTGGTGAGATTAAACCTACGGCATCTAATGGGCATCGCTTCATCCTAGTGGCGATTGATTATCTTACGAAGTGGGTTGAGGCAGCATCCTATGCTACGGTAACCAAGACTGTTGTGGCACGGTTCATTCGGCATAACCTGATCTGTCGGTACGGCGTCCCAGAAAGAATAATTACAGACAACGGTACCAATCTGAACAATAAGATGATCACTGAGCTCTGCGAACAGTTCAAGATACAGCACCACAATTCTTCTCCTTACAGACCGAAGATGAATGGGGCTGTAGAAGCAGCAAATAAGAACATCAAGAAAATCGTGCAAAAAATGACGGTGACCTATAAAGATTGGCACGAGATGTTACCGTTCGCTCTACATGGGTACCGTACCTCAGCTAGGACGTCAACCGGGGCAACTCCTTTCTCTCTGGTCTATGGTATGGAAGCAGTCTTACCAATCGAAGTGCAAATACCTTCTCTCCGGATAATGAAGGATGCGAATCTGAACGAAGATGATTGGATCCAGACACGACTTGATCAGCTCAACCTCATTGACGAAAAGAGACTTGCTGCTATCTGTCACGGTCAGACGTATCAGAAACGAATGATCAGGGCATTTAACAAAAAGGTCAGACCACAGGAATATCAAGTCGGGGATCTGGTAATCAAGAGAATCATCCTTCCTCAGAGTGATCCAAGGGGCAAATGGACCCCTACGTACGAAGGGCCATTTGTGGTTAAGCATGTGTTCTCAGGAGGAGCCATGATATTAACCAATATGGATGGTGACGACCTTCCTCACCCCGCCAATGCAGACATAGTAAAAAAATACTACGCATGAAAAAAGACCCGCTAGGCTGACATGCCTAGGCAAAAATTAGGGCTTCCCGTCGAACCAAAAGGGTTCGGGCAAAATGAAGGGATGAAATGAAAAAATCTGTACACCCGGCAAGTCGAAAACCTGAAAAGGCGGCTTGGACAAAAATGGGTATCCCGGTGGACCGAAAACCCGAAAGGGCGGTCCAGGCAAAAATTAGGGATAAAGCGTAATACTATGTCTTATTGATCACTTTGCATCCAGAATCCGGTATCTACATCAAGTTCAGACGACATCGATCAGTCAGCTTCACCTTCAACCAAGGTCATCAAGTGATGAGACGCTCGGAGTTATAAAGGCAATAGCAGACTTGAAACCCAGTGGGATCAGTCATTTCACACAACTGTTTTATTTTCTTTTGTACAAAACTTGTATAAACTCTTTTGTTCGGCGGCGTTCCTCTTACTAGGACGTCAGCCTCTTGTACACAAAACGCCTATTTTTCAGGCCATTCAAAAATCAATACAAATATATTTTCAGTTAAACGTGCCAAGTGTTTTTCTTTTTCTGTTTTGTTTTGCGAAGAACGTCTAAGGTTCAATTTGTGATATATGCATTGACAATAACTTGCTAACTCATAAATATTTGCATACGAAACAAAGGAATTAATTGCAGGTGACACTAGAAACAGGGGCAATAAAAGAGTTGTCTAAACAATCCAATTGTTCTATCCTCCCAGGTACCAAGGTAGGTTCAGCTAAAGAATATGACCAGTACATATTAATTCCCCAGAAAGTGATTCAGCAAAACAGTGCATTCTTCTCCAGGCAAAGTTATCAAATCTTAAGGAAGTCAGGTATCCTCCAGCAGACCCCAACATTCCCCAGCAGTATACATACATTCTTAACAAGCATCCCCGACAGTCTTGGTCTAAAGATTGTTCCCCGGCAGCATATCAACGTTCAAAGAAATCACTTCCCCAGCATATCAAAACTCCCCAGGAGAGTCCAATCCAGTTCCCCAGGAAGGTTGGAATTCATATCCCCAAGCAGTAAGCTTATCCCCAGTAAATTCTGGAAGCTTATCCTCGCAGAGCACGAACGCGTCGCCCGGCTTTATTCAAAGAGTTATTTCCTTAACAGGATATAACTGGGTTATCCTCAGCCAAAAGCCACGGAAAGAGCGTCCTCGACGAAGTCTTCTTACCCCAGCGAAGTCCATCAACACTTCCAACAACAAGGGTATCCCCAGCAAATTATTATCAACACTCAGCAAGGCATCCCTCTTCCCACAGAGTATTGCTTCCCAGCATGGTCGCTAGAGTATCTTTTCTCCCCGCAGAATCTTCCATTTGCCAAGTTTATTCCGCAACGGAGTCATCTTCTCCTACCGGTATTCTTGCAGTTATCATCCCCAGCGGAAGCAAAATCTATTCTTCAACATCAGCCCAGGATATGACTTCCCGGCACCCGTCAAGGATTTAATTTTCTAGACGAAAACATACATTCATAAAACATCACATACATCATTATAGCATGCATAGACGCATTATATCATACAAATCTCATTTATGTTGAGAACATCATTGCTTGATCCATATCATGCATTGTATATGACTGACCTTTACCTTTCAGGAAAGATGCAGTTGAAATTCTCAATCATATTTCAAGACCTAGACCGGTTCAGTTAGTCGACTCCAAAGATTTCTTATCCAGTCCCAGGCCTTCTCTAGTCCAACTAAATCGACTCCCAACAAATTTTTCTGATAAAGACTCAGTAGAAGTTATCCCAGGTTATATTTTCCTATTGGTTCTCTCTCCGACGGTGCATGAGATTTCCATTGTAGGTTTTTCTTTCAGATTATAATTTCCTATTGGTTCTCTCTCCGACAGTGCATGAGATTTCCATTTTAGGTTGTTCTTTCAGATTATAATTTCCTATTGGTTCTCTCTCCGACGGTGCATGAGATTTCCATTTTAGGGTTTTCTTTAAGATTATAATTTCCTATGGTTCCCTCTCCGACGGTGAGTGAGGTGATAATTCCTTTTCAGATTATAATTTCCTATGGTTCCCTCTCCGACGGTGAGTGAGGTGATAATTCCTTTCAGATTATAATTTCCTATGGTTCCCTCTCCGACGGTGAGTGAGGTGATAATTCCTTTCAGATTATAATTTCCTATGGTTCCCTCTCCGACGGTGAGTGAGGTGATAATTCCTTTCAGATTATAATTTCCTATGGTTCCCTCTCCGACAGTGAGTGAGGTGATAATTCCTTTTCAGATGGTTCCCTCTCCGACGGTGAGTGAGGTGATAATTCCATTTCCTATGGTTCCCTCTCCGACGGTGAGTGAGGTGATAATTCCCTTTCAGATTATAATTTCCTGTTGGTTCTCTTCCCGATACTGCGAAGATGGTAATTCCCACCAAGATTTTCTCAACGAGCGTTGTTGAAGATAAAGTCACCCAAGGTTCTCTCACCGTTCATGCTAAGGTAGTAACCATCCCTGGTTCATTCATCATCTTGTGAAGCTCCAGACTCAGCTCCTGCAACCATTCAGGATATGTCTATACCAAGCATCTGAAAACCAACTCCTGCAACGTGTCAGGTACTCATGTTTCTTTTGCAGGTATGCAAGTTCTCGCTAAGGAATCTCTTACGCGATCAACATCCAGATGGCATCTATAAGCCCATCATCCTATCCAGCAACCTCTAAATGGCATCTATAAGCCCATTCCACCATCACTGCTACTACGTGAGCGCAAATTTTTGGGTACTCTAGTGTTCAATCATCTTCCACCCTCGGATTACGAAAGGCACGACAGCCAATCTGCATCCTCAGGTCTAAGAAAATTGAACAGGGGCAACTGTTGTACCCCAAAATTTGCCCTCCCATATTCTTTAAGAAATTGCCAAGTCAAGCTTCAAAATTCCCCAAGGGTTGCACAGTGCAAAGGTCTCCTATACAGTCAAGATTAGGGTTTTTGTTCTGATCAAGAAGATAAAGTTTCCAAAGATCCAATCAAGCCTCACATGCCTACAAATATGGTCAAGTATCCCCATATCAAGTTTCAAGACTTTCAGCACAAAATTGCACAGTCAAAAACCCTAATTGCACTACAATCAACTGTAGGGGCAAAATGGTCATTTGACAGTCAAAAGTTCAAATTTTTGGTCAACATATCATTTTGAAGCCACAAACATCATTTGATCAATGCTTTATCATGATTCTCAAAATTTGGCTCAGAAATCATCAAGATGCAAAAGTTTCCTTATTTGGACAGTTGAAAAAGTCAACTGTAAATTGACCAGGGCATAACTTTCACATGGATTAGCAGAAAAATTCCATCCAAATATCATTTTGAAGAGAAAGACATTTCCTACAACTCATCTTCATACTTAAAGTCCAAGAAATGCTCTCACAAAAAGTTATCAATTTCAACATTATAGGTCATTTTCAAAAGTCAACAAAAAGGGACTTTAAGTCAAAGGCCATAACTTGAGATTGGTAAATCAAAATGACCTGGGACCAAAGACATTGGTTATAGGACTCAAATACCTTTCCAAAATGTCCAAGAACATGAGAAAATCTTAAAAATTGAGCAAGTTATGCCTTGTGGAAGTTGGGAAATTTTTGGATATTTTGAAAAGTCAACATTGACTCAAATGACCTAAAATTGCTAATGGGCCCATTTTTCTTCCACAATTCATTGTCCCAAGCATGTGCACGACCACTTGGCCCAAAGGGAAGTCTTTCTTCATTTTTTATTTATTTATTTGAATTTTTATTTATAATAATTCATTTAAATCAATTAAATGTATGAAAAATACTTAACCTAAAGTTTTAAATCTTTTTGTGCATGTTTTACTCTCAAGATTTCGTGCATGTACCAATATGGAAAGATTTGGATTGATTGGCATGATTGAGAACAAAAAACACATGGAAAATATTTGGTTAAAGATCTTGAAAATCAAATTTTCAAAACCATCATTGCAAGGGATTTGATTTGTTTTTCTTAACCTAATCGATTCATACATAAGCCAGGAACACAACCCTAATCAGGACACACACGCAGCTGCTGAGAAAATTGGAAAACAAACTTGAAATTTTTTTCTAAAAAACTCAATACTGAAAATTGATTTGCAGGTTGATTCAAGGCACGATTTCCATTCCATTAGCTTCCTTGAAGATTACTGAACGTGTTCCAATCAAAAAGATCCATCAAAGCTCAAAGAATTGGTAACAAGAACCGCCCCTGTACAGAAAAAAATCCATGATCGTGTTTTGACATCTAGGCATTCTTAGGGCATTTTAATTGTTGATTTGCATTCCTTATGCCATTCTAATGCTAACCATATGATTCAATTGTGTTTTTATGCTGTGTACACGATTATGCCATTGATGATTTTTAGGGTTTGCAGAGCTTCAGATTAGGGGTTTTGTAACAAGGAAAAATTGGAACCCCTGACCACCACCATTCCACTCAGCGTGCCTGGACGATCTTGAACCCACCCTCGCGCTCAATTTATGAGCGTCAGAGGGCCATTCGCTATTTTCTCGTATCTTACCTATGGCAACGTTTACAAAACCGTTGCTAGTTTGTTATATGTTTCAGGAAAATAAAACACATGAAGAAGATGAATTCGTGGCGTCAATGGATTGGCCAGTTTAAAATTGCGCGCGCAGAGCCCACTAACCATTGTTTTCTTTTTATAATGTTTATTAGTTATTATATATTAACATATGTAAAGTAGCTCAGCTGGCAAGCATTGTTGTTGTTAATCCTCATGACCTGGGTTCGAGCCCCAGGTCTTCATTGTTTCAATATTATTTTTCCATTTACAATCATATGCAGATTCAATGCCAAGGACCATCATGCACCTGCCAAGATCCAATGTCCACGCGTCCAGCCTCATCAGATCAAAGGCTGAGAGTTGGAGAACACACTAAGTCCTAGTCAGCGCATCACACGCGTCCAGCAAAAGTCAAATGGACCAATGTCTTAATGGGCCTGGATTTCTAAAGCATACCTCCACTTTGGGGACTACCACCCCCCTAGGTTTGCATATTTTTCACTTTTTTATTTATTTATTTAACTCTATTTCTTTTAATTATTATTTGTTTAAATTAATTACTTATTTTCATAAATATAAAAAATGCATAAAAAATCAGAAAAGAGTTAAAACAATAAATATTTTTATTTCTAATATTTTCATAAATAAATTTGCATGTAATTATTTAGTTTTAAATTAGGTTAATTTTAATTCTTTTCATAATAAAAATCTAAAAAAAAACATAGAATTAGGTTTAATTAATAATTTTTTTTCATCTTTTTTTTTTCTTTCATAAACATATTAAATAAGAAAATATTTTATTTTTTATAATTAAATTGCATGAAAATAACTTAGGGTTAATTTAGGTTAAAAAACTTCAATATTTTCTTAATAAGTTAAAAATAATTAGAATTAGGGTTAGTATCAATTTTAATTAATTCTTTTTATATTAAATCCTAAAATACTAAAAAACATCAAAAAACAAATTCTTTCCTTCTTTTAATTTTAATTAATTCCTCATTAATTTTAATTTTTGCAAAAGGGTCCAACGCCCTCGTTTCGATTTAATTAATTCGCATACTTATTTCTTTTCCGTTTAAATACTTATGTATCTCTCCCGAAGCCTTGTAATTAATTTCTCGCATTTTTAATTCTTTATTTACTTTGTTTATTTATTTTCTGTCAAATCGGGTCCTGGTTAATTTTGGCGATGTGGACCCGCGCCTTTTGTAATAGCTTAGAATTTACTTTTTCTCGCAACCTTTTAACTGTTAATCAAAAGCATGAAAGAATGTATGGACAAAATAAAAACAAGCGTAGAACACCAATAACATGACAAGATAAATGCAAACGAATCTGACACACGAATCGCACACACCACCCCTAGGGTACGCCTCACTATTGCCTTGCCTCGAAAGGTGATCGTCGAGTAGAGGATGTCTTAGTAAGTCCTCATGATCCGGGAACCTGGCATGAGGGTAGCTTCTAAGGTGTCTTCCTATTGCTCCGGTGATCACCATGTCTCGAACCTCGAATTGACACGAACACCTCCAACGGTGGTGCTACCTACCTCTCAATGGTGGGATGGCACTACTTTAAAGGACATTTACACAGACGAATTCCTTAGGGTAGGTAGGTTCTCATAGATACTTGCTCTAATTTCAAAACAAATCAAAAAAATACTTTTCACACCGACACCTTTTCAAAAAGCTTTCGAAAGCAAATTTTTCAAACACTCTTGAGGACCGATACAAGAGTCGAACTGAAATTTTCAAAGAAACTTTTTAAAACCCACAGTTGAAAAGCAAACAAACCATTTTTGAAAACACAAATGAGCAAGTATCTAAGAGTCCATGGATAACCATAGATAGAAAGGGTGCTAACACCTTCCCTTTCTATAACCTACCTCCCGAACCGAGAGCAATCTCTTTAAGGAATTTTTCTGTGCTTTTGTCCTTTCCATTTGGAGAAAATAAAAGACGGTGGCGACTCTTGCTTCCGCGATATTTCGTGAACCAGCGTTAAACAGTCAGTTCCAGATCCACCGATCACACTAACAAATTAATTTGATTACCTAATTCTGTCGCCTTGACGCTATCGCTGGAGGGAAGGGGAAATGGAGATCGCTGGTGGCTGAGGCAAAAGGCTCACGCTGGACACTCAAGAACGGATGAAGAAGATGAAACTCAAACGAACTCCGCCGCTGTCCCAAAACCTAAGCGCATGATCTACTGAAAGCAAATCAACGAAACCCTAACGAAAAACCTTTGCCCTAACGTGGGCCTTGCCCATTCTGAATGCCCAAGCCCATTCTTTTCAAAACATCTTCTAACATCTTATTAACCATTTTTTTTTACTTAATACTAATTGCCTCCTATTATTACACTAATAATCTTATTTTTATACAAACATAATTAAATAAAAATACAAAGTATGGCAATAGTACTTTAATACAAAAATACTTAAAAACACATTTCTATATATACATAACTCTAATAAATTTAATTAAAATATTTTCTTTTCTTAAAACATCATTTTTGTACATAATAAGTAAACACACATTTTTACATAATTTAATTTCTTAAAATATTTTTGTACATAACAAATGAAAAAATACTTTTTGTATACATAATTAAAACTTAGAAATATTTCCTTTTCTTAAAACATCATTTTTATACACAATATAATTAATTGAAAACATTTTATTTTCATTAAACCTTTCTCTTTATACATATCAAAATACAAGATTACAAGACTAATTAATTAAACGAACATTTAATTTTTCTTTAGGTTAAAGCAATACCTTAATACACATCAAAATTCACATTGTCGCACCTGTAAATAATCACATACTTACACAATACATCTCACATTTACACAATACAAATACATTCACATTGCCCCTATACACATTTACTTATACATTGATATTCATTATTTACATTTGACCGCAAATTCTATTTGGTTGTAACTTATTGGATACTATAAGTCTCATCCCCATTCATAAATTTGTACCCCCACTCCCGGATACTTATTTTGTAATAGTGTAGATTTTACATTTTCGCAATTTATCGCTTTCAATTATACCATGGTTAGACCTAGGGTTTGCATATACATAAAACCAAACGCTAGATAACCTAATACAAGACAAATACATGAAATCAACACACAATCACACTTGCACCCTCTAGGGTAATCCCACATGTTGCCTTCTAAAATGGGCCATGCTTGCACGTCGAGTATCTTTGGCAAAACAAAATCAAATGATCATAAGTCCCTTAAAGTGTTGCCTAAACGGAATGATCATAGTCCCTTCAAAACAAATTGCCAAAGACACTTGGCACCATTGCATTCATGGTCCATACGATGACCCGCGCCCGTCCCGAACAAACTTCCTAAACGCAAGATTGCCCATCAAATTCAATGGTGGAACAAAATTGTTAAAAAGGGGTTAAAACATAACAAAAACCTTTGAGTACAATAGGGTAGATAAAACTCTTAGTTACTTGAGATCAACTTGCAAAAAAACACTTGCCTTCTTTTCAAAAACCACAATCCATGACACTTTCAAACAAACTCTCAAAAACATTTGAAACATCTTTTCGAAAAGATCCACACTTTTGTAAAACACTCAAACACGAGTCAAATACATTGGTTGCCTAAGACAAGGCATCTCTTCAAAAACATTTTCAAAAACACACACACATACACACCATTTTCAAGCAATCAAAAATCAAGGCAAGTGATCTAAAAAAACCAAGTAACTAAGAGCCCATGGATAACCATGGATGAAAAGGGTGCTAATACCTTCCCTTTTCATAATCTACCCCCCGAACCCACGAAATATCTCAAAAGGTTTTTGCTGTGCTTTTTTTAACCTTTCCTTTAGGATAAAATAAAAAGTCGGTGGCGACTCTTGCTCAACCGAAACATTTGCGAAAACAAACGCAAAACCTCAAGTCAGTTCTCCCACCGTATCACAGAACCGGCGACTCTGCTGGGGATTACTACTAAAAGTGGGGTTACCTTAGGGTTTAGATCACCTTTATTTTCAATTGATTGCTTTGTTTGCTTTTACATTTGTGGGCTTTGTATCGGAGTTTCATAGATCCTAACCCGGATCTGGGGGAAACCTTTTTAGGTAGCATAATCTGCGAGGGACCTGTCCGGGGTATACCGACATGGGTGAAGCAGTGGCTACGTTGGTGTGGCGTCTTGGTCTATACCGATATCCCTCGTGTTGAAACGGGGAGAATATGGGTCTTCCAAGGAGTCATTAAGCACCAACCGACCTTAGAACCCTAAATTGACCCAACTTGGCCATTAGAACAGTAGCAGTATGCTACGCTCATTGAGGCTAAACTCTCGTGATGGTTCCAGCCGCGAGAAAAGATTGCGATGCTGGAGTTATGACCGATTGAGGGTAGCCAATGATTTGAGATCCTCTAGAACCCGGTTACTTTTGATAGGACAGGTTTTAACCAATGAACTAAAAGAGGGTAGAACCTAAACCCCATGCAAGCCTAAACCTAAGGACTTGTTTGCTTTGTGTGAATATGTTTGCCTGTATATACACTCACTTGCTTTTTGCATACATGTACATAACATCATAACATCATACCATAGCATTTTCAATAACCATTTCAAGGATCTCGAGGGTTCTTTTGATGCAGGGTTACGTTGAACCAGACATCTACCAAGGGGCAAGGGGTTTCTCCTCTAACCAATGCAATCAAAGATCAAGTGCAACAACTTGAATCAGTGGCTATGACCCACTCGACATGGTGAGCTTGATTCTCGTGGAAAGACATCCACCGATACAAAGCTCTCCAGTCAAAGATCAAGTGCAACAACTTGAATCAGTGGCTATGACCCGCTCGGCATGGTGAGCTTGATTCTCGTGGAAAGACATCCACCGATACAAAGCTCTCCAATCAAAGTTCAAGAACAACAACTTGAATCAATGGCTATGACCCACTTGACATGGTGAGCTTGATTCTCGTGGAAGGACGTCCACCGGTGCAAAATTCTCCAATCCAAGAGCAAAGTTCAACCTCTAACATTTTCTTGTGTTTACCCCAAGAGATCCTTGAAAGCATGCATCCACACGCCATGCATTGCATTTTGACAGTCTTTCCTTTTTCAGGTCTCCTTACTCTCCTGCTGTTTATTTCAGCAAGAGATGGCTCTAGAAAGGTCTGTCAAAGACATTCAAGACCAGACTGCTCAACTGCAGGAGATGTTCCTGAACTTGTCTCTGGGGCAAGAGGAGATGAAAGCTCTCCTCACAAAGGGCTTGGAGAATTCCGGCAATGCCAGGGGTGACCAGCTTGCGGAACTGCAGTTCGATCTGACAACACTGAGGACCCAAGTAATGGGACAGTTGGTGGGCCAGATGGCTCTCATCCAAGACCTATCTCAAAGACAAGAGGAACTCAGAGTTCTCGTCCGCCAACTGCTTCCAAACAACCAACTGGGGCAAACATCTGAGGTTGAAGAGCAAGTCACCGCTCAGCCTCCATCCACTCAAGAAGATAAGGGGAAAGCTCCTTTGCTTGTTTCGGGGTCACAAGCCCATCAACAACCTCGCCAGCGTCAACGGGGTAATCGGCGTAAGCAAGAAACGTCGGGAAGACAGTTCATGGAGACGGAGATACCATCATTTTTCATACTGAAGCGCCTGTTGGAGGTCAATTTGCTTACCGTAAAGGATCCTCCTCAGAAGCTCAATACCTCCTCTCCTAACTATCATCCCGACGCATTCTGTGTTTACCATTCCTACAGCCCGGGACACGACACCAACGACTGTTGGGCCTTGAAGAACAAGATTCAAGATCTGATCGACATTGGGATGCTGGAATTCATGCCAGACGGCAAGATGAAGATCTTCCGTTAAAGGGTGATCCACTTGAAGTGACGAAGTTCAAACTGAAAGACTTTTGCTTCTTTTTGAATTTTCAAAGTTGTAATTTCTTTTTGCTGTCAAACAATTATCTGTTGATGTTAAACTCTGTTTTCATTAATGCATTGCATATGTTTGTCTTGAATTCGTCCATTCGTTTCACTACTCTTATGCTTTTCTTTATGATATTTGACTCTTGATAAAAAGCTGCAAGCCTTTAGAGGGAGGATGACGAAACAATACCATGATCTTATACAGTATGCCTTTTGAACAGACCTTGCTGATGATGTACAGACATTTCTTTCAATTCCCAAACACTGGAGTTATAAGGAAGTTAATCCCTAGTCAACCCCTTCGAGCCAAAGAAGTATGAGTTTTCTGTTCTAAACAATCAAAACCTCTAATATAAACCTGGGGCAGGGTAGTCTCTCAGTTAATTCAAAAGAAAATGTGCATTGAAGTCGCAAACTCTCAGTTCGTAACACAACGAACGACGTCGAAAAAAAAGAAAGCATTCCTTTGGAATCAAAAGACAAGGGTGGTTCCCTACCACATAGACAGTCAATCTCTCAAAAGAGAAAGGCCCACCAAGCTAAAACCTATAAGGGAGGCTTAAAAAAAAAAAAAGCTGGGGCATCCCGCTGACAGTAATCCCGGAAAACGGTAACAGTCAGGCAAAAGTTAGGGATAACAAATCAAAATCAAAATAGTGAGGTCATTACAAAATCCTCAACAACATGAAAATGTTGAAAAAGAAAAAAAGAGATGATGACTGTCTCCCCAAATTCAACTGGTGAACCATCGCCCAAAAGTCGTTCAAAACTCAAAACAGAGTATGACGCAATTAACTGAGCTTAGGTTGGAGAACATCACGAAGAGCGGGTGGGTACAAATATACTTCGAGCCTTTATCCTTTGTTTCTTAAACCGTGAACCAAGCCACGTTACAACCCTTCAAAAGTCCTAATTGAAGCATGGGTTAGTTCGAAAGCATACTGTTACAAAAGGTATCCTGACTCCTGTAGGGCTTTGCTCTAAATCTTGTGTTGATCTGTCTTATAAAAAGTTTTCTGCTAAAAACGCATTTTTCAAAACTTCGAGACAAACATAAACTTTGCATTATTTGAATATCACTGTCTGCATTTGGCTTTTTGTTTGACAGCGAAGAAATTCACACAGCGAATGTTCGGAGGAACGAAAACTCTCTCAGTAAGTAAAAATCACTTCAAGAGGATAACACTTCCATCAAATCTCCTATCAACAAGGGGCATGGCATGTCACAATTCAATTAACCTGGGGCAGTCCAGTCAAGGTCCAACAGATCTTTCAAAGTTCAGTTAACCTGGGGCAGTCCAGTCAAGATTTCAAGAAATCTCTCAATATGCAGAGTAATCTGATTCAAGAATCCTTCTTCACCACTTGGGGCATTCGAATGTCAAAAGTGTTCAACAAATCGACTATTACATTTCCAGATTCGATTCCTGTATCTAGCCAGGGCACGTCTGAAGAGTTCCAGATTCGATTCCTGTATCTAGCCAGGGCACGTCTGAAGAGTTTGAAGATTCGATTCCTGTATCCAGCCAGGGCATGTCTATCAACTGTCACAATTCCAGATTCGACTCCTGTATCCAGCCAGGGCATATCTGTTGACCTTATTTCCAGACTCGATTCCTGTATCTAGCCAGGGCATGTCTGAAGAGTTTGAAGATTCGATTCCTGTATCCAGCCAGGGCATGTCTATCAACTGTCACAATTCCAGATTCGACTCCTGTATCCAGCCAGGGCATATCTGTTGACCTTATTTCCAGACTCGATTCCTGTATCTAGCCAGGGCACGTCAGAAGAGTTCGAAGATTCGATTCCTGTATCCAGCCAGGGCATATCTGTTGACGACTATTTCCAGATTCGATTCCTGTATCCAGCCAGGGCATATCTGTTGACCACATTTCCAGACTCGATTCCTGTATCTAGCCAGGGCACGTCTGAAGAGTTTGAAGATTCGATTCCTGTATCCAGCCAGGGCACATCTATCAACTACACCAATTCCAGATTCGATTCCTGTATCCAGCCAGGGCATATCTGTTGACCACATTTCCATACTCGATTCCTGTATCTAGCCAGGGCACGTCTGAAGAGTTTGAAGATTCGATTCCTGTATCCAGCCAGGGCATATCTATCAACTGTCACAATTCCAGATTCGACTCCTGTATCCAGCCAGGGCATATCTGTTGACCACATTTCCAGACTCGATTCCTGTATCTAGCCAGGGCACGTATGAAGAGTTTGAAGATTCGATTCCTGTATCCAGCCAGGGCATATCTATCAACTGTCACAATTCCAGATTCGACTCCTGTATCCAGCCAGGGCATATCTGTTGACCGTATTTCCAGACTCGATTCCTGTATCTAGCCAGGGCACATCTGAAGAGTTTGAAGATTCGATTCCTGTATCCAGCCAGGGCATATCTATCAACTATCACCTTTCCAGATTCGATTCCTGTATCCAGCCAGGGCACGTCTGAAGAATTCCAGATCAACACCTGCAACAAGCCAGGAAAACATCTGTGGACGACCGATTGTAGACCAACACCTGTAACAAGCCAGGAAATTATCTACATCACCACTTGGGGCATTCGAATGTCAAAAGTGTTCAAAAACCCGATGCAGTTTTACACTGACTCATCGTCAGGAAATCCTACACATATCTCCTCAAAACAGGAAGACCCCAGTAGTATGGCATACAACCCAAGCTTCTGATTCTCCCAACAGTGGTCCCAAGACCTCTCATTTTCAACAATTGAAGACTCTTGCCCTCCACAGCAGCAGCCAAGGATTTATTTTCCCCGGCAGCAATCAAGATTCTTTTATCTTTCAGCCGTCCAGGATTCATCTATCCTCAGCAAGATAACTCATCAGCTTACACGCGCATTCATCACATTCATGTCATAAACATTGATGTCACATACATTGCATCATGCATCATAACATTGCATACAACTAACCCTTTACCTTTTCAGGTAAGATCAGTCGGCAGACAAAGATCATCTTCCAAGTTTACTCATATGTGACCCGGACACGGCGACCTTCTGATACTTATTCCAGATTCATCCAAATGCAGCTTTACACAAGCTCATCATCAGGAAACCCTACACCGGTTCCTCTTCAAGACGTCTGAAAACAGTTTACGGATTCATCCCAACAACGGATGTCAATCTACCAACTTGTTGAAACGCAATTTCTGAAAACAGTTTACGGATTCTTCCCAACAACGGATGTCAATCTACCAACTTGTTCAGACGCAATTTCTGAAAACAGTTTACGGATTCTTCCCAACAACGGATGTTAATCTACCAACTTGTTCAGACTCTTCTCAACTTCCGAAAACAGTTTACGGACGCTTCCCAACAACGGATGTTGCTATATTTCTTATTCAATCTCAATTCCTGAAAATAGTTTACGGATTCTCCAGACATGGATGTCAATCTATTGCTTATTCGGACCCCCAATTCAGAGATGTTCCAAAACATGGGTGGCTTTCTGATACTTGTCCACTCACCATTGACATACAGTTCAGCATTTCCAGATGGCATCTATAAGCCCATCCTCCTACCAGCAGTCACCAGATGGCATCTTTAAGCCCATTATCAGATGGCATCTTTAAGCCCATTCCCCGACAAGATCCTATCGCACCAGATGGCATCTTTAAGCCCATCACCAAATGGCATCTTTAAGCCCATTCACCTCTACCATCACATCGCCGAGTGCAAATTTTCTGGGCACTTTAGTGTCCAATCTTCTTTTACCTTCAAGTCGCGAAAGACAAACTTGCCAATCTAACTCTTCAGGTCCAAGAAGATTGAACAGGGGCAACTGTTGTACCCCAAAATTTGCCCTCGCATTTTACCACAAGAAATAACAACTTCAGGTTTTCCATGATCTTTCAAATTGGCTCAAGAATCGGACAAACGAACTTTTCTCGTCAGTCAGGACACAATTAGGGTTTTACTGATTTTCAGGGCTCCGGAATGTTTCACCCAAGTTGGCTTAGGGTTTTGGTTGGTTCTGGCTCAATTGTGATCAGGTGAACGTTCTTTGGCATTTAATCAGGAATTAAGGTTTTATGGGCATATTCTCAGAAAGATTAAAATTCCACAGCACTTTGCAAGTTATTCCAAGATTCGGGTTTGTTGTACCCCAAAATTTGCCCTCCCACATTCTTCAAGAAATTGCCAAGTCAAAGCTTCAAAATTCCCCAAGGGTTGCACAGTGCAAAGGTCTCCTATACAGTCAAGATTAGGGTTTGTGTTCTGATCAAGAAAATGAAGTTTCCAAAGGTCCAATCAAGTCTCACATGCCTACAAATATGGTCAAGCATCCTCATATCAAGTTTCAAGACATTCAGCTCAAAATTGCACAGTCAAAACCCTAAATTGCACTACAATCAACTGTAGGGGCAAAATGGTCATTTGACAGTCAAAAGTTCAAATTTTTGGTCAATATATCATTTTGAAGCCACAAACATCATTTGATCAATGCTTGATCATGATTCTCAAAATTTGGCTCAAAAATCATCAAAATGCAAAAGTTTCCTTATTTGGACAGCTGAAAAAGTCAACTGAAATTGACCAGGGCATAACTTTCACATGGATTATCAGAAAAATTCCATCCAAAGCTCATTTTGAAGAGAAAGACATTTCCTACAACTCATCTTCATACTTAATGTCCAAGAAATGCTCTCACAAAAAGTTATCAATTTCAACATTCTAGGTCATTTTCAAAAGTCAATAAAAAGGGACTTTAAGTCAAAGGCCATAACTTGAGATTGGTAAATCAAAATGACATGGGACCAAAGGCATTGGTTAGAGGACTCAAAGATCTTTCCAAAATGTTCAAGAACATGAGAAAATCTTTAAAATTGAGCAAGTTATGCCTTGTGGAAGTTGGGAAATTTTTGGATATTTTGAAAAGTCAACATTGATTCAAATGACCTAAAATTGCTAGTGGGCCCATTTTTCTTCCATAATTCATCATCCATGACATGTGCACGACCACTTGGCCCAAAGGGAAGTATTTCTTCATTTTTTATTTATTTATTTGAATTTTTATTTATATTAATTCATTTAAATCATTTAAATATATGGAAAATACTTAATTTAACCTAACAAATCTTTTTGCACATGTTTTAGACTCAATAATTCGTGCACATTCAAATATGGGAAGATTTGGTTTGATTGGATCCTAATTGACACAAAATTGCATGGAAAAAGATATGGAAATCATGGATTACAACCCTAATCAGGATACACGCATAGCTGCTCAAGAAACTCCATTGACAACTTGAAATTTTCTCTAAAAAAGTCAAAACTGAAAGTACACTTCCAGGGCGATTCAAGGCAGAATTTGTGTTTCAATAGCTTGCTCAAAGGTCATTGGACATATTCCAATCAAAAACAACAATCAAAACGCAAGGAGTTGGTATACAACATTCCAAATATGTCATGAAAAACTCATAATCGTGTTCTCAAATTTAAGCATTTTCATAATATTTTATTCATGGATTCTTATTCCTCATTTGATTCTGAAGCTAACCAATGCATTTAATTGTCTTTTTATTTGCTATACGCGATTATGCCATGTTTGAGTTTTAGGGTTTGCAGAGTTTGAAATTGAGGATTTTGAAACGAGGAAAAATTGGAACCTTTGGCCACTACCATTAGAATCATCATGACTGGACGAAGAAGATGCAACATTCGCGATCAATTTATGAACACTATAGGCCTAATCGCTATTTTCTAATAGCAGGCCTAAGAGAACATTTGCAAAACCGTGGCCAAAGTGTTCTTGTTTCAGAAAAAAAATAAAACACGCGAGGAAGATGATGTGTTGGCAAACGTTGGTTGGTTCTTTTAAATTTCGCGCGTTTTTGAACCACTAACTATTGCTTCTTATTATATTATTCTTCATTTATGTTATATACAAAGTGCAACAAGTGGTTCAGTGGCAAGGCATACGCTGGCAACATCCATGACCTGGGTTCGAGCCCCAGGTCTTCAATAATTTCCATGTTATTTTTCCTTTAACGTTCACGTGCAGCGCTTATGTTGAGGATCATGATACACCTCTTAATCCAGCCACCCACGTGCTCCTGGAGATCAGATCAAAGGCTGAAAATTGATGAGCACCATAGGCTTGAGTCAACGCCTCTGCACGTGCCCAGTAAAAGTCCACCAGGCCTTGCTAAATGGGCCAGATTACTAAGGCCAAACCTCCATATTGGGGTCTGAACCCCCAGGTTTGCACATTCTTTTTATTTTCTTTACTTTTTTGTATTATTATTTTTTATTCCTTTTAATTATTATTTATTCAGTTAATTAATTATTTTTCATAAATATAAAAAATGCATAAAAATCAGAAAAGATAAAAAATTATAATAAATATTTTACTTTAATATTTCTTGTAAATAAATGCTTGTAAATTAATTAGTTTAAATTAGGGTTTCAATTTTAATTCTTTAAATAACAAAAATCTAAAAAAATATAGAACTAGGTTTAATTAATGTTTTTATTCCTTTTAATTTTTCTTTTTCACAATAATATTATTTATTTTATTTATTTTCATAATTAAAATTGTACATAAAAATTAGGTTTAATTTAGGTTAAAAACTTCAACATTTTTCTTAATAAATTAAAATAAAATAGAATTAGGGTTAGCGTTTAATTGCAATTCATTTTTTCTATTAAATCCTAAAATATCAAAAATACCAAAAATATCTTCTTTTTAATTAATTAATTCATCATTAATCCAATTTTTGCAAAAGGGTCCAACGCCCTCGTTTCGATTTAATTTCGCATATTTATTTTATTTTGCTTAAATAATTATGTACCTCTCCCGAAGCCATATAAATTACTTCTCACACTTTTCAATTCTTTATTTTACTTTGTTTATTTATTTTTCTGTCAAATCGGGTCCTGGTTAATTTTGGCGATGTGGACCCGCGCCTTTTGTAATAGCTTAGAATTTACTTTTTTGCAATCTTTAACTGTTAATCAAAAGCATGAAAGACTGTATGGACAAAATAAAATCAAGCGTAGAACACCAATGCATGAACAAGATAATAATAAATGAACATGACACACGAATCGCACACACCACCCCTAGGGTACGTCTCACTGTTGCCTTGCCCCGAAAGGTGATCGTCGAGTAGAGGATGTCTTAGTAAGTCCTCATGATCCGGGAACCTGGCATGAGGGTAGCTTCTAAGGTGTCTTCCCATTACTCCGGTGATCACACTGTTGCCTTGTCCCTCGAAACGTGGCCGTCGACTATAGGATGTCTTAGTGAGTCCTTGTGTCCATTGATCTAGTTGCCTAAAACAAAGTTGCCTCGAATAAGTTGCCTCGGAACGGTTGCCTCGGAATAAAAGATCAATGGCATAAGGGTAGCTTCTAAGGTGTCTTACCTTTGCTCGGTGACCACAATGTCCCTAAACTCGAATTGACCCTAACACCTCCAACGGTGGTGCTACCTACCTCTCAATGGTGGGATGGCACTACTTTAAAGGACATCTACACAGACGAATTCCTTAGGGTAGGTAGACGACTCTTGATACTTGCTCTAAATTGCAAAAACAAAATTCAAAAATACTTTTCACACCGACACTTTTCAAAAAGCTTTCGAAAGCAACTTTTCAAACACTCTTGAGGACTGATACAAGAGTCGAACTGAAATTTTCAAAGAAACTTTTTAAAATCCACAATTGAAAAGCAAACAAAACACTTTTGAAAACACAATGAGCAAGTATCTAAGAGCCCATGGATAACCATGGATAGAAAGGGTGCTAACACCTTCCCTTTCTATAACCTACCTCCCGAACCGAGAGCAATCTCTTTAAGGAATTTTTCTGTGCTTTTGTCCTTTCCATTTGGAGAAAATAAAAGACGGTGGCGACTCTTGCTTCCGCGACATTTCGCGAACCAGCGTTAAACAGTCAGTTCCAGATCCACCGATCACAGGGTTGGATTCGCATTGTTTTGATTTAATCGTTAAAAGAGGAAGTTGATTTGAATTCACGTTGTTTTGTTTGAGCCAGTCAAAAGAAATACGCAGTTTGGATTTACAGTGTTTGTTGAAAATCAGTGAAGAGGGAATGCGCCTGTTTGGTTTGTTTCGGTTAACTGTTACTTTGCTTTGGATATTGGAAAGGCCAGGATTAACTGATCAATTACTAAGGCATTGTTTTATTTAAATTATTTATTATTCTAAATTAAGTGATTGAAATTTATTTTTCAATTATTTTAATTCAAAGAGTTTTAAATAATAAATAAACAATAAAGAGAAAAAACAGAATTAATCGGATAATGGGAACTTTTATTTATTCTTAAATTAACTGTACAATTATTGTTTATAATTTAATTACAAACAATGGTTTTACATCAATTTAAATTTAAATAAAAAAAGAAAACTATCCTATTTCTTCTAATTCTTCATTCTTCACTTTGTTCTTCTCCATCCAAATATTCATCTGCAAAAAAAAGAAAAGGAGAAAAGTCAAATAACAGTTAAATTGAAAAAGCAGATAAAATAATAAACGACAGAAGAAATTCATCATTAAGGGCCACTGATTGGGATCAGTTAACCCTCTCTGCAAATCACGGGATTTCTCCCGGTTCACAAAGAGGGAAGAATTTTTATGCAAAGTTGAAAAAATGCAAAGTGTCAAAATACATAAGTTCAAAATGTCAAACTGCACAAACTCAATCTCAAACTCCAAGTTCAAACCAAACTGAAAAAATCCATATTACAACTTTCTATCAAAGGCCAAAAAGTGCAATTTACTGTCAAAATGCCAAGAAGTCTACTCAAAGCTGTCAAGAAAAAGATTTGGCAAAGATATCAAAGAAGATAAAAGTACAAAAGCTGTCAAAGAAAAGATAAAGAATGCAGAGGAAATCTATTATGCAAGCAAGCTTTTTCTTTTCATCATTTCCCAAATGCAATGGCCCTTTCAGAACTAGGTACAGCACAAAACATATTAAATATTTAACTGTACTAGAAGAGAGAGAGATAAAAGAAGCAGGGAGCAGGTTTTTAGGCTAGGAGGCATAGATAAGAAACATATACAAAAATAACAACACAGTTCAGGACAAGAGAGGAACACAAAGAAAAAGATACAAACTGATAAGCCTTCACCACCATAAAAAAATCTGCTAAAGCAAAAACCTGCATATACAAAACCTTCCATCTGCCAAACCAGCAGAACCTCAAGCATCATACCTGCTAAGGCCATCAACCAGAAACAAAACCATACCCCTGTTAAACACTAAACCTGCCTAAGCTTTGAAGCAAGCCTAACCTGAAGCATAATAAACCAGCTCAAGCTTCACCTGAATCAGTCCAAACCAAAAGCCTAATCATCACAAAACCTGCATTAGTTAGGCTTCAAAACCAGTTACCAACCAAAAGCTCTAAACCAAAAGCCTAATCATCACAAAACCTGCATTAGTTAGGCTTCAAAACCAGTTACCAACCAAAAGCTTCAAACCAAGCCCTAGCATGAAACAAACATAAAAAACCTGCTATCTACATTGAGACAACCGGCCTAAGCACAAACTGATAAACCTCCAAACTCAGAACCTGAACTACCAAACAACTAAAGCATATACCAGCCACGCACATAACCTGCTAAATTAGCAAAACCTGTCCTAAACCAATATACAAACCAGCTGAAGCTATCAAACACCTTAAACCTGCATCAGTCAAAACCTATTCAAACCAATTCCAAAGGCATAACCTGTCAACAATTTCAAATACCAGTCCATAAACACCTCCATACTGCATAAACCATAAACGATCAAGATAAAGCATCCATCCTAACCAACTCTAGACCCTCAGAATCTCTTCATCATCGGGCCATCAAACCAACGTACGAAGCAAATTAATCCAGGCATCCAACTCAAGGCAATAAGAGAAGAAGAGAGAAAATATTCAGGGGCAACATAAACCAAAATTCGTTCAGAAGCAACAATAACATTTCAAGCATACAGGCGAGGCCCCCTCAGAATTCTGAGTTCATCATAGGGTGGAAAAGAGGCAACAAGCATACAGTGGTAAAGAAGAAGAAGAAAGAGGCAAATTCAAAAATAAGGTTTTCAGTCAAGCCATCATCATGAAACCTTAAAGACGGTAACAAAATACAGAAATACCAAATAGCAAGCTAGCGTCTTCACGCCCTCTTCGCCATCGAGCCTCCTAGCTTTCCTCATCTCCTTCCTCCGTCTCCAAAGTTACCTCTTTCCTTCTGTCCTTCTTTCAAAACCTCAAACAAACATTGAAGAAAGCTTGAAGTTAAAATCAACAGGATTAGACAATCATAGCATGTACATTTATAACAAACCCTAACGAATTAATTTGATTACCTAATTCTGTCGCCTTGACGCTATCGCTGGAGGGAAGGGGAAATGGAGATCGCTGGTGGCTGAGGCAAAAGGCTCACGCTGGACACTCAAGAACGGATGAAGAAGATGAAACTCAAACGAACGCCGCCGCTGTCCCAAAACCTAAGCGCATGATCTATTGAAAGCAAATCAACGAAACCCTAACGAAAAACCTTTGCCCTAACGTGGGCCTTGCCCATTCTGAATGCCCAAGCCCATTCTTTTCAAAACATCTTCTAACATCTTATTAACCATTTTTTTTTACTTAATACTAATTGCCTCCTATTATTACACTAATAATCTTATTTTTATACAAACATAATTAAATAAAAATACAAAGTATGGCAATAGTACTTTAATACAAAAATACTTAAAAACACATTTCTATATATACATAACTCTAATAAATTTAATTAAAATATTTTCTTTTCTTAAAACATCATTTTTGTACATAATAAGTAAACACACATTTTTACATAATTTAATTTCTTAAAATATTTTTGTACATAACAAATGAAAAAAATACTTTTTGTATACATAATTAAAACTTAGAAATATTTCCTTTTCTTAAAACATCATTTTTATACACAATATAATTAATTGAAAACATTTTCTTTTCATTAAACCTTTCTCTTTATACATATCAAAATACAAGATTACAAGACTAATTAATTAAATGAACATTTAATTTTTCTTTAGGTTAAAGCAATACCTTAATACACATCAAAATTCACATTGTCGCACCTGTAAATAATCACATACTTACACAATACATCTCACGTTTACACAATACAAATACATTCACATTGCCCCTATACACATTTACTTATACATTGATATTCATTATTTACATTTGACCGCAAATTCAATTTGGTTGTAACTTATTGGATACTATAAGTCTCATCCCCATTCATAAATTTGTACCCCCACTCCCGGATACTTATTTTGTAATAGCGTAGATTTTACATTTTCGCAATTTATCGCTTTCAATTATACCATGGTTAGACCTAGGGTTTGCATGTACATAAAACCAAATGCTAGATAACCTAATACAAGACAAATACATGAAATCAACACACAATCACACTTGCACCCTCTAGGGTAATCCCACATGTTGCCTTCCAAAATGGGCCATGCTTGCACGTCGAGTATCTTTGGCAAAACAAAATCAAATGATCATAAGTCCCTTAAAGTGTTGCCTAAACGGAATGATCATAGTACCTTCAAAACAAATTTCCAAAGACACTTGGCACCATTGCATTCATGGTCCATACGATGACCCGCGCCCGTCCCGAACAAACTTCCTAAACGCAAGATTGCCCATCAAATTCAATGGTGGAACAAAATTGTTAAAAAGGGGTTAAAACATAACAAAAATCTTTGAGTACAATAGGGTAGATAAAACTCTTAGTTACTTGAGATCAACTTGCAAAAAAACACTTGCCTTCTTTTCAAAAACCACAATCCACGACACTTTCAAACAAACTCTCAAAAACATTTGAAACATCTTTTCAAAAAGATCCACACTTTTGTAAAACACTCAAACACGAGTCAAATACATTGGTTGCCTAAGACAAGGCATCTCTTCAAAAACATTTTCAAAAACACACACACATACACACCATTTTCAAGCAATCAAAAATCAAGGCAAATGATCTAAAAAACCAAGTAACTAAGAGCCCATGGATAACCATGGATGAAAAGGGTGCTAATACCTTCCCTTTTCATAATCTACCCCCCGAACCCACGAAATATCTCAAAAGGTTTTTGCTGTGCTTTTTTTTAACCTTTCCTTTAGGATAAAATAAAAAGTCGGTGGCGACTCTTGCTCAACCGAAACATTTGCGAAAACAAACGCAAAACCTCAAGTCAGTTCTCCCACCATATCACATGGAGTTTGATGATGATATGTGATTTTGATGATTTTGGTGAGAAATTATGATTTATGTGACATTTAGAGGTGTTTTGAGAATTATGGGACAATTTAGAATAATTATAAGAATTAAGTTAGAATTATTTAATTAGAGAAAATAGAGTAATATTGGAGTTGGAGACAAAAAGTGCATATTGGTCATTAGAAAATAATTAGTGAGGAAAATAATGGAAAACTATATTTGAGGTCCAAGGGTTACATAAGGAGAAAACAATTTTGTCAAATTCATTATGTACATTTGTTTAGAAAAGAGGCAGAGAGAAAAGGCAAATAGCTAGGGATTTGAGGAGAATGGAAAAGGACCGGAAGGACACAAAGAGAATTCAATGACAAGCAATAATCTAAGGTAATGGGAGTCTATCGTGATTATTATAATTGGTCTAAGTGTTAGATAATTGTAGGAATTGTGGTTGGGGTTTTTGGTTCATGATGATGCGTTATTGTGATAGGAATTAATGATTTGATAGTATGATATTGTAATAGATTGATAATCCTGATGAGTAACTAAGTGTTACAGGTTTTTATAAATAGTATACAAATGTAGGATTTCGAATTCTGAGAATGGAGCTTTATACGGAATCAAATTTTGAGGTCTGGAAGGCCTCCAAATGTGAAAAGTATTATACTGCAACGTTTCTGTGAATGGTGGTCGCCAGGAACTTGTGACGGGCACCATAGGGTGTTCTGGTCGGCATAGGGGTTTTTTTGGTCAACATAGGGGGTGTTCCGGTTGGCATAATGTGAGTGGAGGGCGTGACGGGGGGCCATGGAGCTTTGGCGCTCGCCACAACAGTTAGCAGAAAAAAGTTTTTCTTAAAATGGTCATAACTTTTGAACCAGAAGTCTGTTTTAGGTGCCGTTTGAAGCATCAGAAAGCTAACACAATCATCTACACTTTATTAAAATAATATGAAGTATATAATGTGATTATCCAGTGATTGTGTCATGATTAAGTGACAAAATTTTATGTTGAACCAACAGTATGTATACCTTACAGTATGAATTTTTGTTATTTATGTCTTGGAGTGAATTGTTTGTTATTCATATGATAAAATGACGTTATTTTGACCATGATGTATATGTTATGATGTTGTGAAGAGAACACGATGATTATGATGGTTGATGATGCATTTTTGACTAGCCGTGGTCGTATTCTTATGTGTTGTTGTGCATCATGCATTCATAGCATTTGTTAGGACGAATAGTCCAGTGATGGTTTACAGGATAATAATCCAATGGAGTTTGTAGGACGCTTCTGTCCAGTGATGGACTTAGTCTCATAGTGTGGATTAAGTGTATTTTGTGATATGCTCTGGTTCCAAGTGTGAAACGATCTTATTGATAGGGATCTTTAGAGATAATGATGACTAAGTCATCAATGATGTTTCGGTACCACATGCATGAGTATAGAAAATTTACATTTCATTATTGGTGGCATTGCATAATATATGAATTAAGTGTTGTATTTGACTGACTATTGAATGGTGGTGTTTTAATGAGAAGAGCTACAGGATGCCATGTTATTATATTGTAACCATGTTGTAACTACTATATATATATATATATATATATATATATATATATATATATATATATATATATATATATATATATATATATATATATATATATATATATATATATATATATATATATATATATATATATATATATATATATATATTACTTATGCTTATTATAATGATTATGATTTACTCATCATTTCTGTTTGAATGTTGCCTCCACGTAGGTAACGCGCAGGTGATCGAGATTAGTTCGTAGTAGCGTGAAGATAGCTTAGAGTCTTTGGTGTGATTCGATTGAATAAAAAGGATCTTGCTCTGATATGTAACAACGGGGTATTTGGGATTCGTTTGAATAAAACCTTTTTCTTTGTTGGCATGATGCATTGAGATATTTTGGTTTGTTATTAAGATGTTTTGAGCATGACTTATAAGTCACGAAATGTGATGATATTTTATTTAAATTATTTAATAAATATGTTTTAAGACTATAATTTCCACTGTGATGTTTAAAGTTCTTGATGATATATTCAAAGAGATAAATGTTTTAATGATGGTTGAAAATCCGTGTTATGGAGTAGGATGTATTGTTATGATATTTTTGACGCCCTTGTTGGTGATTTGAGCTTGAATATTTGTTAATTATTTGCAAAAAAAATTCTTGGGGTTTAAAAGAGTGTTACAGGAGACCCTTAGCGGGTCGTCTTAAATGTAACATCGACGTTTCCTTTACTCAGGATAAGGTAGGTGTAGATGCTTGCAAAGGACGCCGATGGGTGTTTTGTCACTGCTAGAACTGGTTTGTTCTCCCCAACCACTGATGTTGATATTGGAGAGGCTCTGGGTCTTTTATATACTATTAAATGGGTGCACAGTCTTGGTCTTGATAACATGGATTTCGAGTTAAATGCTAAATGTGTGATGGATAGTGTGAATAACTCGAAATCCAATGATTCAGAGTTTGGTGCGATTACTCGAGAATGTAATCTCTTATTGACTCTTCTTTTTACGAACTCTATAGTCAAGTTCACTAGGAGACAAGCTAATGAAGCTGGTCATGTTTTTGCACGGGTGGATCCATCCTTTGCTAGTTTTCATATTTTTCCTGATATCGAATATTATTATTAATGATATGAATTGATATTTTTCAATCAAAAAAAATATTTTTAATGATTTCATCGTATTAGTAGTATTAGTTGGATTATAAATGCTCTATGAGATTATATTTTATATGAATACTTATTATTTATACATTCGTACAAAATTGTAAATTTATAATAATAAATATAACTTTAAAAAATTTATATTTAACAATAAATTTATTATAACAATGTTTTATAATAAACTTTAACTGTTTCTTTCAAAAGTTTATTATGTTTCATTTTTCTCATTTAAACCGTTGTCTCAATTTAGTGCGTTTTAATCATGACTATAAAATAATTTAATTTATAAATTAATAATTACACATATTAATATACATATAATACTATGAGATTATTGAAATATTAATAAATTAATTAATTCTATTAAATTTTTTTTTAAAATATGTGAATAATATTACGAGGGAGGATGACGAAACAATACCGTAATCTCATACAATATGCTTTTGAACAGACCTTGCTGATGATGTACAAGCATTTCTTTCAATTCCCAAACACTGGAGTTATAAGGAAGATAATCCCTAGTCAACCCCTTCGAGCCAAAGAAGTAGGAGTTTTCTGTTCTAAACAAATCGAAACCTTTGATTTAAACCTGGGGCAGGGTAGTATCTCAGTTAATTCAAAAGAAAATGCGCACTGAAGTCGCAAACTCTCAGTTCGTAATACAACGAACGACGTCAAAGAAAAGCATTCCTCTAGAATCAAAAGACAAGGGTGGGCCAGATGGCTCTCATCCAGGACTTGGCTCAAAGACAAGAGGAACTCAGAGTTCTTGTCAACCAACTGCTTCGGAACAACCAACTGGGGCAAACATCTGAGGTTGAAGAGCAAGTCACCACTCAACCCCCATCCAGACAAGAAGACAAGGGGAAGGCTCCTCTACTTGCTTCAGGGTTACAAGACCAGCAACAACCTCGCCAACGTCAATGGGGTAATCGGCGTAATCAAAATACGTCGGGAAGACAATTCATTGAGACTGACATACCGTCATCTCTGATACTGGAGCGTTTGTTGGAAGTCAATCTGACTGCTTTGAGGGATCCTATCCGGAAGCCCAATACCTCCGCTCCTAACTATCATCCCGATGCATTTTGTGTATACCACTCCTACAGCCCGGGGCATGACACCGACGACTGTTGGGCCTTGAAGAACAAGATTCAAGATCTGATTAACATTGGAGTGCTGAGGTTCATGCCAGACAGCGAGATGAAAATCTTCCGTTAAGGGTTTCTCCACCTGAAGTGACAAAGCTCGAACTGAAAGACTTTTGCTTCATTTGAATTTTCAAAGTTGTAATTTCTTTTGTTATTCAAACAATTATCTGTTGATGTTAAACTCTGTTTCATTAATGCATTGCATATGTTTGTCTTGAATTCATCCATTCGTTTTCACTACTTGTTGTACCCCAAAATTTGCCCTCCCATTTTCTCAACATTTTTCTCATCACAAGGTCCTTGGAGCTCAAGATCCAGTTAGGGTTTCCGATGCAAGACTTCTCCTAGCACTGTTGACCCAAATTAGGGTTTGTGTTTGCACAAAGATATTTTGACCTAAAATGCCTAAGAAGACTTTCATGCTTCATGTTGGACTCCCAAGTTTATCCATACCAAGTTTCAAGCTTTGATTCCAACCTTTGCCCAGACAATTGGACAGTTGACCTGGAAATCAGCTGTATTGGGGAAAAAGTCAACTGTGGCCAGTTGACAGTCAAACCTCATGAAAATTGACCCACATCAACATTATGAACTCATATGGACCATTTGATCAAGTTTGGATCACAATTCCATAAGAAATTTGATCAGATCACCAAAAGGGCAAAATGGTCATTTTTAGGGTTTTGACTGCACAAAGGCAATTTTTGACTGTTTAACCTAGCCAATGGCAAACCAAGCTCACATATGCACTCAAGAACCCCATGGAATTGTCTTGACATACTCCACAAGTTCAAAATATCCCAAATGCACAAGGTTGACAGTTGAATTTTCCAGTCAATTGATCAATTTTTGACTGTATACTGAAAAGTCAAACTTTGACTTTTTAGTCAAAATCAAGTGTCAAGATTCATTTTTCATCAAAACATGCCAAATCATGAAACTTGTTAATCAAGAAATCAAGAATCACAAATTAGGGTTTGAAATGAAGATTTTTTATAACTTAGAATTTTTCTAAGTTATGAAAAACCCTAATTTTTTCCTAACTTTGTCCCACTTTCTCATCAAGATGCATTTGGATTCAAGGAAAAGTCAAAACATGAAAGTTGTATTCCATTGCAAAATCTACAACTTTGATTCACAAAGTTTCCTCAAAAGAAGCTTGTAGCTCAAGTTACAATTTTTGGAACAAGGGTACCAAACCATTCTTAACTTAGAGAAATTTGACCTATTTTAGGCAAGGTTTTTGCCTAACTTCAAGACCACTTTTCACATGCTTCCACTTGGAATTTCAATTTTCATTACAAAGATGGATTGTAGTACACATTCCAAGCTTTCCAAAATGTCCAAGAACTCATCAAACAACCTCATGGTTAGGGAGAATCGAGTTTGGCAAGTTGGGAAAAAGTCACTTTGTTTATGGCCAATTTTCATGTTCATACACTTGTGCCATTTTGAACTCAGCTTACATTCCTTGATTACATGTCCTATATCCCATTTGCACTCAATAATTTAATGCTAACCCATTGTGCCAAGACCTTATTTTATGTGTTCAAGCATTGTATGCAAAATTAAGCCATAAGTAGAAAAAGCAAATTATCCATTTTAGAAAAGTTGAACTTTATGTCAAATGCAAATCCAAGGAGCATAGGCACAATCTTTTGAGCTGGTATTTTGTACACAAATCACTCTAACCAAGACTAATGTATGCAGCATAGATTGGGGGCCTGTACAAGCTAGAAACACCAAGTTGATTTTCTTGCTTAAAGTTGAAGTAACCTTGCATAACAACTCCCAACTCTCATCTCAGCAAAGATAACCTTAAGCAAAGCTATTGTACTCATTCAAAACACCAACCCTGACCTGAAACACAAGCCAACCACTTCCAATACCTTCTCAAACACAGAACCACCATAAAACTGCAAAAACAGGGCATAAGCTGCAGTTGGACTTCCATAGTTCATTCCACTTGTGCATTCTTGCTAAGACTTGTTCAAACACATCCCACACCATCCCTTGAAACTGTTCCAAGCCCTAAACACAGCCTGTAACACCCCTAGCTAACATCACCATTTCCATATTTTCTGTTTTGCAGTTGAAGTGCCATAACACGATTCACTTGGTTTTGAAGCAAACCAAAGGTTGGAATAGCATCCTGGGACATCAAGGAAGCTATACAAATCATTACCTTGCCTTGTAAGCATCTCCATTGTTGCACACGTTTCCAACTGAACAGGTAAGTTCATGAACTCTTATCTCTCTATCCAGGCATAGTTAGGTTTAGATTTGTGAAGAAATTATGTCACATTCATAGCCCTGAACATGCCCATATCATTAGTTTTCATTTATGTTATGTGCGCTTAGAGAATTTTAAGTCTGAACATTGAATGAAAACTAGGTCAGGAATTGGGGGAGAAGAAATTCTCTCTCATTTCTGAGAGTTAGGATGAGTTCTTTATATGTCCAGAATCGTGGTTTGATGCTTAATATTTTTCATGTTATGAGTTTGTGCTAAAAGTCCAGGAATCCAGATGTTTGAATCAGTGTAGGAGGCGCGCGTTTTTTGACAAAATTCTGGCCAGAGGTTGAAGAAGGTCCTTTGGGCTGAGCTTGTTCTATTTTTCTTATTTACACCACCTTTTTACTTTGGAACCCCCTTGGCCCATTGTGCTTATTTGAAACATTTTTTTGACTTTTTCTTGTTATTTCTGACTTGTTTATTTTTTCTCATAATATTAAAAATATAAAAAATATTTTTCAAACCATTTTTGTATTTATTAAGCATTTATTGGTTTAAATTAACATTTGTACATAAATAAATACATAATACTTTTTGTTTAGAATATTAAGAATAATACATAATATATTTATTTTCTAATTTTTATTTTATTTTATCTTCTGAAAATATTATATATAAAATATACTTTTCTTGTAAATATTAAATATTTTTATTTTTTTGTATATATTTAATCTATTTAGTAAATAATGCAAATACATATATATTTATTAGAATATTTAGGATAAAATACAAAATATATACATTTTTATTTTTATTAATATTTAACATTAAAAATACCTTTTTGACAAATATACTTCTCTTTTATTTATTTTTTGTATATAATTAATAAATATTGCATATATTGTATAATAAATACTTTTATTTGTAAAATTAGGGTTTTTGCCCTAAACATAAAAATATTCAAAAAATTAACTTTTCTTTTATTTATTTTTTTAGTATTTTATTTTATTTGTGAATAAAAAATATACACTTACACAAGAATACCTTCACATATACATTGTTCCATTCTTACACATTTATACATTTATATTTGCGCAATTCAATTTGGTTGTAAATATTGGGTGCTATCCTCCTATAAAGTTTCATCCCCATTTGAACATTTGTACCCCCATTCCCATGATCATTGTGTAATAACTTAGGACTTTTAAATTTCGCACTTTAAATGCTTTCTAATATGCCATGTTAGAATTAGGGTTTTGTATGCAAATCAAAAACAACAAAACAGTTTAACCTAAATTCAAGATAAACAAGCATGAAAAAGGACAACACTAATCACACTTGCACCCCTAGGGTATTCCACTTGTTGCCTTCAATAATGGGCCATATTGCATGTTAGGTCTCTTTGGGCAAAGCAAAACAAATCAAATGATCATAGTCCCTCAATGACGCTTTCGAAAGTTGCCTAAAAAATGATCAAGTCCCTTAAAAGAAAATTGCCCAAAGATACTTGGCACCATTGCAATCATGGTCTAAACGATGACCCGCGCCCGTCCCGTTCACATCCTAACACAAGATTGTCCACCAAATACAATGGTGGAACAAAATTTTTAAAAGGGTTAAAACATAGCAAAGATCTTTGAGAAATTTAGGGTAGATAGCTCTTGGTTACTTGCCCCTTGCAAAACAAAAAAACACTTGCCTATTTTTTAAAACACACATCAGTACACTTTCAAAACAACTTTCAAAAACATTGAAAACCTTTTCAAAAGACATACACCTTTGTATACATCCCAACATGGATCATTACAAAGGTTTCCACCACATTGGCCTCTTTTCAAAACATTTTCAAACCCACACACACAAAGCACCATTTCAAACAATTGAAAACCAAGGCAAGTTGATCTAAGCAAGTAACTAAGAGCCCATGGATAACCATGGATAGAAAGGGTGCTAATACCTTCCCTTTCTATAATCTACTCCCCGAACCCAAGAAAACATCTCGAAGGTTTTTGCTGTGCTTTTTAACCTTTCCTTAGGATAAAATAAAAAGTCGGTGGCGACTCTTGCTCAACCAAAACATTTGCGAAAACAAACGCAAAACCTCAAGTTAGTTCTCCCACCGTATCACAGAACTGGCGACTCTGCTGGGGAAAATTAAAAGTGGAGTAACCTTAGGGCTTAGATCATCTTGGTTTTCAATTGTTTGCCTTGTTTGCTTTTATATTTGTGGGCTTTGCATCGGAGTTTCATAGATCCTAACCCGGATCTGGGGAATACCCTTTTTAGGTAGCATAATCTGTGAGGGACCTGTCCGGCGTAGACCGACATGGGTGAAGCAGTGGCTACGTTGGTGTGGCACCTTGGTCTGTACCGATATCCCTTGTGTTGCAACGAGGAGAATATGGGTCTTCTAAGGAGTCATTAAACACCAACCGACCTTAGAACCCTAAATTGACCAAACTTGGCCATATAACAGTAGCAGTATGCTACACTCATTGAGGCTAAACTCTCGCGATGGTTTTGGCTGCAAGAAAAGATTGCGATGCTGGAGTTATGACCGATTGAGGGTAGTCAATGATTTGAGATCCTCTAGAACCCGGTTACTTTTGATAGGACAGGTTTTAACCAACGAAACTAAAAGAGGGTAATACCTAAACTTCATGCTGGCCCAAAACCTAAGGGTTGTCTTGTGTGACTTGTGTGCCTTATCATGCTTGCCTTTGTGAATACTTGTGGTGTGCTTCATCATAGCATCATACCATCATACCATTGCATGCATCCTGTATAAGGACTGACCCATTTCAAAGACAAAAAAGTTTCATCTTCGTTCTGTTTTGTAGGACATCATGATGCATGTGCGTAGGAATACTATCCGGCTTAACTTTGTTCAACCACCAGCTTTGCTCAAGGATTTGGTTGATAGGATTCCAAACACTACTTCCTTCATCAAGAGGCATGGTTCTCTCCTTAGTTTGATCACTTCGAAGTGGGACCAACAACTAATAAGTGTCCTGACCCAGTTTTATGATCCCCTATATCATTGCTTCACTTTTCAAGACTTCCAGCTGGTCCCTACCCTGGAAGAATTCTCTGATTTGCTTGGTATCCCTGTGTTGGAGCAAACTCCATTCACTGGTTGGGAAAAGACTCCTAGGCCTGAAGAGGTTGCTGCAGTCATCCCCTTGACCAAAGAAGAGGTATTGGCTAACTGGGAAACTAGAAGTGGAGTTAAGGGCTTTTTGGTTAAATTTCTGGTTGGCAAAGCTAATAATTTCTGGAACGACTTAGACTTCAAGGCGTACGAAGACATTCTGGATCTTTTAATCTATGGTCTGGTATTGTTTCCAAATCCTGACACCTCTATCAGTATCTATGCCATAAGGATCTTCATGTCTCGGAATCTTGTACCCACTCTTTTGGGTGATATCCTGCAACAACTCTATGCTCGTACTGCCCGAAGACGGGGAACTCCATGGTGTTGTGCTCCTTTGCTAGTGAGGTGGTTTATTTCTCACCTTCCTAAGTTCGTGCTGAAGAATGAAGAAGGAAAGGGTTGGGCTAATAGGTTAATGTCTCTCACTGATAATGACATCACTTGGACTCTCAGAGGTTTGGATGAGGTAGCTGTTATTGATCGTTGCGGAGAATACCCTAATGTTCCATTGATCGGCACCCAGGGAGGAATCTCTTATAATCCATGTTTAGCTCTCCGTCAGTTTGGAAGAGCCAGAAGAGTAGGGCCTCATGAGATGTTGGTTCCTCACTTCCATTTTGAATTTCAGGTAGACAGTGACAAACTACGCCATGGATTCATTAAGGCTTGGGACAGAATTCACAAAGCTGACCCACATGAGTTGGGACCAAAGACTTCTCTACCAATGGAACCCTATTGCACATGGGTCCGCATCCGTGCTCAGAAGTTAGGTATGCCGTACGAAGCTGTCAGACCTATCATTCTTGAATCTCCTGATGAAGACGGGGTTCCTCCAATTGTTCTCCCTCCTCAGATACCCACTGATATTAATACACTTAAGAGATCTTGGGCGCAGCTAAAGGAAGAACGGGATTTTTATCGGGAAAAGTTCAACGAACAGGAACGGAAAATCCAGAAGCTGACTAAGCAATTAGAGGAAGAGCGGATCCTGAATGACTATATCCATACTGAGAAGAGGAGGCCATGGGAGCACTGATGGGCTTTGAATGTTTCCTTTTTTCAGCTTTTATTTTCAGTATTTTTCATTCCTGTAATGCCTAAGGGCAAGTTGTTGAACAATTTAAAGTTTGAATCTAATGAAGTGTGTTTCCCTTTTGTCTACAAAGATTGAATCTTGTTTGTCTTTGAAAACATAAAACATACGCATCTCATTGCATCATATGCATAACAGGTACCTTTTTTCCACAGGTTGCTTAATCTTCTTCGCTGTTTATTTGAACAGTCATCATGAATCCTGAATCATCCAGTGAACAAGCTATCAAGGCCCTCCAGGCCCAGAACGCCCAATTTCAGGAGATGGTCATGAGCTTGGCCCAAGGTCAACAAGAGTTGAAGGCTCTGCTCCTAAAGAAGAAGAAGAAGAAGAGGACTGCGTTGTTCAACACTGGACGCAGGTTTGGGAATACACTCCATAATGAGGCTGATCAAGCTACTTCCTCTGCAGAGAAAGACAGTCCCCAAGGGGGAGGGGCTCCTAGTCCTGCAGTCTCTGACAACGAGACGGATTACAATGACGAACAATACCCTCCTGCTGCTGACAGATACAAGCAATTAGAGGACCGCTTGAGTGCCATGGAGATTCAAAATGTGCCGGGGCTGGATTTCGGAGATTTAGGCTTATCTTCTGGGGTGGTAATCCCACACAAGTTCAAGGCGCCTGCCTTTGCAAAATACGATGGGGTTTCCTGTCCAAAGCTGCATCTCAGATCGTACGTAAGGAAGATCCAACCTTACACGGCAGACAAAAACCTTTGGATCCATTTCTTCCAAGATAGCCTTTCGGGGTCACAGCTTGAGTGGTTCTATCAGCTAGATGGAACCAGTATCCGACATTGGGAGGATTTGGCTACCGCATTTTATAGACAATATCAATACAACTCTGACCTCGCTCCTACGCGTACCCAACTTCAGGGTATGTCACTGGGAACGAGCGAAGGATTCAAAGAATATGCGCAAAAATGGAGAGATTTGGCTGGCAGGGTGCAGCCTCCTTTGACTGACCGTGAACTGGTTGACATGTTTCTAGGGACCTTGTCTGGTCCATTCTTCAATCATCTGGTTGGTAATTCCTCCGCTGGGTTTACGGATTTGATCCTAACGGGTGAAAGGATAGAAGCTGGCATCAGGTCAGGAAAGATACAGAAAGGTGCCTCCGCAAGTACTGAGAAGAAGCCTTTCAAGAAGGAAGCTAGTGCCGTCTATGGTCCTAGAAGACAAGTTAAGCCAGAACGCCGCCAAGCCGTCAATGCCTTGGTCATTTCAAAACCTGTTGCTGCTCCTCAGCAGTACAATCAACAAAGGGGTGAGAGGCCCAAAAGGCAATACACTCGGCTGAGTATGACCCTGTCGCAAATCTTACCACAACTGCTATCAACCAACTTGGTGACCACCAGAGAAGCTCCGAAGGTCATGAATACTGCATCTCCCAAGTATAACCCAAATGCCCGTTGTGCTTATCACTCTGATAGCCCCGGGCATACTACTGATGATTGTTGGGCCCTGAGAAATAAGGTTCAAGACCTTATTGATGCGAAGGAAATTCAGTTTGAGGCGCCTGAGAGGCCAAATGTTGTAACTGCTCCTATGCCCCAGCATAGAGTAAATGCCGTCGAAGAAGATTTGTATGCTGTTTCGGTGAATGATGTTGCTACCCCTCTATTGACTGTTAAGAGGAACCTACTGCTAGCCGGTTTATTTCCGGGTTGTAGCAAGGGTTGCCTCCTGTGTGCTGTTACCCCTACCGGTTGTCCGCTGCTGAAGTTAGGCATCCAAAGCCTGATGGATAGCAAGGAGATTTTGTTCAAGAAAACCGCTGTTCCATTTGTTTCCGCTGAAGAAGTATCTGTCGTCACAATTTTCAACAATCCTACCAAGGCTCCCCCGAGGAAGCCAGTCAAAATTATGTTTGTTGCACCCATTACCATTACTGTTCAGGGGCCCCTCCCCTATGAATCTGACAAGGCTGTCCCATGGCACTATGGGGCGAACGTGTATGTGCTTGGAGTGAAGCAGGAGTTCAACACCGGTACCAGTATCAGTAACATCACTGGTCCCGCCAAAATTACTCGCAGTGGCAGGCTCTTCTCGCCTGACATTGCACCACCAGTTATCCGAAAACCTCTTATCATCACACCCGCAAGTGTGCATGTTCCAAATCAAGTTCCTGTGTCTACTACTGCCGTCGAGTCCTCTGATGCTCGGGACAAAGGAGTTGCTACCGATTTGCCTGCCCGGACGGAGGCACCAAAAAAGACCGCTGTTGAAGCCTCCCAGCAAGAGATGGAGGAAATCCTTAAAATCATTAAAAAGAGTGACTTCAATGTCGTTGAACAGCTGGGGCATACCCCCTCCAAGATCTCTATGCTATCATTGCTGCTGTACTCAGAGGCCCACGCCAAGGCCCTGATTTCATTTCTGAAAACGGCCCATGTGCCGCAAGAGACATCTGCAGATCAGTTTACTGACTGTGTGGCTAATTTGACAGCTGACAATGGTTTGGGTTTCTCGGATGCCGACCTTACCTCCAAAGGAAAAAACCACAATGATGCCCTGCACGTCTCTATAGAATGCAGGGGCACTACTCTCGCACACGTATTGGTGGACACCGGTTCTTCCCTGAATGTATTGCCCAAGAAGGCCTTAGATCGGTTGGATTGTGAGGGCCTGGAATTGAAGCCTAGTAACATCATTGTTAGAGCCTTTGACGGTTCTAAGAGGATGGTGCATGGTGAGGTAGACATTCCTATTCGTGTGGGGTCCCAAGTCTTTGACTCAACGTTCTACGTGATGGATATTCGTCCATCTTATTCCTGTTTGCTGGGTCGACCTTGGATTCACAAGGCTGGGGCTGTAACATCCACTCTACACCAGAAGCTCAAATACCCTGTTGTTGTACCCCAAAATTTGCCCTCCCATATTCTCCAATAAACTGCCAAGTCAAGCTACAAAATTCCCCAAGAGTTGCACAGTGCAAAGGCCTCCATACAGTCAAAACTAGGGTTTGTGTGCTGATCAAGAAAATGGAGTGTTCAAAAGCCCAATCAGGTCTCACATGCCTACAAAGAGGGTCAAGTATCCTCATATCAAGTTTCAAGGCATTCAGCTCAAAATTGCACAGTCAAAACCCCAAATTGCACTACAGTCAACTGTAGGGGCAAAATGGTCATTTGACAGTCAAAAGTTCAAATTTTTGGTCAACATATCATTTTGAAGCCACAAACATCATTTGATCAATGCTTGATCATGACTCTCAAAATTTGGCTCAGAAATCATCAAAGATGCAAAAGTTGCTATATTTGGACAGCTGAAAAAGTCAACTGAAATTGACCAGAGCATAACTTTCACATGGATTATCAGAAAAATCCCATCCAAAGCTCATTTTGAAGAGAAAGACATTTCCTACAACTCATCTTCATACTTCAAGTCCAAGAAATGCTCTCACAAAAAGTTATCAATTTCAACATTATAGGTCATTTTCAAAAGTCAACAAAAAGAGACTTTAAGTCAAAGACCATAACTTGAGATTGGTAAATCAAAATGACATGGGACCAAAGGCATTGGTTAAAGGACTCAAAGACCTTTCCAAAATGTCCAAGAACATGAGAAAAGCTTAAAAATTGAGCAAGTTATGCCTTGTAGAAGTTGGGAAATTTTTGTGAAATGGCAAAAGTCAACTATCCTTGAAACTTCAATTTTTGACAAAAGGGCCCACTTTCTTCCACTTGATTCAGCCTTGTCATGCCACACACGTGTCCCATGATTAATTTCAAGACCAAATATTGATTTTTCTATTTTATTTAATTTTTGATAATTTAATTCATTTTAAATCTTTAAAAATTCAAATAAAATTCAAAAGTCAATGAAATAGTGTCATTTGAATTGGGATAGCTTCCATATATCATGTGCCAGCTCACAAACTCATGCTAGGGTTAGATTATACACCAAGTCTTGGTTTTGCTTAAAAAAGGGAAAAGTTTGTTAATGGTAAAAGACCAAAGACCAATTCTCTCATGGGCATGGATAAAGGCCAACTAATGACCTAATTCTCTTCCCTCATAAGTGCTAAGTCAAACCCTAACCACAAGAGACACGAAAGGCTGCGCCCAAACACCATTGCCAACTTGGAAAAATTCTCAATAAAACTCAAAACTGAAATCAGTGTTCTAGGTGGATTCAAGTCTTAATTCCTTTTCCAAAAGCTTCCTTGTGGTCTCCTGAACAGATTCCAACCCCCTAACACCAACTCAAACGCAAGGAATTGGTAACAAGACCTTCGACTGTACAGCAAAAAACTCATAAACGCATATCATGTTCTAGACATTTTTTATGCAATTTAATTGTTGATTCTTGTTCCTCATTTGATTTCAAAGCTAACTGACATGATTAATTTCGTTTTTATGCCATATATGTGATTTCACCATGATCAATCTTTAGGGTTTTCCAAGCTTGAATTTAGGGCTTCTGAAACCAAGCAAAATTAGCCCACGAAACCATGACTATTCAAATCGGCAAGCTTGGACGAAGAAGAATGAATGTTCGCGCTCAGTTTATAGAGCCCTGAGGCTTAATCGCTATTTTTCCAAAAGCCCCCTAAAACCACGCTTAAGAAACCGTTGCTTATGTTGTTTGTTTTTTCAGGGTGGTGGAGACGATGAAGCGTGGCAACATGTGATACGTTGTTTTTGAATTTCGCGCGCTTCAGTCACTAACGCATTGTTTGCTTTCATTATATTTGTTGTTTATTTAATTAACGAATGTGTGATAGTGGTGCAGCGGTATAGGTGTTAACTGGTAACCCTCATGACCTGGGCTCAAGTCCCAGGTCTTGCATAATTTCAATATTATTTTTCCAAACGTCTTCCTGTGCAATTTCAAAGGTGGAGCGCATGGTACACCACAATCATCAAGACGTCCACGTGCCTAAGAGGATCAATCAGAAAGCCATGTTCAGAGGTGTACCATAAGCCTCAGTCAAAGGTCCCATACGTGGCCTGGGAAAGTCAACAAATTCCAAAATCAATTGGGCTAGATTGCTGGGCCACGCCTCCACTTTAGGGCCTGAACCCCCTGGTTTGCTTTCTCTATATTTTTCTTGTTTTATTTTTAATTCTTATTTTATTTTCTTTATTTGTTTAAACTAATTACTATTTCTTTACAAATTATAAAATACACAAAAATCAGAAAAAGAGAACAATATAATATTTATTTTATTTTAGTTATGTTCATAAATAAATTGTATGTAAATTAACTTAGTATTAATTTAGGTTGCAACTTTAATTCTTTCTTCCATAAAAAAATCCAAAAATATAGCATTAGGTTAATGACTTTTTATTCCTTTTAATTTTCCTTTTTTTTTGCCATAATATTAGTGATTTATTTATTTTCATAATTAAACTTGTAAACTAATTAGGGTTGCATTTAGGTTAAATTTTAATACTTTCATAATAAACTTAAAAATAATTAGAACTAGGTTTAACATTTCATTTTGGTTTTTAATTAATTCTTTTTTTTATTAAATCTCAAAAAACACAAAAATACTAAAAAACACTTTCTTTTAATTCTTAATTTTAATTCCTTATTAATAATATTTCGCAAAGGGTCCAACGCCCATGTTCGTAATTTATTTTCGCGCATTTATTTTATGTCGTTTATTATAATTATGTAATTCTCCCAAAGCGTTGTAACAATTATACTTTTCGCACTTTTATTTAATTTCTTTATTTACTTTCCGTCAAATCGGGTCCGGTTTAATTTTGGCGATGTGGACTCGCGCCATTTGTAATAGTCTTAGATTTACTTTTCCCGCAACTTTTAACTATTAACAAAAGCATGAAAGAATGTATGGGCTTAAAATAAAATCAAGCGTAGAACACCAATGAACATGACAAGACAAATATCAATGAAAATGATACACGAATCGCACACACCACCCCTAGGGTACGCCTCACTGTTGCCTTGCCCTTCGAAAGGTGATCGTCGAGTAGAGGATGTCTTAGTAAGTCCTCATGATCCGGGACCCTGGCATGAGGGTAGCTTCTAAGGTGTCTTCCCATTGCTCTGGTGATCACCATGTCCCGAACCTCGAATTGACCCGAACACCTCCAACGGTGGTGCTACCTACCTCTCAATGGTGGGATGGCACTACTTTAAAGGACATTTACACAGACGAATTCCTTAGGGTAGGTAGACGACTCATGGATACTTGCTCTCTTCAAAAACAAATCAAAATCTTTTCACACCAACACATTTTCAAAAGCTTTCAAAACAAACTTTTCAAACACTCTGACGTACGAGTCGAACTGAAATTTTTTCAAAGAAACTTTTTTAAACCCACATTGAAAAGCAAACAAACAATTTTGAAAACACATTGAGCAAGTATCTAAGAGCCCATGGATAACCATGGATAGAAAGGGTGCTAACACCTTCCCTTTCTATAATCTACCTCCCGAACCGAGAGCAATCTCTTTAAGGAATTTTTCTGTGCTTTTGTCCTTTCCATTTGGAGAAAATAAAAGACGGTGGCGACTCTTGCTTCCGCGACATTTCGCGAACCAGCTTTAAACAGTCAGTTCCAGATCCACCGATCACAGAACTGGCGACTCTGCTGGGGACTTAAACTTAAAGTGAGGTGTACCTTAGGGTTAGTTCATAACTGTGTTTTCAATTGCTTTCCTTGTGTGCTTTAAATTGTGGGACTGTCTTGGGAGTTCTATAGATCCTAACCCGGATCTGGGGGATACCTTCTTAGAAAGTAGCAACAAGGCTGTGAGGGAACTGTGCGGGGTATACCGACATGGTTGAAACAGTCTGCTACGTTGATGTGGCACTTTGGTGTGTACCGGTAACCCTTGAGTTCAGTCAAGGAGAGTACGGGGCCTCCGCGTGGTGTCGTGAAGCATCAACAGACCTTAGGAACCTTAATTGAACTATCTTGGCCTCTTTAGGGTAGTGAGATAACTGACTTTGGTGCAGTCCGAGGTTGGTTGATACTCGATACTACACTCAATTGAGGGTTGCTTTCCTGGAATATTTCGGTCGCCAGTTCAGTGGCTAAATCGAAACGATGAACAATGAAAGCAGTCCCGTGATATTGGGAACCTTAGAACCCGGTTACTTTGATTAGGACAGGTTGAACCCACCAACTTCAAGAGGGTACTACCTAGACCTCATGCTGGCCTAAACTCTAAGGGTTTCTCTTGTGTGACTTGTGTGCCTTTGTACTTGCCTACTTGCATGCTTGTTAGCTGACACATGAACTACTTACAGGTTTTGTTTATAGTCCTTAACTGGGACTCATAACAGGGTTAACCAAATTTCTTGCAGGTTTTGTTTATAGTCCTTAACTGGGACTCATAACAGGGTTTACTAGACCTCTTGCAGGTTTTGTTTATAGTCCTTAATTGGGACTCATAACAAAGTATACTGAATTTCTTGCAGGGTTTGTTTATAGTCCTTAATTGGGACTCATAACATGGTTTACCTACATCACCCCATGCATAGCATGACATCATACCATTGCATACATCCTAACCCATTTTAAGGATCTCAAAGGGCTTGTGATACAGGTCGTGATGAATCAAACACCCAGCAAGGGGCAAAGAGGATTTATTTTCCTCTAGCTAAGGTCTTCAGGGGCTATGACCCACTGGATATGGTGAGCCTTTGACCCTTGAAGAAGGGCTCTCTACAACAGGAGGTTCCTTCAATCAAGTTGCCAGTTTCCAACTCTAACAAGTTTCTCTGTTTACCCTGCGAGATCCTTGAAAACATCACATGCATGTCATACATCTCATTGCATTGCAGGTATCCCTTTGACAGGTTGCTTACCTTTCTCCGCTGCTTATTTCAGCCAATCATCATGAATCCTGAATCATCATCCGAGCAGACTATCAAGGACCTCCAGGCTCAGAACGCCCAGTTCCAAGAGCTGATCCTGAATTTGACCCAGGGGCAACAAGATCTGAAGGCTCTGCTCCTGAAGAAGGAGAAGAAGAAGAAGAGGACTGTTTTGTTCAGCCCTAGACGCAGATCTGGGAATGCACCGCAGACTGAAACTGAGAGGACTGCCCCATCTGTGAGGGAAAACAGTCACCATGAGAGAGAGGTTCCTAGTCCAGTGGTCTCCGACAACGAGACAGATTTCGACGACGAACAGTACCCTCCGGCTGAGGATAAGTAAAAACAGTTGGAAGACCGGTTAAGTGCTATAGAGATACAAAAGGTGCCTGGTCTGGACTTCGAGGATCTAGGTCTGTCTTCTGGAGTGGTGATCCCGCACAAATTCAAGGTACCTGCCTTTGCTAAATACGACGGAACATCCTGTCCTAAGTTGCATCTCAGGGCTTATGCAAGGAGGATCCAGCCCTATACAGCTGACAAAAACTTATGGATCCATTTCTTCCAAGAGAGTCTTTCAGGGACTCAGCTCGAGTGGTTCTATCAACTGAATGGAGCCAACATCCGTACCTGGGAAGACTTAGCCACTGCATTTTACAAACACTACCAGTATAATGCCGACCTCGCTCTCACGCGTACTCAGCTTCAGGGGATGTCTATGGGTACAGGCGAAGGCTTCAAAGAGTATGCTCAAAAATGGAGGGACCTTGCTGGAAGGGTACAACCACCTCTGATGGACCGCGAGCTCGTCGACATGTTCTTGGGAACCCTGTCTGGCCCATTCTTCAACCACCTAATTGGGAATTCTGCTGCTGGGTTTACAGATCTTGTCTTGACTGGGGAGAGAATCGAAGCTGGTATCAAGTCGGGGAAGATTCAAGAAGCCGCATCTGCTGATGCTCAGAAAAAGCCCCACAGTGGGAAGAAAGAATCCAATGCTATACATGTGAAAAAGGGTCGTCATGATGTAGGGGCAATCCAGATTTCCGATCCCACGCCCGTTCAACCAAGAAAGAGCAATAGGCGTAGGATAAAGCATCAAGATAGGAAGTATACTGACATCAACATGTCTTTGTCTCAGGCATTACAGCAATTGCTGAGGGCGAAAATGATCACACTTAAGGATCCTCCTCAAAATCCTGACACTTCCTCTCCCAAGTACAACCCGGGTGTGAGATGTGCCTACCATTCTGACAGTCCTGGACATGACACCGACGACTGTTGGACCTTGAAGAACAAGATCCAGGATTTGATTGACGCCAAGGAGGTCGAGTTTGAACACTGATCCTACACCAAATCGTCGAGAATGTCTTTTGTTCATTCAAATGTTCAAGTTGTATTGTTCTTTGATTGTTCAAACATTTATTCATGTTAAACATTGTTATCACATTAATGCATCGCTTATGTCTATTTTGAATCAATATATTCGCATTTACTATATGCAAATTGTTTCATATTTTTCTGATGATCAACTCTTGGTTAATAATTCTAAGCCTCTTGAGGGAGGATGACGAAAACGATACCACGATCTACAGTATGCTTTTGAACAGACCCCGCTGATGAGGTACAGGCATTGTTTCAATCCCTAAACACTGGAGTTATAAGGATGATAATCCCTCGTCAACCCCTCTGAGCCAAAGAAGTAGGAGTTTTTTCTTTTCGAAATTTAAAACCCTTTATCATAACCTGGGGCAGGGTAGTTCTCTCAGTTGATCCAAGTGCATGACGAATAGCACCGAAGAGATCTTTACAAAACGAACAAAGACAGTGATGGTTCAGAACAATCAAAAAGACAGGCAGTCATCATCAAAATTCATAAACGAAAAGCCCAAAAAGTCTAAACCTACAAAGGGGACTTATGAAACTGGGGCATCCCGCTGACTGTAATTCCAAAAAGAAACAGTTCAGGTAAAAAATAGGGACAACAAAAATCAAAGAGAAAGAGGTCATACAAACCCTCAACAAAAGGAATGACTGCCTATTCAAAATAAGTCATCAACATCTGAACCATTATCGGAACATCAAAGCAAAGACTCAAACAAGGTCTAACGCACGATCAACTGAGCTTAGGTTTAGAGAACATCACGAAGAGCGGGTGGGTACAAATAATTTGAGCCTTTATCCTTTGTTTCTTAAACCGTGAACCAGGCCACGTTATAACCCTCAAAAGTCCTAGCTGAAGCATGGGTTGGCTCGAAAGCATATTGTCATGAAAGGTATCCTGACTCCTTAAGGCCTACGGTAAATACGAGTTGGCATCATGTTTTACAAACATTCACATGTTTTATGGAAAAAATGCATTTTCAAAATCTTCAAGACAGACATAAGCTTTGCATTTTTAACATAACTTTGTTTGCATATGACTTTTTGTTTGAACAGCATAGAAGTTCGCACGACGAAAGCCTAATGGACAGAAGCACTTCCAATCAAGGGGCATGGCATGACTATTGTCCATCGTCTGGGGCAGTTAAGTCAAGATTCGGAGAATCTCTCAAAGGCCACATAGCCTGGGGCAAGTCTCCGCCTGAGTCACTTAGGGCATTCCAACAACAAATCTTGCCTGATCAAATACCTTCTGGTGGCATGGCAAAACACTACTAACAGGGGCAACTCCCTACATTCTGAGAGCGTGGACATAGTCAAAAAAAATACTACACAAAATCAAAGACCCGCTAGGTTGACATACCTAGGCAAAAATAAGGGCTTCCCGGTGAACCAAAAGGGCTCGGGCAAAATGAAGGGATGAAATGGAAAAAATCTGTACACCCGGCAAGTCGAAAACCTGAAAAGGCGGCTTGAGCAAAAATGGGTATCCCGGTGGACTGAAAACCCGAAAGGACGGTCCAAGCAAAAAAAATTAGGGATCAAAGCGTACGACTATGTCCTGTTATCTTGTTACCTGCCTACCAGAAGGAGGTTGGATCCTCAACAATTATCAGCATCCCACATGCGTCCCCCCATAGAAACAGGGGCAATGAAGAATGGTCTAAGTAGTCTGATTGTTCTATCCTCCAAGGCATCAGGGTAGGTTCCGTTGAAGAACATAACCAATACAGTTCAATACTTCCCCAGAAGAGTCCAATCCAGCTTCCCCAAGAAAGTTGGAATCATCTCCCCAAGCAGTAAGCCTATCCCCAGTAAAATCTGGAAGCTTATCCTTCGCAGAGCACGAACGCGTCTCTCGGCTTTATTCAAAGAGTTATTTCCTTAACAGGATATAACTGGGTTATCCTCAGCCAAAAGCCACGGAAAGAGCGTCGTCGACAGAACCTTCTTATCCCCAGCGAAGTCCATTCATACTTCCGATACAGCAAGGTATCCTCAGCGAGTCATACTCAACAATTCAGCAAAAGCATCTCCCCACAGAGTATTTCTTCCCAGCATGGTCACTAGAATATCTTTTTCTCCCCGCAGAATCCTCCATTCGCCAAGTCTTATCCCCAACGGAGTTATCTTCGTCTATTGGAATTCTTGCAACTATTCTTCAACATCAGCCCAGGATACGACTTCCCGGCACCCGTCAAGGATTTACTTTCCTAGACGAAAAACACATCCATAAAACGTCACATACATCATTATAGCATGCATAGACGCATCATATCACCCCAATCTCATTTATTTTTGAGAACATCTTAAAATCAGGCAATTCATGCATTATGACATTGCATACAACTAATTCGTTACTTTTTCAGGAAAGAATGATCAACAGATAAAAGTCTTTACCCGTTGAGGTAGTAATCGTCCCAGATTCCTTCATCATCCTGCTGAGGTAGTAATCGTCCCAGATTCCTTCATCATCCCGTTGAGGTAGTAATCGTCCCAGATTCCTTCATCACATATTTGGAGTAGCAATCGTCTCAGATTCCTTCATCATCCCGTTGAGGTAGTAATCGTCCCAGATTCCTTCATCACATATTTGGAGTAGCAATCGTCTCAGATTCCTTCATCATCCTGCTGAGGTAGTAATCGTCCCAGATTCCTTTATCATCCCGTTGAGGTAGTAATCGTCCCAGATTCCTTCATCACATATTTGGAGTAGCAATCGTCTCAGATTCCTTCATCATCCTGCTGAGGTAGTAATCGTCCCAGATTCCTTCATCACCCGTTGAGGTAGTAATCGTCTCAGATTCCTTCATCATCCCATTGGAGTAGCAATCGTCTCAGATTCCTTCATCATCCTATTTGAGGTAGTAATCGTCCCAGATTCCTTCATCATCCTATTTGGAGTAGCAATCGTCTCAGATTCCTTCATCACCCTGCTGAGGTAGTAATCGTCTCAGATTCCTTCATCATCCTGCTGAGGTAGTAATCGTCCCAGATTCCTTCATCATTCTGCTGAGGTAGCAATCATCTCAGATTCCTTCATCGTCCTGCTGAGGTAGTAATCGTCCCAGATTTCTTCATCATATATTTGGAGTAGCAATCGTCTCAGATTCCTTCATCGTCCTGCTGAGGTAGTAATCGTCCCAGATTCCTTCATCATATATTTGGAGTAGCAATCATCTCAGATTCCTTCATCGTCCTGCTGAGGTAGCAATCGTCTCAGATTCCTTCATCACATCCTTATCAAAAAAAAAAAAACCTCCTCTGGTTCAGTCAGATCGACCCTAAGATCTCCCTGATGCTTATCCCAGTTAAAGTCACCCAAGATTTTTTCTCAACGAGCGTTGTTGAAGTTAAAGTCGCCTAAGGTTCTCTTGCTATTCATACTAAGATAGTAACCATCCCTGGCTCATTCATCGCCGTTTGAAGCTCCAGACTCAGCTCCTGTAACCAGTCAGGACATATCTACACCAAGCATCTAAAAAAATCAGCTCCTGCAACGTGTCAGGTACTCATTTTTCTGTTTTGCAGGTATGCAGGTTCTCGCTAAGGAATCTCCCACGCAATCAACATTCAGATGGCATCTATAAGCCCATCATCCTATCCAACAACCTCCAAATGGCATCTATAAGCCCATTCCCACCACACTGCTACCATGTGAGCGCAAATTTCTGGGCACTCTAGTGTCCAATCATCTTCTACCTTCGGATTACGAAAGGCACGTCAGCCAATCTGCATCCTCAGGTCTAAGAAGATTGAACAGGGGCAACTGTTGTACCCCAAAATTTGCCCTCCCATATTCTCCAATAAACTGCCAAGTCAAGCTACAAAATTCCCCAAGAGTTGCACAGTGCAAAGGCCTCCATACAGTCAAAACTAGGGTTTGTGTGCTGATCAAGAAAATGGAGTGTTCAAAAGCCCAATCAGGTCTCACATGCCTACAAAGAGGGTCAAGTATCCTCATATCAAGTTTCAAGGCATTCAGCTCAAAATTGCACAGTCAAAACCCCAAATTGCACTACAGTCAACTGTAGGGGCAAAATGGTCATTTGACAGTCAAAAGTTCAAATTTTTGGTCAACATATCATTTTGAAGCCACAAACATCATTTGATCAATGCTTGATCATGACTCTCAAAATTTGGCTCAGAAATCATCAAAGATGCAAAAGTTGCTATATTTGGACAGTTGAAAAAGTCAACTGAAATTGACCAGAGCATAACTTTCACATGGATTATCAGAAAAATCCCATCCAAAGCTCATTTTGAAGAGAAAGGCATTTCCTACAACTCATATTCATACTTCAAGTCCAAGAAATGCTCTCACAAAAAGTTATCAATTTCAACATTATAGGTCATTTTCAAAAGTCAACAAAAAGAGACTTTAAGTCAAAGACCATAACTTGAGATTGGTAAATCAAAATGACATGGGACCAAAGGCATTGGTTAAAGGACTCAAAGACCTTTCCAAAATGTCCAAGAACATGAGAAAAGCTTAAAAATTGAGCAAGTTATGCCTTGTAGAAGTTGGGAAATTTTTGTGAAATGGCAAAAGTCAACTATCCTTGAAACTTCAATTTTTGACAAAAGGGCCCACTTTCTTCCACTTGATTCAGCCTTGTCATGCCACACACGTGTCCCATGATTAATTTCAAGACCAAATATTGATTTTTCTATTTTATTTAATTTTTGATAATTTAATTCATTTTAAATCTTTAAAAATTCAAATAAAATTCAAAAGTCAATGAAATAGTGTCATTTGAATTGGGATAGCTTCCATATATCATGTGCCAGCTCACAAACTCATGCTAGGGTTAGATTATACACCAAGTCTTGGTTTTGCTTAAAAAAGGGAAAAGTTTGTTAATGGTAAAAGACCAAAGACCAATTCTCTCATGGGCATGGATAAAGGCCAACTAATGACCTAATTCTCTTCCCTCATAAGTGCTAAGTCAAACCCTAACCACAAGAGACACGAAAGGCTGCGCCCAAACACCATTGCCAACTTGGAAAAATTCTCAATAAAACTCAAAACTGAAATCAGTGTTCTAGGTGGATTCAAGTCTTAATTCCTTTTCCAAAAGCTTCCTTGTGGTCTCCTGAACAGATTCCAACCCCCTAACACCAACTCAAACGCAAGGAATTGGTAACAAGACCTTCGACTGTACAGCAAAAAACTCATAAACGCATATCATGTTCTAGACATTTTTTATGCAATTTAATTGTTGATTCTTGTTCCTCATTTGATTTCAAAGCTAACTGACATGATTAATTTCGTTTTTATGCCATATATGTGATTTCACCATGATCAATCTTTAGGGTTTTCCAAGCTTGAATTTAGGGCTTCTGAAACCAAGCAAAATTAGCCCACGAAACCATGACTATTCAAATCGGCAAGCTTGGACGAAGAAGAATGAATGTTCGCGCTCAGTTTATAGAGCCCTGAGGCTTAATCGCTATTTTTCCAAAAGCCCCCTAAAACCACGCTTAAGAAACCGTTGCTTATGTTGTTTGTTTTTTCAGGGTGGTGGAGACGATGAAGCGTGGCAACATGTGATACGTTGTTTTTGAATTTCGCGCGCTTCAGTCACTAACGCATTGTTTGCTTTCATTATATTTGTTGTTTATTTAATTAACGAATGTGTGATAGTGGTGCAGCGGTATAGGTGTTAACTGGTAACCCTCATGACCTGGGCTCAAGTCCCAGGTCTTGCATAATTTCAATATTATTTTTCCAAACGTCTTCCTGTGCAATTTCAAAGGTGGAGCGCATGGTACACCACAATCATCAAGACGTCCACGTGCCTAAGAGGATCAATCAGAAAGCCATGTTCAGAGGTGTACCATAAGCCTCAGTCAAAGGTCCCATACGTGGCCTGGGAAAGTCAACAAATTCCAAAATCAATTGGGCTAGATTGCTGGGCCACGCCTCCACTTTAGGGCCTGAACCCCCTGGTTTGCTTTCTCTATATTTTTCTTGTTTTATTTTTAATTCTTATTTTATTTTCTTTATTTGTTTAAACTAATTACTATTTCTTTACAAATTATAAAATACACAAAAATCAGAAAAAGAGAACAATATAATATTTATTTTATTTTAGTTATGTTCATAAATAAATTGTATGTAAATTAACTTAGTATTAATTTAGGTTGCAACTTTAATTCTTTCTTCCATAAAAAAATCCAAAAATATAGCATTAGGTTAATGACTTTTTATTCCTTTTAATTTTCCTTTTTTTTTGCCATAATATTAGTGATTTATTTATTTTCATAATTAAACTTGTAAACTAATTAGGGTTGCATTTAGGTTAAATTTTAATACTTTCATAATAAACTTAAAAATAATTAGAACTAGGTTTAACATTTCATTTTGGTTTTTAATTAATTCTTTTTTTTATTAAATCTCAAAAAACACAAAAATACTAAAAAACACTTTCTTTTAATTCTTAATTTTAATTCCTTATTAATAATATTTCGCAAAGGGTCCAACGCCCATGTTCGTAATTTATTTTCGCGCATTTATTTTATGTCGTTTATTATAATTATGTAATTCTCCCAAAGCGTTGTAACAATTATACTTTTCGCACTTTTATTTAATTTCTTTATTTACTTTCCGTCAAATCGGGTCCGGTTTAATTTTGGCGATGTGGACTCGCGCCATTTGTAATAGTCTTAGATTTACTTTTCCCGCAACTTTTAACTATTAACAAAAGCATGAAAGAATGTATGGGCTTAAAATAAAATCAAGCGTAGAACACCAATGAACATGACAAGACAAATATCAATGAAAATGATACACGAATCGCACACACCACCCCTAGGGTACGCCTCACTGTTGCCTTGCCCTTCGAAAGGTGATCGTCGAGTAGAGGATGTCTTAGTAAGTCCTCATGATCCGGGACCCTGGCATGAGGGTAGCTTCTAAGGTGTCTTCCCATTGCTCTGGTGATCACCATGTCCCGAACCTCGAATTGACCCGAACACCTCCAACGGTGGTGCTACCTACCTCTCAATGGTGGGATGGCACTACTTTAAAGGACATTTACACAGACGAATTCCTTAGGGTAGGTAGACGACTCATGGATACTTGCTCTCTTCAAAAACAAATCAAAATCTTTTCACACCAACACATTTTCAAAAGCTTTCAAAACAAACTTTTCAAACACTCTGACGTACGAGTCGAACTGAAATTTTTTCAAAGAAACTTTTTTAAACCCACATTGAAAAGCAAACAAACAATTTTGAAAACACATTGAGCAAGTATCTAAGAGCCCATGGATAACCATGGATAGAAAGGGTGCTAACACCTTCCCTTTCTATAATCTACCTCCCGAACCGAGAGCAATCTCTTTAAGGAATTTTTCTGTGCTTTTGTCCTTTCCATTTGGAGAAAATAAAAGACGGTGGCGACTCTTGCTTCCGCGACATTTCGCGAACCAGCTTTAAACAGTCAGTTCCAGATCCACCGATCACACCTGTCAAAGGGAAGATTGTTACTGTGCAGGGTGAGGAGGAATACATGGTTAGTCACTTGAATTCATTCCGGTATATCGAGATGGACGGGGAGTTTATTGAAACCCCCTTTCAACATTTTGAAGAGGTACCTCCAACGTTGGCATCAGCTGAAACAGTGATTGAAGAAGACTTTCCTTTGAAGATGGCTTCCTTGAAGGATGCCCGGGCTGTGATCGAGAAAGGCAAGTGTGAAAACTGGGGTCAACTTCCTGACTTCACTCAAAAGACCGACAAGTTTGGGTTGGGCTTCACTGCGGAGGCTCAGAGGGTTGTTCGCAAAGAAAGGATCAGAAAGCCTCCGGTGTTCATCACCAACCCAAGAGTGAATGCTATCGAGGAGGACGTAGAGGAAGCAGAATTTGACAGTTGGATCTATCCAACAACCAACAACGGACCAAGCAACTGGACGGAAAAAGATTTTACACATATTACATTTGTCACGCAGTAATGAACTCTTTTGTTTTCAATTTGTAACAAACAATATGTTGAAACTTTTATTGGCTCGGTGTCCTACCCGGGGCACCGTGGCTCCATTTGTGAGGGCTTTTTGTATGACATTTCCATATATCATTAATCAAAACATTGGACGTTGTTGCATTTCAAATCTTGTGCTCTTTTTCTTTCTTTGTTATATATTGCAAAACAGCTATATTTACACACACACTCACTTATACAGGTTCCAATCCACTCTGGATCTCACTGGTAACGGCTCTGCTACTGCCAGTTATGACTTCGAAAATCCGATCAACTTGGCCGAAGACGAAGGTGAAGATGATTGCGAAGTGCCTGGTGAACTCGCAAGACTGCTACTCCAGGAAGAGAGGGCCATTCAGCCGCATGAAGAGCCATTGGAAACGATAAACCTGGGTACTGAGACAGATAGAAAAGAAGTCAAGATTGGTGCCAATCTAGGGCTCAGCGTGAAGCAACGATTGATTCAGATGCTGCATGATTACGTGGAAATCTTTGCTTGGTCTTAAGAAGACATGCCTGGTTTGGATGTCGACATTATAGTTCATCACCTGCCTACCAAGGAAGACTTCCCTCCGGTAAAACAGAAGGTCCGCCGCATGCGCCCAGAGATGTCCGAGAAAATCAAAGCTAAGGTTATGAAACAATTTGATGCCGGGTTTCTAGCAGTGACTTCTTATCCTCAGTGGGTGGCCAACGTGGTTCCAGTGCCAAAGAAAGATGGTAAAGTCAGAATTTGTGTTGACTACAGGGATTTGAACAGGGTCAGCCCTAAAGACGATTTCCCTCTGCCTCACATTGACGTTCTTGTTGACAATACTGCTCAACACAAGGTGTTCTCCTTCATGAATGGTTTTTCAGGGTATAATCAGATCAAGATGGCTCCTGAGGATATGGAAAAGACTACCTTTGTCACTCAGTGGGGCACCTTCTGCTACAAGGTCATGCCATTCGGGTTGAAAAATGCTGGGGCAACCTACCAATGTGCCATGGTTGCTTTATTTCATGATATGATCCATCATGAGATAGAAGTGTACGTCGACGACATGATTGCAAGGTCTCAAACTGAGGAGGAACACCTTGACCATCTGCGGAAGCTGTTTGACCGTCTAAAGTTGTACAAGCTGAGGTTGAACCCAAACAAATGCACCTTTGGGGTGAGATCTGGAAAATTGCTAGGTTTCATTGTAAGCGATAAAGGTATTCAAGTGGACCCTGCCAAAGTGAAAGCCATACAAGAGATGCCGACTCCCAAGACAGAGAAAGAAGTCAGAGGCTTTCTAGGACGACTGAATTACATTGCCCGGTTCATCTCACATCTAACTGCTACCTGTGAGCCAATCTTCAAATTGCTGAAGAAAGATCAAGTAGTACGTTGGAACGATGAATGTCAGTCCGCTTTCGAAAAGATAAAGGAGTATCTCCAAGAACCACCCATTCTTATGCCTCCGGTTGAAGGGAGACCTCTAATACTATACTTGACAGTACTTGACAATTCAATGGGGTGTGTGCTGGGGCAGCATGACGAGTCTGGCCGAAAAGAGCACGCTATTTATCACCTGAGCAAAAAGTTTACCAACTGTGAGACTCGGTACTCACTGCTCGAGAAAACTTGTTGCGCTCTGGTATGGGCTGCTCGCCGGCTGAGACAGTATATGTTGACTCACACTACTTTGTTGATTTCAAAAATGGATCCAATCAAGTACATATTCGAAAAGCCCGCTCTGTCCGGAAGAATAGCAAGATGGCAAATGATCTTGACGGAATATGACATCCAATACACAACTCAAAAAGCAATCAAGGGAAGTGTATTGGCAGACCATTTGGCACACCAACCTGTGGACGATTACCAATCATTGAACTTTGAATTTCCAGACGAAGATATCATGGTAGTAACTGATTGTGAAGTACCTGGACCGGATGAAGGACCTGAGGAAGGATCCCGATGGTCTATGCATTTTGACGGAGCCTCGAACGCTTTGGGTAACGGCATCGGCGCTGTGATCAAATCCCCTAAAGGTACTCATACTCCACTCACCGCCCGGCTGTGTTTCAACTGCACCAACAACATGGCAGAATATGAGGCATGTATTATGGGTCTTCAAGCTGCAATTGACTTAAGGATCAAGTTTCTGAGTGTCTTCGGAGATTCCTCTCTCGTGATCAATCAGATCAAAGGCGAGTGGGATACGAAACACCTGAATCTTATTCCTTACAAGGAGTATGTGTTGACTTTGCTTCCCCACTTTGAAGAGATAACTTTTGAACACTTCCCAAGAGAGGAGAATCAGTTAGCGGACGCACTAGCTACAATGTCTTCAATGTTCAAAGTCAAATGGGACAACGAGGCTCCCCAGATCATTATCTGGAAGATGGACGAACCTGCATACTGCTGCGATCTTGAGGCCGAAGAGGTAACCGAAAAACCATGGTATCATGAGTTGAAGAGATACTTGGAAGCTCAGGAATACCCTGAAGGTGCGTCTGTCAACGACAAGAAGTTCCTAAGAAGGTTTGCGGAAAAGTTCTTCCTCAGCAACGGCATTCTCTACAAACGAAACCATGATTCAACTTTACTGCGTTGTGTGGATAAGGCTGAAGCAGAGAAGATCATGGTAGAACTGCATGAAGGTACATTCGGAACACATTCCAGTGGACATACCATGGCAAAGAAAATCCTTCGGGCAGGATATTTCTGGTCCACAATGGAAGCCGACTGTTACCAACATTCTCGAACTTGTCATAAATGCCAGATCTATGCTGATAAGGTGCACATTCCTCCGGTTCCTCTGAACGTCCTGACGGCACCTTGGCCTTTCGCAATGTGGGGCATCGATATGATCGGCGAGATCTGACCGACGGCATCCAACGGGCATCGCTTCATCTTGGTAGCGATTGATTACTTCACGAAGTGGGTTGAGGCAGCTTCCTATGCCACTGTAACCAAGAGTGTCGTGGCACGGTTCATTCGGCATAACCTGATCTGTCGGTACGGCGTCCCGGAAAGGATCATTACGGACAATGGTACCAATCTTAACAACAAGATGATCACTGAGCTCTGCGAGCAATTCAAGATACAACACCACAACTCTTCTCCTTACCGGCCGAAGATGAATGGGGCCGTAGAAGCAGCTAATAAAAACATCAAGAAAATTGTGCAGAAGATGACAGTGACCTACAAAGATTGGCACGAAATGTTACCATTTGCTCTTCATGGGTATCGTACCTCAACAAGGACGTCAACCGGGGCAACTCCCTTTTCCTTGGTCTATGGCATGGAGGCAGTCTTGCCAATTGAAGTCCAGATACCCTCTCTCCGGATAATGAAAGATGCAGACTTGAGTGAAGATGACTGGATCCAGACTCGACTTGATCAATTAAACCTGATTGACGAAAAGAGACTCACTGCTATTTGCCATGGTCAGACATACCAAAAACGGATGATCAGGGCATTTAACAAGAAAGTCAGACCACAAGGGTATCAAGTTGGGGACCTGGTAATCAAACGCATCATCCTTCCTCAAAGTGATCCCAGGGGCAAATGGACCCCTACGTACGAAGGGCCATTTGTGGTTAAACATGTGTTCTCAGGAGGAGCCATGATCCTAACCACCATGGATGGTGACGACCTTCCTCACCCCGCCAATGCAGACATAGTAAAAAGATACTACGCATGAATAAAAGACCCGCTAGGTTGACATACCTAGGCAAAAATAAGGGCTTCCCGGCGAACCAAAAGGGTTCGGGCAAAAATAAGGGATGAAAATGAAAAGAATTTGTACACCCGGCAAGCCGAAAACCTGAAAAGGCGGCTTGGGCAAAAATGGGTATCCCGGTGGACTGAAAACCCGAAAGGGCGGTCCAGGCAAAAGTTAGGGATAAAGCGTAACACTATGTCTCATTGGATCACCTTGCATCCAGAATTCGGCATCAACTATCGGGCTCAGACTTCGGCATCGATCAATCAGCTTCATCTTCAACTAAGCAGCAAAGTGATGAGACGCTTGAAGACATAAAGGCGATAGCAGAGTTAGAACCTAGTGGGAGTATTGTTCACATAGCTGTTTTGTTCCCTTTTCAAAATTGTATAAACTTTATGTTATTCGGCGGCGTTCTCTTACTAGGACGTCAGCCTCTTGTACAAAAACGCCTATTTACAGGCAAACTTCAAAATCAATACAAATTCACTTTTCCAAACAAATTGCCAATTGTTTTTCCTTTTTTCTGTTTTGTCTTGCGAAGAACGTCCAATGTTCATTTTTGATATATGCATTTGACATTGAATTGCTAATTCATAAATACTTGCATGCGAAATAAAGGACTGATTACAGGTGACATCAGAAACAGGGGCAATGTAGAGTTGGCCAGGCAGTCTAGTTGCTCTATCCGCCAAGGTGCCAAGGTAGGTTCAACTGAAGAATGTGACCAAGTTGCCTCAACTCCCCACAGAGTAAGACAAGATTCAGCAATACTCTCTCCAAGAAGAGTTAGTCTATCATCAGCCCTACAACAGGCACCTTATCCCCCTAACAAGTCAGCAGTACTCTCCTCCAGCAGAGTTAGTCTACGGCCAGCCTAAAGGAAGTTGGGTATCCCCAGAAGATATCAACATTCCCCAGCGGAGTATAGGCATTCATCAGCAAGCATCCCCGGCAGTCTTGATCTAAGATTGTTCCCCGGTGGAATACAGACACTCCAGTGGAACCATTTTCCAGTACAGTCCGAAAGTTTCCCCAGGAAAATTGGAATCCATATCCCCAGCAGGTCTTGGAGCTTATCCCTAGTAGACTCTGGAAGCTTATCCCCTGCAGAGTACGGGCGTCCCTCCCCGTTTTCATTCAAAAGTTATTCCTCACAAGAGCTTATAACTGGGTTATCCTTAGCTAATTACCACGGAAGATCGCCCTCAGCAAAGTTCTTCCTATCCCCAGCGGAGTTCATCAAAGTTCCCCAACATAACTTATCAACAGTATCCCCAGTGGAGTTTATCATTGTTATCCCCAGCGGAGTCCATCATTGAAATCCTCAGCGGAGCTCTCATCAAAACTTCAGCGAAGTATCTCTTCCCACAGAGTAATTCCCCTCAGAGTAATCTCTCCAACAAGTTTATTCCCCAACGGAGTCATCTTCTCCTACCGGTGTATTCTTGCAACCATCATCCCCAGCGGGAACGAAGAGCTCTACTCTTCAACGTCAGCCCAGGATTTAATTCCCCGGCCGGTCGTCAAGGATTTATTTTCCTAGACGAAAGTACATTCATAAACATTTCACATTTCATACGTCTTGCTTACATACATGATAAAGTGCATACAACACTATCTCATTTTGAACATCATGACATCATGCATTTCATACATCATGACATTGCATACAACTGATGTTTTGCCTTTTCAGGGAAAAAGACAACCCAAAAGACAACTACCTTCAACTGTCACAATTCCAGATTCAATTCCTGTATCTAGCCAGGGCACATCTGTGAGTGATCAGTTTCCAGATTCGATTCCTGTATCTAGCCAGGGCACATCTGAAGAGTTTGAAGATTCGATTCTTGTATCCAGCCAGGGCATATCTATTGACGACTAATTCCGGATTCGATTCCTGTATCTAGCCAGGGCACATCTGAAGAGTTTGAAGATTTGATTCCTGTATCCAGCCAGAGCATATCTGTTGACGACTAATTCCAGATTCAATTCCTGTATCCAGCCAGGGCATATCTGTAGACGACAATTCCAGATTCGATACCTGTATCCAGCCAGGGCATATCTGCGAGCAACCGATTGCAGACTCGATACCTGTATCTAGCCAGGGCATGTCTGCATGAAGAGATTTAAGATCAACACCTGTAACAAGCCAGGAAAACATCTGTCTTTCTCAAAGTGCGCAAGTTATCGCTAAGGAATCTCTTATGCGATCAACACTTCCAAATGGCATCTATAAGCCCATTCCCGACAAGGTTCTGTCACGACTTCAGATGGCATCTATAAGCCCATCTCCCTATCCACCATCTCTCCAAATGGCATCTATAAGCCCATTCCCGACATCACATTTGCTGATACTCCAACATGCGAGTGCAAATTTCCGGGCACTCTAGTGTCCAATCTCCTTTTACCCTCGAGTCACGAAAGGCAAACTTGCCAATCTAACTCTTCAGGTTCAAGAAGATTGAACAGGGGCAACTGTTGTACCCCAAAATTTTCCCTCCCATTTTCTCAACATTTTTCTCATCACAAGGTCCTTGGAGCTCAAGATCCAGTTAGGGTTTCCTCTGCAAGACTTCTCCTAGCACTGTTGACCTAAATTAGGGTTTGTGTTTGCACAAAGATATTTTGACCTAAAATTCCTAAGAAGACTTTCATGCTTCATGTTGGACTCCTAAGTTTATCCATACTAAGTTTCAAGCTTTGATTCCAACCTTTGCCCAGTCAATTGGACAGTTGACCTGGAAATCAGTTGTATTGGGGAAAAAGTCAACTGTGGCCAGTTGACAGTCAAACCTCATGAAAATTGACCCACATCAACATTATGAACTCATATGGACCATTTGATCAAGTTTGGATCACAATTCCACAAGAAATTTGATCAGATCACCAAAAGGGCAAAATGGTCATTTTTGGGGTTTTGACTGCACAAAGGCAATTTTTGACTGTTTAACCTAGCCAATGGCAAACCAAGCTCACATATGGACTCAAGGACCCCATGTAATTGTCTTGACATACTCCACAAGTTCAAAAGATCCCAAATGCACAAGGTTGACAGTTGAATTTTCCAGTCAATTGATCAATTTTTGACTGTATACTGAAAAGTCAAACTTTGACTTTTTAGTCAAAATCAAGTGTCAAGATTCATTTTTCATCAAAACATGCCAAATCATGAAACTTGTTCATCAAGAAATCAAGAATCACAAATTAGGGTTTGAAACTTGTACACAAATCACTCTAACCAAGACTAATGTATGCAGCATAGATTGGGGGCCTGTACAAGCTAGAAACACCAAGTTGATTTTCTTGCTTAAAGTTGAAGTAACCTTGCATAACAACTCCCAACTCTCATCTCAGCAAAGATAACCTTAAGCAAAGCTATTGTACTCATTCAAAACACCAACCCTGACCTGAAACACAAGCCAACCACTTCCAATACCTTCTCAAACACAGAACCACCATAAAACTGCAAAAACAGGGCATAAGCTGCAGTTGGACTTCCATAGTTCATTCCACTTGTGCATTCTTGCTAAGACTTATTCAAACACATCCCACACCATCCCTTGAAATTGTTCCAAGCCCTAAACACGGCCTGTAACACCCCTAGCTAACATCACCATTTCCATATTTTCTGTTTTGCAGTTGAAGTGCCATAACACGATTCACTTGGTTTTGAAGCAAACCAAAGGTTGGAATAGCATCCTGGGATATCAAGGAAGCTATACAAATCATTACCTTGCCTTGTAAGCATCTCCATTGTTGCACACGTTTCCAACTGAACAGGTAAGTTCATGAACTCTTATCTCTCTATCCAGGCATAGTTAGGTTTAGATTTGTGAAGAAATTATGTCACATTCATAGCCCTGAACATGCCCATATCATTAGTTTTCATTTATGTTATGTGTGCTTATAGAATTTTAAGTCTGAACATTGAATGAAAACTAGGTCAGGAATTGGGGGAGAAGAAATTCTCTCTCATTTCTGAGAGTTAGGATGAGTTCTTTATATGTCCAGAATCGTGGTTTGATGCTTAACATTTTTCATGTTATGAGTTTGTGCTAAAAGTCCAGGAATCCAGATGTTTGAATCAGTGTAGGAGGCGCGCGTTTTTTGACAAAATTCTGGCCAGAGGTTGAAGAAGGTCCTTTGGGCTGGGCTTGTTCTATTTTTCTTATTTACACCACCTTTTTACTTTGGAACCCCCTTGGCCCATTGTGCTTATTTGAAACATTTTTTAACTTTTTCTTGTTATTTCTGACTTGTTTATTTTTTCTCATAATATTAAAAATATAAAAAATATTTTTCAAACCATTTTTGTATTTATTAAGCATTTATTGGTTTAAATTAACATTTGTACATAAATAAATACATAATACTTTTTGTTTAGAATATTAAGAATAATACAGAATATATTTATTTTTTAATTTTTATTTTATTTTATCTTCTGAAAATATTATATATAAAATATACTTTTCTTGTAAATATTAAATATTTTTATTTTTTTGTATATATTTAATCTATTTAGTAAATAATGCAAATACATATATATTTATTAGAATATTTAGGATAAAATACAAAATATATACATTTTTATTTTTATTAATATTTAACATTAAAAATACCTTTTTGACAAATATACTTCTCTTTTATTTATTTTTTGTATATAATTAATAAATATTGCATATATTATATAATAAATACTTTTATTTGTAAAATTAGGGTTTTTGCCCTAAACATAAAAATATTCAAAAAATTAACTTTTCTTTTATTTTTTTTTTTAGTATTTTATTTTATTTGTGAATAAAAAATATACACTTACACAAGAATACCTTCACATATACATTGTTCCATTCTTACACATTTATACATTTATATTTGCGCAATTCAATTTGGTTGTAAATATTGGGTGCTATCCTCCTATAAGGTTTCATCCCCATTTGAACATTTGTACCCCCATTCCCATGATCATTGTGTAATAACTTAGGACTTTTAAATTTTGCACTTTAAATGCTTTCTAAATATGCCATGTTAGAATTAGGGTTTTGTATGCAAATCAAAAACAACAAAACAGTTTGACCTAAATTCAAGATAAACAAGCATGAAAAAGGACAACACTAATCACACTTGCACCCCTAGGGTATTCCACTTGTTGCCTTCAATAATGGGCCATATTGCATGTTATGTCTCTTTGGGCAAAGCAAAACAAATCAAATGATCATAGTCCCTCAATGACGCTTTCGAAAGTTGCCTAAAAAATGATCAAGTCCCTTAAAAGAAAATTGCCCAAAGATACTTGGCACCATTGCAATCATGGTCTAAACGATGACCCGCGCCCGTCCCGTTCACATCCTAACACAAGATTGTCCACCAAATACAATGGTGGAACAAAATTGTTAAAAGGGTTAAAACATAGCAAAGATCTTTGAGAAATTTAGGGTAGATAGCTCTTGGTTACTTGCCCCTTGCAAAACAAAAAAACACTTGCCTATTTTTTAAAACACACATCAGTACACTTTCAAAACAACTTTCAAAAACATTGAAAACCTTTTCAAAAGACATACACCTTTGTATACATCCCAACATGGATCATTACAAAGGTTGCCACCACATTGGCCTCTTTTCAAAACATTTTCAAACCCACACACACAAAGCACCATTTCAAACAATTGAAAACCAAGGCAAGTTGATCTAAGCAAGTAACTAAGAGCCCATGGATAACCATGGATAGAAAGGGTGCTAATACCTTCCCTTTCTATAATCTACTCCCTGAACCCAAGAAAACATCTCGAAGGTTTTTGCTGTGCTTTTTAACCTTTCCTTAGGATAAAATAAAAAGTCGATGGCGACTCTTGCTCAACCGAAACATTTGCGAAAACAAACGCAAAACCTCAAGTCAGTTCTCCCACCGTATCACACTACTCTTATGCTTTCTGTATGATATTTAACTCTTGATAAAAAGCTGCAAGCCTTTAGAGGGAGGATGACGAAACAATACCGTAATCTCATACATTATGCTTTTGAACAGACCTTGCTGATGATGTACATGCATTTCTTTCAATTCCCAAACACTGGAGTTATAAGGAAGATAATCCCTAGTCAACCCCTTCGAGCCAAAGAAGTAGGAGTTTTCTGTTCTAAACAAATCGAAAACTTTGATTTAAACTTGGGGCAGGGTAGTATCTCAGTTAATTCAAAAGAAAATGCGCACTGAAGTCGCAAACTCTCAGTTCGTAATACAACGAACGACGTCAAAGAAAAGCATTCCTATCAAATCAAAAGACAAGGGTGGTTCCCTACCACATAGGCAGTCATTATCTCTCAAAAAAGAAAAAGCCCATTGAGCCAAAACCTGTAAAAGAAGCTCAAGAAAGCTGGGGCATCCTGTTGACTGTGATCTCGAAAACAGAGACAGTCAGGCAAAAGTTAGGGATAACAAATCAAAATCAAAATAGAGAGGTCATTACAAATCCTCAACAACATGAAAAATGTTGCAAAGAAAAAAGGGGATGATGACTGCCTCCCAAATTCAACTGGTGAACCATCACCCAAAAAGTCGTTCCAAACTCGAATAGAGTGCGACGCACAATTAACTGAGCTTAAGATTGAAGAACATCACGAAGAGCGGGTGGGTACAAATATACTTTGAGCCTTTATCCTTTGTTTCTTAAACCGTGAACCAAGCCACGTTACAACCCGTCAAAAGTCCTAATTGAAGCATGGGTTAGTTCGAAAGCATACTGTTACAAAAGGTATCCTGACTCCTGTAAGGCTTTGCTCTAAAATCTTGTGTTGATTTGTCTTATAAAAAGTTTTCTGCTAAAAAATGCATTTTTTAAAACTTCGAGACAAACATAAACTTTGCATTGCTTGAATATCACTGTTTGCATTTGACTATTTGTTTGACAGCAAAGAAATTCATACAGCGAATGTTCGGAGGAACGAAAACTCTCAGTGAGTAAAATCACTTCAAAAGGATGACACTTCCAACGACAAGTCTCCTATCAACAAGGGGCATGACATGTCACCATCCAATTAACCTGGGGCAGTCCAGTCAAGGTTTCAACAGATCTTTCAAAGTTTAGTTAACCTGGGGCAGTCCAGTCAAGATTTCAACAAATCTCTCAAAGTTCAGTGAATTTGGGGCAAGTCTCCTTCATCACCACTTGGGGCATTCGAATGTCAAAAGTGTTCAACAATTCCTTCATCACCTGTTGGAAGATACGGTCCATATATGCTCCAGACACGGTTTCCATTCTGTAACATTTCTTAAGTTCCAGATCAACACCTGTAACAAGCCAGGAAAATATCTGTGGACGACTGATTGTGGATTAACACCTGTAACAAGCCAGGAAATCATCTACATGAAGAGATTGAAGATCAATACCTGAAACAAGCCAGGAAAACTATCTTTCTTTCTTAGGTCAGAGATCAACACCTGAAACAAGCCAGGACAGTATCTCCTCGACCAACATTTCTTAAGTTCCAGATCAACACCTGTAACAAGCTAGGAAAATATCTGTGGACGACTGATTATGGATTAACACCTGTAACAAGCCAGGAAATTATCTACATGAAGAGATTGAAGATCAACACTTGTAACAAGCCAGGGAACCATCTTTCTTTCTCAAGTCAGAGATCAACACCTGAAACAAGCCAGGACAGTATCTCCTTGACCAACCTGATCAATACCTGCAACGATCAAAAGATTCTCGACTTCCCCAGCCAGAGAGCCTTCCAGAAGCTAACTCCCCTCAGAGTCAAGTTTCAAAATCCCCAGTGGAGCCAAAACTGTCAATCCCCAGTGGAGCTAAAACTTCCAACTATCAATCCCCAAGCAGAATGAAGACTCTCATTTTCAGGTCCCCACAGAATATTCGAATATTCTCCAATGAAGATCTCCTCAAGGCAATAATCCCCAGTAGATTGGCATACAACCCAAGCTCCGGATTCCCCAACAGCGGTCCCAGGATTTCTCACTTTCAACAATCAAAAGATTCTTGCCTTCCCCTGCAGCAGTCAAGAATTCACTTTCCCCGACAGCAGTCAAGATTCTCCTATCCCCAACGGAGTTCATCAAATTCCCCAACATAACTTATCAGTGGAATCCCCAGCGGAGTTCTCATCAAAACCTCAGCAAAGTATCTCTTCCCACAGAGTAATTCTCCGCAGAGTAATTTCTCCAACAAGTTTATTCCCCAACAGAGTCATCTTCTCCTACCGGTTTATTCTTGCAACCATCATCCCCAGCGGAAGCGAAGAACTCTACTCTTCAACATCAGCCCAAGATTTAAGTTCCCGACATTCGTCAAGGATTTATTTTCCTAGTCGAAAACACATTCATAGACATTTCACATTTTATACATCATGACGCATGCATATACGCATCATATCACACAATCTCATTTATTCTTGAAAACATCATGACCTCATGCATTTCATACATCATGACATTGCATACAACTGATGTCTTGCCTTTTCAGGAAAAAGGACAATCCAAAGATGATTACTATCAACTGTCACAATTCCAGATTCGATACCTGTATCCAGCCAGGGCATATCTGTAGACGAAAAATTCCAGATTCGATTCCTGTATCCAGCCAGGGCATATCTGTAGACGACAAACTCCAGATTCGATTCCTGTATCTAGCCAGGGCATATCTGTGAGTATTTGATTGTGGATTCGACACCTGTATCTAGCCAGGGCATGTCTGCATGAAGAGTTTCCAGATTCGATACTTGTATCCAGCCAGGGCATATCTATAGACGACCAATTCCAGATTTGATACCTGTATCCAGCCAGGGCACGTCTGTAAGCAACCTTTTGAAGTTCCGGATTCGATTCCTGTATCTAGCCAGGGCATATCTGTAGACGACAAATTCCAGATTCGATACCTGTATCCAGCCAGGGCATATCTGTAGACGACAAATTCCAGATTCGATACCTGTATCTAGCCAGGGCATATCTGTAGACGACTAATTCCAGATTCGATACCTGTATCCAGCCAGGGCATATCTGTAGACGACTAATTCCAGATTCGGTACCTGTATCCAGCCAGGGCATATCTGTAGACGACCAATTCCAGATTCGATACCTGTATCCATCCAGGGCATATCTGTAGACGACTAATTCCAGATTCGATACTTGTATCCAGCCAGGGCATATCTGTAGACGACCAATTCCAGATTCGATTCCTGTATCCAGCCAGGGCATATTTGTGAGTATTTGATTGTGGATTCGACACCTGTATCTAGCCAGGGCATATCTGCATGAATAGTTTAGAGATTCGATACATGTATCCATCCAGGGCACGTCTGTAAGCAACCTTTTGAAGTTCCGGATTCAATTCTTGTACCTAGCCAGGGCATATCTGTGAGCGTTTGATTGTAGATTTGATACCTGTATCTAGCCAGGGCATATCCGCATGAAGAGACTGAAGATCAACACCTGTAGCAGGCCAGGAAATTATCTTTCTTTCTCAGATACGCAAGTTCTCGCTAAGGAATCTCTTACGCGATCGACACCCTGGATGGCATCTTTAAGCCCATCTCCACAACTATCCATTACACTTCCAAATGGCATCTATAAGCCCATTCCCGACAAGGTTCTGTTACACTTCCAAATGGCATCTATAAGCCCATTCCCGACAAGGTTCTGTCACATCTCCAGATGGCATCTATAAGCCCATCCTCCTATCCATCATCTCTCCAAATGGCATCTATAAGCCCATTCCCGACATCACATTGTTGAGGCTCCACTATGCGAGTGCAAATTTCTGGGCACTTTAGTGTTCAATCATCTTCCACCTTCGGATCACGAAAGGCACGCAAGCCAATCTACATCCTCAGGTCTAAGAAGATTGAACAGGGGTAACTGTTGTACCCCAAAATTTGCCCTCCCATATTCTCCAAGATTTGTCAAGAATCAGTCAAACAGAATTTTTTTGTCAGTCTAGCCAAATTAGGGTTTTCATGGACTTTTGATACAGTTCAAACAAATTATTAGGGTCTGGTTGATTTTGGCTCAGGTTTTGATCAGGCGGACGCTTCTTTGATATTTAATCAAGAATCAGGGTTTTTGTGTGCACATTCTCAGAAAGAATTAATTCTGCATTCCTTTTCAAATTACTCTAAGATATGGACTGAGGCTGTTGATTGAGAATTTGCAGTGTTTGGATTTAATCAGTGAAAAAAGGACATGTGGACGTTTGTTGTTTAGCTGTGCAATGCTTTGATTATTCGGAACGCCAGTTGTTTATTGATTATTTATTTGTTCTAAATTAGAATAGTTGGGATAAATTCCAGTTATTATAATTTAAGAAAATATGAATAATTAAATAAATAATTGAAGAAGAATTAAAAGGAACATCAATAATAAGAATTTTATTCATTTTAATTATTTGTACAATTGTTATTTAAATACAGTAATTATTTACAAGTATTTATAATAATAATGGTTACAATGATTAAAATTGAAATAAAATTGAATCCTAAGTTTTTCTAAATCTTCATCCTCCGGTTGCTGCTCCCCATTTCTCAATTGATTTTCACCTGCAAAAAAGAAAAAGAAAAGTCAAAAGCAGATGAAATTAAAGAGCAGACAGATAAAAAATGAATTCATCATTAAAAGTAACTGGCCGGAATCAGTTGTCCCCCTCTCTGCAAATCACGAGATTTCTCCCGGTTCACAAAGAGGGATAGAAAATGCTTGCAAATAAAGTATGAAATGCACAAAAGTTACAAATTGCACAAATCCAAAGTTTGTCAAACATACTGCATAAATCCAAAATTCCAAACCAAGGATAAAAGGCAAACTGAATAGCAAACTAAACTGTTCAGAATTGCAAAACATGCCTAACCAAGGTCACAATTCCAAACTAAGCTAAAGTTGTCAAAGCAACTGTCCAAAACATCAACAAGTACAAAAGGCTACCCAAAAGCTGTCAAGAAGTACAAAGAAGCAGAAAATCTGGAAAAAAGAGATAAGAGATATGCAGAGCTAAGCAACTAATGCAAGCAACATCAAAATATTCATCATTTTCCTAGGCCAGTACCTTTTCAGAAATAGTACATTTCTAAAGCAATAAAAATACTTTTTAAATGTGTGGAGAGAGAAAAAGAGAGAAAGAAGAAAGGCTTACAGGGCTTAGGCTTAGAAGGATATAAGACAAACTGAGATAGAACAGTAAAGGGGGCAGAAATATCACAAGTAATCAAAAACTCTCCAAACTGTAACAATAAAAAACCAGAGCTGCCTCCAAACAGGATAAGCCTAAAACCTGCACCAAAAGCTACAAAGCCAAAAATGTTTCAAGGCATCAAACCAGTTCACAAAACATAAACATCCAACCTTTCAACAAGCCAACCATCAAACTGCTCAAACCAACCTGCATAACTACAAACAAATATACAAACAGCAGGTTAAGCCTCAAATCCATAAGCCTATACCCTGTTCCAACTCAGCTTCAAAAAGCCTAAAGCCTGCTGAAACCAGAAGCTTACAAGCCTCAAGCCTTACCTGCTGCAAACCCAACCTGTCAAAAGCCATAGCCTAAACTAACAGCATACCAAGCCTGTAAACTGTCATCAGACCAACAAAGCCAGAACTCACCATCAAACCAGAAAGAAGCATACAAACTGATACAAGCGCGAGCCTGAAGCCTCAACAGAAGCCAAGCCTCAAAGCCCTCAAGCCTAACAAGCCTTAATCCTTGCCAAGCATCAAGCCTATAGCTTCAAACATCAAGTCAAACAAGTCTCAAGCTCTCAGAACTTTGTTCATCATTGAGCGAGCCAGCAAGCATACAAAGCATACGAGGCAAACAGAGAAGAAGAAAAGAACATTATACAAGGGTTTTTTCAGCATTAATCATGAAACCCTAAAGAAGCGAGATAAAGGTACCATTTTTTCCAGCAAGAGCAAGCTAGCATCACTCAGCATCGCGCTCCTCCGCCTGGCCGCCCAAAGCGCCTCCAATTCCGTCTCCTCCTCCGTCTCCAAAAGGTAGTATCCCTCCCTTTTTTTTCTTTCACGCACCTCAAACAACAACAACACTTAAAAATCAGAAAATGAAACTAAAACATGCATGAGCAAGACAAAACACGAAACCCTAGGACGAAACAGAGAAGCTGTTACCTTTGCTTTGTCACTCCTTGAGCGATCCATGGAGAGAGAAGGAGCGGACGATAGCGCTGGTGGCTAGGCAAGGAAGGATCTTGCTCAGAAACGTTTGGCTCCGTGAGAACGAAGACAAAGCAAAATAGAGGAACACCGCTCTGAGCCTAACCCTAATCCTTTCTGAAACAACAAATTCCAACCCTTACAAATTTGTTAAATGCACAATGGGCCGGTTCCCCATCTAAGCTTAAGCCCAACTGAACCCTTTGGCATTTGACCCCCCTCCTGGCGCACATACCCCCCCTTGTCTTTTTATTCTGCTTTGTGTTTGGGCCTAAAACACTAAAGCCCGTTTTAATTCTTTCTAACTAATACCTTTTTATCATATCACATCTCTTTTTAAATAAATTAACATACTATTTTTTACATCAAATTTTTATTAACTCTTTGATTTTATAACATAATTTAATTAAAAAATACATTGACTCCTATTTATATAAAACTTTTTAATTACTCTTTTTTTATTTTTAGTTGAAAATACATAAGAATTGAATTTGGAATTAAATAACTTTTTTTTGTTGTATATAAAACATTAATTAAATACCTAGACAATAGGATAATTAAACTTAAAACATTTTTTTCTTTTCTTTAATTAAAACATTTTGTTTTGTACATATTTAACAAAAAGACAAAAAGATAGTAATACTAAATAAACAAAATACATTAAATACATTAAGTTAACAATACTTAATAAATACACTTTCTCAACTTGTAAATAAATCACATACACATTTACAATACACAAATACATTGATACATTTACATTTGCTTATCTTGTACATTTGATACATATTCCATTTGCGATTGCAATTCGATTTGGTTGTAAATATATTTGGACACTACTCTCCTATTAAGTCTCATCCCCATTTGTAAATATTTGTATCTCCACTCCCGGATACTTATTTGTAATAGCGTAGACTTTAAATTCCCGCAATTTATCGCTTTCAATTATACCATGTATAGACCTAGGGTTTGTATGTACATAAAATCAAACGCTAGATAACCTAATACAAAGACAAATACATGAAATCAATACACAATCACACTTACACCCCTAGGGTAATCCCGCTTGTTGCCTTCCAAAATGGGCCATGCTTGCACGTTGAGTTTCTTTGGCAAAACGAATCAAAATGATCATAGTCCCTTGATGACGCTTTCGAAAGTTGCCTATCAAAATGATCAAGTCCCTTCAAATAAAATTGCCAAAGACACTTGGCATCATTGCATTCATGGTCTAAACGATGACCCGCGCCTGTCCCGTTAACATCCTAACGCAAGATTGTCCACCAAATACAATGGTGGAACAAAATTGTTAAAAGGGTTAAAACATGAGAAAAACCTTTGAGTAAATTTAGGGGTAGACAACTTTTAGTTACTTGATCAACTTGTAAAATACGCTTGCCTACTTTTCAAAACCCACTCCACAAACACTTTCAAAACAAACTTTCAAAAACATTTGAAACATCTTTTCGAAAAGATACACACCTTTGTATATACTCAAACACGAGTCATTACAATGGTTGCCTAGACAAGGCCTCTTTTTCAAAACATTTTCAAAACACGCACACACCATTTCAAGCAATTGAAAATTAAGGCAAGTGATCTAAAACAAGTAACTAAGAGCCCATGGATAACCATGGATGAAAAGGGTGTTAATACCTTCCCTTTTCATAATCTACCCCCCGAACCCACGAAACATCTCAAAAGGTTTTTCCTGTGCTTTTTAACCTTTCCTTAGGATAAAATAAAAAGTCGGTGGCGACTCTTGCTAAACCGAACAAGTGCGAAAACAAACGCAAAACCTCAAGTCAGTTCTCCCACCGTATCACATTATATAATCAATTACATATAATCGGCCAAATTACATAAACTCAATGTTGTTTACCTGACAATCCATGAGTTAGTGTAAGTACTGGTTTTCTCAACTTTCCTTCTTATGTTAGACAACACTGCATCATCTGCCAAATTTTGGAACCTCTTCCTATTGGTTGCCCACCTCTCCATATAATATGTTCTGATCTCTTCCAGCATTGTTACTAAAGGCTTGGACCTTGACTCAAGGATCACACTGTTGAAAGATGCTGACATGTTGTTGAGAACAACATCACATTTGTAGTTGCCTTAAAGTAGGATCTACTCTAGAATCTGGGAGGTGTCTTCATCATATGGAGAAATGCATCATTACTGATATGCTTCATTGCCTTCATTTCTATTTCACATGCTTGTTCATATGTTGAATTTGCAGCCTTTCAAATTATCTCCTTCAACATCTTCCCAGAATACCTCTTCCTAAAGTTGTTGTACAAGTGCCTCACACATAATCTTTGCTCAACATCTGGAAAAAGCTCATCCATGACTTGTAGTAGACCCTGAAAAACAACAAACGACATCACATCATAATATATAGCAAAAAAGAAAAATAAGAATCTATGTAAGCATGTTTACACACCTTTTGTTCATACGAAAATGCATGTTTACACATCATTAACTACATCATTAACCTAATGTTCAACATTATCACCTACATAATTAACTACATCATTAACCTCATGCTCAACATTGTCACCATGCAAACCTACATCATTATGCTCTTGCCCAACATTAGAACCCTCCACCCCTACAACATTACCCTCCTGTCTAACTACTTCTTCAAAAAAAATTTAGAGTAACTCTTCTTCCACATTTACAATGTTAGCATTGTCTACTTTTGCTTCTATAGGAAATTCACAATATTTTGGCCTAGCTATTTTGTTGAATATAGATGTCAACACTTAGATGCACCCTGTAAAGATCAGCTATTTCTAAGGCTTCTTTATCATTAACCAGTTCATTCATTTCCAAATTAGGATCTTTGTACCAATTTCTCTCAAACTCCTTATAACTTAACTCCTTAAGAACACCAATAAACTCAAAATAGCCCCATGTGTATGCATCTATTATCAAGTCTGAAATATCTCCTCCTTCATACACATTATTATCACCATCAACGAATTCACCACTATGATGAATTGTTAGATTTAGAAATTCATCCATTACACCTAAATCAGAACAAACCCTAAATAAGAAACATTCTAAAAAAAACCTAAATCAGAACAAACCCTAAATAAGGAACATACTAAAAAAAAATCCTAAATCAGAACAAACCCTGTAATGGCATAAATGAGAAACTTGTACTCAAATATGATTTCAACCTTCAATCTTCTGTTGATTCCTCCTTCAATGTCACATGCAAACCAGAGCCAACTTCATCCTTTCAACCTTCGAGTGATGTGTGTCCTTCCTATTGTTGTGTGGTCTTTCATATACCAGGGACTTGTTTTTTTATTTAATGATATATACACGTATTATCCAGATCAGCCTTCAAATAAGCTATATGGATAAGCAAAACAAAACATCACGGACAGAAGCGAACAGAAAGATAAACGTGCCACCATTTTAATAGAGAAGGGATCTATTTGAACGTTTTAAAAATTAAGGGACCAAACTGGACCTCGAAGTAAAGTTAAGGCACGAAAAAAAATGGTATTTTGCCTAAATAATTATATACTTATGCAAATTATATTTTTTAATGATAAAATGGTAATATTTATCCTAAAAATGCTATAAATATTTGTTTTGTTAAAAAACATGAGACAATTATGATATATGAAAAACACAACTTTCTAAAGAAAAACACAAATTTGTCATTCTTCAACTATTTTATTTGTCATTTTTTTTGTTAAAATAATTTTATTTATTATTATTATTATTCATATTACTCGACCCATGGGTTCGCACGAGTCTATTAGTAGACTAAAATTGATATACAACATTTTTCTGTTATTCTAATTATAATACATCACATACTAACACAAAGAAACTGTATAGATCTAATTATACTTCTTTACTCCAAAATTGATTTTTCTTACATTGCAACAAGACATAAAATAGGTCAACTGATTACACTAGTAAAATACAACCACATATACTAAGTTTCATAAGAAAAAATAAAATGAACCTAAACTCTAGGTACAAACTTAAAAAACAAAAAACCTAATAACTTCACACAAAAAATAATATTATGCGACCCATACAAAAGCACAGATCTTTTACTAATTTATCAAAATAGTATTATTTAGATAAATTCAATTATGAGAATTACGGTAGTTTTAACCCGTGTCTTCTCGAAATTGAATTTTGTCCTGACAATACTATCCAAATAAATCAAGTTTTAAGTATAATGACAGTGTCAAAGTTGTTGGTGCACAAAGAAGAGATGAAAGGTAAAAGGAATATATTTAATGACGGCTACAAAAACAAGGAATAATGATTTACAATGAATTACATTGACCTACCTCACTAGGCTATTTATACACAAAATTGGGGTATAATAAAACACTTAAATATCCTCTAACAAAGATATAAAAAGATATTCCTAAAATACAAATTATTTCTAACATCATCCCTTAATTTATATTTATCCAAAACTGACAACACCAATTCCATCCCTTAAACTAAGAAATTGATCAGTCTTGATAGCCTTTGTTAGAACATCTGCCAGCTGCTTCTGGGTGCTACAGTGCACAACTTCTAATATTCCATTCTGAATCTGATTCCTCATAAAGTGATACTTGGTCTCAATATGCTTGCTTCTCCCATGCAGCACTGGGTTCTTGGCAAGATTGATTGCAGAATTGTTATCAATCATAAGCTTCAGAGGTTTATTTTCCCCAATCTTCAGATCTTTCAGCAATTTCAGAATCCACACATCTTGGCATGCAGTCAGAGCGCCTTCAATATATTCAGTTTCACAGGTTGACAGTGCAACAACAGGTTTCTTCTTGGAACACCAAGAAATAGAACCTCCCAGAAATTTGAATAAGTACCTATAAGTACTTCTTCTGTCAACTCTATCTCCACACCAATCAGAGTCTGAATAACTCAGAAGTTCTGATTCGATCTTTCTTCTAGACGGAAATAACACTCCATACTTCAGAGTTCCCTTCACATACCTCAGAATCCTGACAACAACTTGGTAATGAGACCACTTTGGTTTACTCATAAATATGCTAACCATTCCAACTGTATAGAAAATAGCAGGTACGTTATTACACAAATACCTCATAGAACCAACCAACTGTTTAAAGGTTGTAACATCCACATCCTCTCCATCAGAATCAGAGTCCAACTTCTGATTCGTATCAGCAGGTGTGATAGAAACTTTGCAATTTTCTAGCTTAAATATCTTACTAAGCTCAAGTTCATACTTCATCTGATGCAAAATGATTCCTTTCTCAGAATACATAAACTCCATCCCTAGAAAGAAACTCATTTTCCCAAGATCTGTCATCTCAAACGCATTCATCAGAACCTTCTTGAACTCAACTATTTCTTGTTCTGAGCTTCATGTTAGCAATATGTGATCAACATACAAACATACCAAAATCATATTACCTTCTGAAGTATGATGAACATAAACATCATACTCCATCTCACACTTCTGAAACCCTTGTTCCTTGAAAAACGAATCAACCTTCAGATTCTAGGCTCTGGGCGCTTGCTTCAATCCATACAAGGCTTTATGTAATTTGAACACCATCCCTTCCTGATTATTTTTCTCAAATCTAGGAGGTTCTGACACGTATACCTCTTCTTGTGATAGACCATTCAGAAATGCAGATTTTACATCTAAATGCATCAGAGGCCAATTCCTGTTAGCAGCTATTGCAATCACTTGTCTGATTGTTTCATGTCTCACTACAGGTGAAAACACTTCAAAGTAATCCAGCCCAGGCTTCTGTAGAAAGCCTCTTGCTACTAATATTGCTTTTTGTTTTCCAATTGACCCATCTGGATTTAGCTTCTGCTTGAAAACCCATCTGATGCTGATGGCTTTCTTGCCTTTTGAAAGGTCTGTCAGCTTCCAAGTCTTGTTTCTCTCTATAGCATAAAGTTCTTCTTTCATGGCCTGTAACCAAACTTGCTACTTAAGAGCCTCCTCCGTGCTCACGGGTTTAGAGTCTACTAATATTTCATGCTGAATAACTTCTCCTTCAGAGTCTACTTCAGTGTCTTGCAACATGTCAAACTCTGCAAATCTTTTTGGAATGCTTCTGACTATTTGTTGCCTCTGAATTGGAACTTCAGAACCTTGGACACCAGAACTTTCCCCTTCAGAAGCGCTTACTTCAAAAATTGGACTTTCTCCAGAATCTTGACTGTCTTCAGAGTTTGGATTACCATCAGAGTCAGAGCCTGAATCATCTTCAAAAGTTGAACCACCTATGCCTTCAGAAGTTCTACTTTCAGAATCATGATCACCGTCAAAGGTTGAATTTCCTTCAGAAGCTCCTCCTTCAGAAGGTCCATCCTTAGAGTCAATATTTCCACCAGAAACATGATCATCTTTAGAAGCTTGTCCTCCAGAACCTACATCTTCAAAGTTTTCCCTTCTAGAAGCATGATCACCACCAGATTTTGGATGAACATCAAAATCTAGATCAGAATCAGATTCACCATCTGACTCACCTTCGGAGTTTCCAGAGTCATCATCTTCTGACTCATCATCAGAATCTTCAGCGTCATCTTCTGATTCTGACTCATATTCAAACACTCCTTCAGAGTCAGAATATTCAGAGTCATCTTCTTCCCCTCCAGAATTAGAAAATGACAATTTCACCGGTTCCTCATCAGATTCATAAGCCATAAATAGCACAGGTTCATCATCAGACTCTCCTCTGGCTATATTTTCTTCTTCTGACTTCCTTTCTTTGTTTGACCAGCAATCTTTGGTATAGTGACCAAAGTTCTTGCAACAGTAACACTGAACATTCTTCTTGTCAAACTTCTCCTTTCCCTTATGGACATTCTTTTGTCTATCAGAATTTGAAGCTTCTGGCCTTTGACCATCATTAGTTTTCTTCCTGGCTTCTGACCAAGTCTGCTTCTGATACTTCTTACCAGAAGTTACTTTCAGAGCCTGCTACTCTACTTCCCTCTCAGAAGTTCTCTCAGTCATACGTAACTCATGCGCCTCTAGACTGCTTTGCAACTCTTCAACTCTCATGGTGCTCAGATCTTTGGAATATTCAATTTCTACCACATTGTAATCAAACTGAGAAGTTAAAGATCTCAATATCTTCTCAATGATTACTTGTTCAGAAAGAGTTTCTCTAAAAGCTTTCATCTCATTAGTGATCAGAATCACTCTAGAGATGTACTCAGAAACCTTCTCGTTGTCCTTCATGTTGAGATTCTCATATTGCTTTCTGAGAGACTGAAGTTTCACCTTCTTCACTGATGCGTCACCACCATAACATCTGATCAGTGTGTCCCACGCAGCCTTTGCTGTTTCAGAATCAACAATCTTCTCAAACACATTTGCATCCACACATTGATGAATGTAGAACAATACCTTCTGATCTTTCTTCCTTAGCATCCTCTGTGTTATCTTTTGTGCCTCTGTTGCGTCTGTTTCTAACAGATCATAGCCATCGGTGACAAGATCTAACACATATTGAGAGCCAAACAACACGCGCATCTGGATCTTCCAACGATTCTAGTTTTGCCGTCAAATACTATAAGCTTGGAATGGATATCGCAGTTGTTTCCGTTCATCTTCTACCTTGTGCAATTTACACAGAAACTCAATAAAGCAGTGTTTCCCAAATCTCCAGAATCAGAAACAACGATCATCAATCACACAACACCTCACTGTTCTCTCGTGTTTCCCGTGGATTTCTAACCAGAGCTCTAGATACCAATTATTGGTGCACAAAGAAGAGATGAAAGACAAAAGAAATATATTTAATTACGGCTAAAAAATAAAGAATAATGATTTACAATGAATTACATTGACCTACCTCACTAGACTATTTATACATAAAATTAAAGTATAATAAAATACATAAATATCATCTAACAAAAATATAAAAAAATATTCATAAATATTCCTAAAATATAAATTATTTCTAACAAAAACAACACAATTTTCAAATAAATGGAGTGTCCTAATTTTACTATTTAGGTATAATTAACATAATACATATACATGTATATAAAACAAAAACCATGATGATTAAAAAAACCGTACGCATCATCCCAATTACTTCTAATATATAATTATAATGTGATCTAAGAGGACAAAGAACTGATCGGCTACAAGAACATCATATTAAGGGTCAATCTTCGGCGGTGCACGACTTAAAAATTAATGTTGCTTGCACGTCCAATCACATGCTTTTTTTTTTTGGTTACTGCATGTGTTAAAACATTTTAGATACATCGTATTAAGGAGTCATGACTTTAAGTTTAATTATTTTATTTAATCTTCTTTGTCCTACGTAAGATATATAACTAGTCAATTAGTTATGTAGTTATGTAGTTTTGTATGTTTTCTATAGAAAACAAAACCTAGAATTATTATATACGAATAAAATACGAATGATCAATATATTATAGAGACAAATTAGTCGCACTATCATTTTTTTTAAAGTTTAATTAAATTTATTGTCAATTTTAGACTTTCAGTAAATTGCATTTATTCACGTAAATAACTTTAAAAATAATCATAATTAAATTAAATATTTTTCATCTTTTAATAATTGTAACTAATTGATGGTGTAAAAAAAATTTTAAACTGTAAAAGTCATATACATAAAATATTGAAAAATAGAGAATTGAAAACTTGATCTTGTACTCTATATTAAACATCCTTATTGCTTTTTACGAATTGAATTGTTTTCACAAAGGATAAGAGTGTGTCTGTTCAGCTTGTTCGGTAATCGACCAAAACCTATCTTTCCAAGGGGTGATATACGACAACTACTTCTGCGTTAGTTGTGGCGGTTTAATGCAGGAAGATACAATCAGAATTTAGCTTTGGATTGTTAGTGGTGGCACTGTTCTGGTGCTTGATTGGTGCTGTTTAGGCGTTTATGGTTTTTGGTATTGTTATTGTTGAGACAAATTCTTTTGTTTTGCAAGTGATGTTTTGGTGTTCTGGTTGTGTTTTAGCAGTGTCATGATCTTGCTGTTCTGGTGTTGTGTTGGTGTTGTTTAATTTTGTTAGTGGTGTACTGGTGTAGTATAAGAGAATATATGGCTTTTGATTCAATCAGATCTCCTCCAACTTAAGCCTCATCGCTTTGACAAATACGCTAAGATTTAACCAGCTTTGAATCCCACTCCCGAAGAATAATCAAAATCCTACAAGTCAAGCTCATCTTTAACCTTCGCCATAGACACGTTCAATAGGACTTGTTTAGGAAAGAAATATTTTCATCACAATGATCTCTTGAATCAACATCTCTAAGTGAGAAGCAAAAATGTGATATACCAATTCTAGGGTTTCAAGACCATAAAAAGGCGGATGAGACTCCAAATATAAAACTTCCATTAGTCATTACCGCTACCATCGCTAATCACTATGTCTTTGAGATCCTTATATATGATGGGAGTTCATATAACTTAATATACTTCAAAATCTTCACCGAGCAAGGCTTAAGAAAGCAGAATCTAAGGCCTTGTGAAACCAAAGTCTCCTAGCATTCATTGATTCTTCCACTCGTCCATATGGAAAGGTGTGCCTACCAGTCTCCTTGGGATATAGGAATAACAAGGAAATTATGAGTGTATGTTTCTTTGTGATTCCATGCAAAAACGTCTACTACAGAATTCTCGACTGGCCATTCTTGGAAGTTCTAGACGTTGTGGCTTTCCTTGTCCTTGTGAAGATAAAGTAACACGGTAATTATGGCATATCAGTTATAGTAAAATTCTAAATATATAGAGCAAGCCGGATACATGAAGCAATGATGAATAATCCCTTATTGACGACTCTAATTCCCAAAAAAAGAAGCTCGTGAGACACCATGGTTGACCTCGACATACACAGAGAATAACACTCACAGAGAGACGAGATAGGTCCATCAACCAGGATCAATATGAAAGTCCTAAGGCTAATCCTATATGGAAAAGTTTAAAGTCGTCCAAATAGATAATAATCTAATAAGATGGGTAAAGATAAGAGCCTACCTACTCGTTGAAGTCAAGAAGGGACTGATTGAATGTTTAAGAGTAAACGATGATCTCTTTGCCATCTCCCCTAAGGAAATGCCAAACATAGATCCTAGTGTAGTGAGTCACCAGATGAACATCAATCCCAACGCCTGATATGTCTCCCAAAGAAGAAGAAGAAGGCATTCTCTTGAGAAGTTCGAGGCAACAACAAGGATAGTCCAAGGTTTAATAGACACTAACTTCATTTTTGAAATGAAATACAATAAATGGTTGTCTAATGTGGTTCTATTCAATAATTCTTATGAGAAATGAATAATGTGTGTCGATTATACCAATCTCAATAAAGTGTGTTACAAAACTTGTACTTGCTCCCAAGCATAGACAAGTTGGTCAACAATCCGGTTGAGTATATGTTTCTATCATTTATGGATGCATATTCTGGCTACAATCAGATTTCCATGTACGAGCCAAATAGGGACAAAACCACCTTCATGATCGAGTAAGCCAACTATCAATATAAATTGATGTACTTTTGTTTGAAAAATGTAGGAGAAACATACCAGCGGGTGATGAATAAATTTTTCAAAGAGGAAATATGTGAAACATTAGAAGTATACATGGATAACATGATCTTTTAGTCTATTGAATATGCGACTCTAAGAAAAAGAGGGGGTGAATTACGGTATTCATAAATTATGATTAATTTAAAGCTTATTACTTAAAACATAAATTTGAGTTAGTATAGTTAAATAACAGAGATAAAAGTAGTGGAAAATGGAAAGACCAAAATATAAAGGAAAGTAAATAAATGAAAGTAGAGAGAAAGATTTTAGAGAGATTGCACTAGGATTTATAGAGGTTTGGACGATCTATTAGCCTACTCTTCTCCTCAATAAATTCTTCTTGAGAGTTCCACTTAAATAATATCTTTGAGATTTTAATAGGTTATGCCCAAGAGACTTCTTACAATCGTCGATGAGATTTTAATAGTCTGGTCACTTAAAAAAATAGAGTTTTTAACAGGCTAAGCTCACAAACTAAGAACGAGATTCTACATGGATGATCTCAGAAATAAAATAGAGGTTTTACCAAGATAACCTCAACAACCAAACAAGAGAAATACTTCAAGATAATCGCAGTCTTAAAAAAATAGTTGAACACCAGTACAACTAAACCTCACAAGTGAGTTACACTTACAAAGGAACTAATGCAACTTTTAGTGAAAGAAAATAAGTATGAGAGAGAGAGAGAGAGGATAAAATGAGAAAATGATTATTCAAATCTGAAATCTGGTTTGAATAAGAGTGAGGAGGAACCCTCCTTATATATGAAAAAATATAACTCAAAAAGGAAAATGATCCATGGGATTTTTAATGCTCATAATCAAATATGCATATTACATGATTGATTATGTAGTTCAAATATAGAAATTGTCAAATGGCACAATCACTAATTTATTATAATCCCTAATAAGTGATAATGAGGCATTATAAAAGAGATAGTTAATAAACCATAATTTCTAATCAATTATCTAATGTTAAATTCACTCATATAGGATTATTTGAGCTAGTAACCAACTAACTACCTGTGTAAAACATTTTTGTGTGGTTTCAGCAAAATGAGAGGGTCCTCAAAAACATTTGGTGAGTGTGTGATAGTTTCCTTAGTAACATATGAGTTACTCTAACACTTTTATAATACATTGGTCAGTCTCACACTATATTATGCGCACGACCGACCAGGAAAACAAGAGTAGGTAAAAAGGTATACTAAGAGATCATAAATTAATAATTGAAGCTCTACAATTATTCTTTATTGGAACACTTTTGAAATACTTCGTCTATACATGGACAATCTCAAATTTTTGTAAGTCTTGTTGATAGGATTCTTAGACGAACAAGTGTAGGTAAAGAGGTATATTACCTTGAAGACCATGTTTGGAGTTAAGGAGATCACAATATTAATAAAGGTAAGATATCTTATTATATATGCACCTTATTCATATAAACTAATTCTAGGTTGGACTTCTTTTAATTAGCTTAAAGCCTCAATGCCTTGTCCATGCTATATTTGCGCATGAAATACCCACTTCTAGATTGGCGAGTTAGATCAGCCTGAAATGTTATCTAGAGAGCCTAAAGATGAAGAGGATAACTATGGTTGTGAATTATTACCAATAGCCAAGCACACAGGAAGTGAACATTGTAGACTTGAAGCTAGAAGTCAAACCACAAGAGATAGCACTTGAAGATAAATATTTGGTCACCTTACTCTACAAGAATGTGAAGGTGGGAGAAAAAAGACCGGTTAGGAATAGTAAATTACTTTATGTGTTACACCATGTTTGGTTTAATATAGTTTATCATTTGGATTGATTAAGCTAAGGCATCATCTCTGTCGTATGTATGACTTATTTTTCATGACATTCTTTGTTTCTTGTTGGGGGCACTCTTTTCCCCTACCTTTTATGAAGAAAATGTGTTTTTAATAAGGCGAGTCATGTTATTATATAAGCTTTGAAATATTATTGCTTTTTTAGTGCAGGAATTAAGGATTAGAAAGGAAAATATTATCTAAATCGCCCCAAAAGGCGGTCACTTATGTTGGATCCTCGTAGATGAGTCCTTTCCTCCTAGAGGAAATTACTTATGCTATACCCTTATGGAGGAATCCTTGTCGCCCAGAGGCAACTATTTATGTTTGATCCTTATGGAGTAATCCTCGTCGTCCATAGAGGTGATCATCTATACTGGATTCTCATGGAGGAATCCTGGCTACTCAAGAGGCAACATTCATGATAGATCCTCATTGAGAGATCTCATTTCTATGAATCAATACAAGGAAAAAATAAGGATTATTATTTTGATAATGACAACTAATAATATTCATTGATAATGCAACATGTGTGGATAACAAGTGATCAAATATGCAAGCAGACAAGTTAGGGTTTCATGACCGTTGCATACATCCTCTGATGGTGGTATTTATTTGGAATAAATCTTAAGCATCATCTTCAAGATGAATTTAAACAAATGTATATATGATTGGATTCTTTAAAATCCTTGAAGCTTCAAAGTGTGAAACAAATAAAGTGTGTAAGCTCACCCTAATGTGTTTGAGTGAACAAAGTATTGTAAAAACATAAGGGATTTTTCTTAAAGTTATACATCTAATCACACACTCGTTAAAGCAAGTTTTAAAACATATTTTTATTAATAAAACGTTTCCAAAAACGTTTTGAGGTCGTGCCAGTTAAGTTGGAAGCTATTAAAAAAGTTCTGGACAATTTTTTGTATCGGTCAATCGAATGGAACTTTTACCTAATCAATTGGGTTAGTGGAAAAACACGCCTTAAGCGTTTATGACAACGCCTTAAAGAAGGGTAACGACTATATATATTTTATTTCCTTTTAAACACCCTAAACATTTGTTTTTAGGACATCCAATTAATTGGAGCATGATGCAAATCGATTGGCTCATTAAATTTGTCCCAAGATATTTTTATTTTTTGTGCCAACCTCTAGCCTATAAATAGAGGCCCTTCCTTCATATTTCAACATCCAAAATCGTGAGCAAACATATCTCACATATCACTCTCTCTCAAAATATTATTCACTTTTTATCATTTAAATTTAGTCGTAGTGATTTCTAGAAAGTTTTTTGGTATGGTGAGGAATGTTGTATTTTGGAATGGTCATAGTTGTAAAATTCACCAAGGATTATTATCCTAGTTGAATAATTTATCCTTAAAGTATTTTCTTATTTGGGTTTGAAGCTAAACCCATTAAAAGCTTTGGTTTGGGGATTTAGGTTTTGACTCACCGGTTCGGTTTGTAAGCTCCGTCTATTCAAAAGATTTCTTTGGTTCAAGTAAGTCTGGTTAAAATCTCAATTTGGTTCAAGGCTATCCCAGTAAAAATCCTGGTTTGCTTCATAAAATTATCCCGCTTAAAAGCTTGCTTATGTTCGAGATAATCCCGGTATAAATCCCACATTGGTTCGTGGTCAACCTGGTCAAAACCTCAGTTCAATTCATGATTTCAGCCCATTTTAAAAGCTCACCTTCATTCGAGATAAGCCTGTGTAAAATCTCGGTTTAGCTTGGAGACTAACCACTTCAAGTTTCTCTTTGGAAAGAAGACTAACCGCTTCAATCCTCTATTTGGAAAGAAGACGAACCACTTCTCTTCGATGTTCTCTATATGGTTGGAAGTTAGCCTAAAACTTCACTTTTCCTTGAAATCATCGAATCAGTTTTACAAAACTACACCAAACTGCTACACAAACTCTGTAGAGTAATTCTTTGTATAGTTTTGTAAATAAGCAAGGAGCTTTTGTTTGTATCTTTCTATCAAACCTTTTGTGTTGTTTTACTTAAACATTGTGTAATGTTCTTGTGTAGAAGCATCTTTGTATACATATCTTTGCAATCAACTGTTATTAATAGGTTCCTTGAGAGACTCTGTGTAGTCTAAATTCTCAAGAAGACTTTGGTTGCGGTCATAGTGGATTTACAATAAGGATCGACATATTTATTGGGGGTGCCAATAAGGTTGATAATACTTATTGTAGTTTTCTATAATCTGGTTGATTATAGTGGATTAAGTCCTTTTGTATAAGGTAAATCACCTTGCAGGGTGGAATGGAGTAACTTATTTAACAGTGAACCAGGATAAAAATAATTGTGTTCATCTATTTTTATTAACTTGTTATCTTTGTGTTTGAGTTGAGAAATGGTTATATTTGGTGCAACCCAATTCAAACCCCTTTTCTTGTGTTTATCGCACCTTCAAAAGCAAGTAATAAGCATCGATGAATAATAATGCCTCAGGTGCAAGCTCAAGGTCTAAACATCAGATAAATCATAAGTGAGTGCATATGACTTTGCATGTGTTAGATCAAACTTGATGTCTCAAATTAATGTTCTTGCATCAGATGAATTTCTAAGCCTCAAAGTAACAATATCTGCACACAGAAAAGTTCCCAACAAACAAACAAAATCACAACCAAAGTCTCAGATGAAAGCTAAGGTCACAAGGTTCAGATGATTTTTCCAAGCCAAGGTTCTAACCCAGGTCCAAAGTCCATGTCCAGAGCAAAGGGATGGTAACCATAGTCCAAGAGAGAGAGCCATTAAGTCTTTTAATATTTAAGCCTTTATTAATGTTTTTGAAGAAAGAAGAAAAGATGCTCAAGGAGCAAAAGAAAAATGTCATAAAATAAAGTGCTCAAGGAGCAAAAGAAAAATGGCATAAAAATAAAGGTAAGAAAGTAAAATGACAAAAATGATAAAGATACTAAAAGTAAAAGGCATAAAGTAAATGATAGAATTTAAATTTCATTAAAGTAAAAGTTAGTACAGTTAATGTTAGAGTTATTATGTTAGTATTCTGATTCAGGACAAATTTAGCGTTATGTTAAGCAATCACAGACGGGCTTATGCAGAAGTTAATATTATACGAGGCCGGTCAATAATAATCTATGTACTATGCATGTTAGAGATATGATAGAAATAGGTCTCCTAAAACATGTAGCACAAGTAAAAACAAAGATCGATCAAGACTAAATCAAGGAGATGAGATCATTACATCAACTAAATCCTTCATGAAACCTTGAGCAAACTTTACACCAATCTAAAGTACCTTGAGTGATCAAAGGATCAATTAGAGGTAGATTTGAAATGACCAAAGTTCATCAAGTATCAATTCAAACTTGATTGAACCAAGATGAATCATCAATCATCCAATTGATCTAACAGAAAAAGAAGAAGAAAGAGATGGAGCAGAGATAACTTGAACAATAAAGTAAATCCAAAGTTGGATCAAAGCATGGATCAAGTTATCATCAACATCATTAATCCATTTTGGTGGATTAGGATATTCACCCCATCAACACCAAATATCTAATGAGGTTGATGAAATTTATGATCAAACAAGCTAAGATCTAAGGCCAGTCAGTCAACAAAAGTTAATCATCAATTGAAATGAAATAAAACAATTAAAATGCATGTAAAAAGTATTTTTAAATTGATTTCTTAATGGAAATAAAAGGTAAAATATCAAAGTATGATCAAAACATCAAATAAAATTTAAGTAAGACCATGGAAAAATCATAAATGGTCTCTAACATTTTTAGAAATTTTTTGGTCATTTTTAGAAGTAGAAACTATTTTTAATTTAATTAAAAATTAAGCAAACAAATGAAAAATCATTAAAAATAGAAAAATTCAAAATAAAATTCTGAAAAAAATACACAAAGTCATAAATAATGAAAAATATTTTTAGGAATTTTTCCATAATTTTTGGAATAAAAATGAAGGAGAAATAATTTTTTGAAGTTAAATCAATTTAAAACAAAAAGAAAATAAAAAATGGAAAATCCACATGCGTAAGATACTTTTCATTAATCTGATGTGTCATATATAAAGACCATCAACGCATAGAACACCATGGAATTTACTTTGAAAATAACACTGGATTAGCAAAAAAGGCAGCCACTAGAAACATTTCACTTGACATGTCATCATTGGTTGGATGAGACACCTCATCATCTTCAACCTTGATCCTACAAAAATTTGTTCAAAATCATGTTTCACAAATTGGTAACCATAACTCACAAAACATATGCCAAATGAAACGTTATGATGAAACGAATATAACCATGGCTTTATAAAGAATTTATTCAAACTGTACAAGCGGAATTTTGTAAAACACAATTTGAGTTTTAAAATTTGAAAACCAAATTAAATGCATGAAACGGAATATAAATGAAAATGGAGGATACAATGAGGTTCAAGAGATGAAGGACTACATCTTAGCAATTTATTTGAAGCAATTTGATGATGATTTACACCTGAACAAAGTATGGTGATTTGGCTCTGAAAAAAAGGACTTGATCAGGGATATTTAAGACATCTCAAGGCTTGGCTTCAATTGTGTTAGCTTCAGTGAAGATCAAAGAAGCTCAATGAATCAAAAACTTGGATCTGGAAGCCTGGGAAATATGAAAACAAAGTTGGAGAAATTGATTGTTTGGTGTGACTTTGGCAGAGCTATTTTGGTTATCAAAAGCTTGTGAAATGAAGGGGGTGAGTCTCTATTTATAGGAAATAATGATGGAATACTGAGAGGGGGTGAAATAATCAAAGTTTGATTGAAGTCGTGTGCACCCTTGAAGCAAGAAAAGTATGACTTGCAATCCTCCAAAACTCAGCTAATTCTTGCGTTTTGTGACTCATTTTACATTAGGACAGATCACTAAACTTATTTAGATAGATAACACACTTCAATTTGGTCAATTAAACAAGTTCAATAAATTTCAAAAACTGATCATGATGAAAATTGCAGTTCCAAGTAGCCATGTTCAAACCTATGGGGCATCTTGCACAAGAGGCTTTTTTATTCCATTCCTTTTGCAATGTGTAGACATCATCACAAATATCACAATATGCCAAGAAAGGTTTCATTTAGATGTTTGAGTCAAAATTTATAGCATGTTGAGGTTGGCATGAAACTCTGACTTCACAAACTTAGAAAATTCTAAGTTAAAATGCCTCAAAATGACTTGTAATCTATCAATGAATTCCATGGCCTTCCAAGCAAAATTAGAACTTGACCATTTAAGAGAACTTGTAGAAGGTATCAAGGAGAGGATTTTAAAAAATAATAATCCTCAAATTATTAAAAAAATGAGCAAGTTATGATCTTGGAAGGTTGATCAAAAGCACTTGGAAATAGGTTAAAATTTCACTAAGTCCACAAGATGACCTATAATGTATCCAAACTTGTGATGATCTTTCACACATAATTAGTTCTCAACTTGTAAAGATAAGTTTGAGAGGATGTCAAGGATAGTCATATGCTCAAAGGATTACTTTAAAATATTGAATAATGAAGGAGTTGTGAGCTTTTGAACTTGAACTCGGAAATATTGACTTTTTGGTCAAACCCACTTTGAATCAACTCGCATACTTGATATTTTCTTGCATTTCAAAGTATGATAATGAAAATATGAAATTAGAATTATGAATCCTTGGTTGAACTTTGATTTATGTTGTCCACACTTGAGATTACTTGATGATGATGATGAAGGCATGAAAATAAACACATGAACCTTTGACATATCTTAAGGAATAAGCAACCAATCCTTGGGCATCTCTTGATCAATTGAGATTGAATAATATTTAAGATGATATGACCTAATATTATAGTTCAATCCATAATGCAAAAGCCTTTGGGAATCAATGTTGACCATGCTTTGACTTTTGATCAGATGAAACCCTAGCTGGTGGAACTTGTTTGATCCACTTGGTTCACAATTGTCCTTGCAAAATAAACAAATGAAAACAAGACATATTTTTTATTTTGATTAGTAGTTAGTAACATAAAACATGTATAAACAAATGTACAAGATTCACAATAGGGTGTTTGGTGATCCCTCGAAGACAAGCCTAAAGAAGGAAGAGGGAGAAAAGGTTAAGAGGCAACCCAAGATTGTGATCTTGATATGTTGCAAAGATGCAATGTGACAGGGGATCTTAGGGGTAAAAATTAAAGCATAACAATATCTCCTGGTAACAAACATGTTACCTCAAATCTTATAAACTCCCTAAAAGCCCAAAGCACTTTTGGCCGAGGGAATCACATGTTACTTTACTCGCCCTACACTGAGTGACTCGCCAGAAAGGGGGAATTAACCAGCAACGTCGTCCTCAGCCAAGGGAATCGTCGACAGAGTGAGGGGTGCCTTTAGGGAAAAAGGGTTATTTTAAAGGGTTAATACCTATTTTCACCCCTGACATATGGGGTGTATTTGAAAAACCCCCCTGCCAAAAAAAAAGTTCCAATTGTTACCTTGACAAATTTTAAAAGTTTCAATTTTTACCTTGAGGATGCCACATCCCTAAAAAGGCTGATGTGGCTTATATTTTTGTTATATTTTTATTATTATTTAATGACATGGCTTGATTAGTTGTCATTTTTAATTAATTTTTAATTTTTAATTCCACATGGCATTTATATTAATATTTTATTAATTGAGTGTTAATTCAAAGTTAAAAAATTTTTGTCCTTCAGCAGGATTCGAACCATGGACATTATGTTTGCAATAAACGCTTCTTACCACTAGACCAATGCATTTTCTTTGTTACATATATGCATCAATAAATATTCATATCATTAACATATTAATTACAATTATCAATAAATTTTCTTAACTAATTGATTTAAATAATTTTTAAAAAAATGTTTTATACATATTTTATCTTTTTACTCTAACTTTTTTTAAATTTTAAATTTTCAAAAATCACTTAAATTTAAAAAAATCACTTAAATTTTCAAAAAACACTTAAATTTAAAAAAATCACTTAAATTTAAAAAAATCACTTAAATTTTCAAAAATCACTTAAATTTTCAAAAGTCACTTAAATTTTCAAAAATCACTTAAATTTTCAAAAATCACTTAAATTATCAAAAATCACTTAAATTTACAAAAATCACTTAAATTTTCAAAAATCACTTAAATTTTCAAAAATCACTTAAATTTTCAAAAATCACTTAAATTTTCAAAAATCACTTAAATTTTCAAAAGTCACTTAAATTTTCAAAAGTCACTTAAATTTTCAAAAATCACTTAAATTTTCAAAAATCACTTAAATTTTCAAAAATCACTTAAATTTTCAAAAGTCACTTAAATTTTCAAAAATCACTTAAATTTTCAAAAATCACTTAAATTTTCAAAAATCACTTAAATTTTCAAAAATCACTTAAATTTTCAAAAGTCACTTAAATTTTCAAAAATCACTTAAATTTTCAAAAATCACTTAAATTTAAAAAATCACTTAAATTTAAAAAAATAAGTTAAATTTAAGTGATTTTAAATTTAAGTGATTTAAATTTAAGTGATTTTTGAAAATTTAAGTGACTTTTGAAAATTTAAGTGATTTTTGAAAATTTAAGTGATTTTTGAAAATTTAAGTGATTTTTGAAAATTTAAGTGACTTTTGAAAATTTAAGTGATTTTTGAAAATTTAAGTGATTTTTGAAAATTTAAGTGACTTTTGAAAATTTAAGTGATTTTTGAAAATTTAAGTGATTTTGAAAATTTAAGTGATTTTTGAAAATTTAAGTGATTTTTGAAAATTTAAGTGACTTTTGAAAATTTAAGTGACTTTTGAAAATTTAAGTGATTTTTGAAAATTTAAGTGATTTTTGAAAATTTAAGTGATTTTTGAAAATGTAAGTGATTTTTGTAAATTTAAGTGATTTTTGAAAATTTAAGTGATTTTTGAAAATTTAAGTGATTTTTGAAAATTTAAGTGATTTTTGAAAATTTAAGTGATTTTTTTAAATTTAAGTGATTTTTGAAAATTTAAGTGATTTTTTTAAATTTAAGTGATTTTTGAAAATTTAAAATTTAAAAAAAGTTAGAGTAAAAAGATAAAATATGTATAAAACATTTTTTTTAAAAATTATTTAAATCAACTAGTTAAGAAAATTTATTGATAACTGTAATTAATATGTTAATGATATGAATATTTATTGATGCATATATGTAACAAAGAAAATGCATTGGTCTAGTGGTAAGAAGTGTTTATTGCAAACATAATGTCCATGGTTCGAATCCTGCTGAAGGACAAAAATTTTTTAACTT